>MU134305.1:342175-492407 GCA_015039355.1 Ramaria rubella | reverse complement strand
GGGGAACTGGGTGGATGACTCTCTAACTGAGTATCCATCCACTGTTCCCAGTGCTGTGACAGTGTCCCCTGGTCTAAATAGGCCCTAAAGCATCCACTTTCAACAAGAACCCACAAACAAGAAGTGTTCTCTGACTCTGGACTTCAAAGTAGGCAACAAAGCCTTCATCAAAGCCAAATTTTTCCACACAACCTGACCTTCCAAGAAGCTTGCTGAAAAATACCTCAGACCTTTCAAAATCATTGCACCCGCAGGTACCAGTAATTGAGCCTTTATCCTCCATTTACCCAACAGCATGCGTGCTGTTCACCCATGTTTCCATGTTTCCATGCTAGAACCTGCAACTCTGAACAAAATTCCAAACTGAATACAGCCTTCACCCCTGCCTGTCATTATTGAAGGCAAACCTGAATATGAAATCAACAAAATTCTGGACTCCAAGATAGACAACCACTGACATTGCAAGTTACAGTACTTGGTGTGCTGAACGCGCTATCAAGGTACCAATGAAGAAACTTCGTGGATTCCCACTATGGAATTAGACAATGCTTAACTTGTTGAAGACTTCCATAAGGCTTATCCCGATAAACCTGGTCCAATCCCACCTTAACTTTTTGTTTTTCTGTTTTTCCCTATGATGTCATGTTCAAGTCTCTAATTACATTTTCCCTCTGTTCCAAGAAATTCCACCTCCTTTTCCACTTATTTTCTGATCAATTCTCCAATTCCGATTCCCAGATTTCATCCCTTTCCATTTCCCTCATCCTTACTTCCAAATTGCACTCCTGATGCTGAACCATCTGTTGCACCCACCCAGTTAGAACCTGCGTCCCCTCAGTATGCTCCTGCATGGAATGTGCATGACAATCCATGGATTTCCGTAATTTGCGAATCTCCTTGAGCAGCAACCCCACTGTTCCCTCTTCAGCTCCTGCATCCACACCTTTTGCAACTTCTTCCGCAAACCCCAATTCTCCCAGTCAATGGCATATCCTCCCATCCTCTGTGCATTCATCGCATGTCCCACTTGTACCACTCACTATCAGCGAACAAAACAAATCCCAAATCCAACATCCCACTGTTTTGGAAACTGTGAACTCAGAACTAAATGTTGGTGTAAGGTACACAATCAAGTTTAGTCTAGCCACTGATAGTGTTCAAGGGGATATCAACCAAAGACTATTTTAATGAAGAACCTACTCCGGTGTTCAAATAACACTATTACTTTGCAGTAACAATGCAATTCAAAGCACTTGTAGCAAGGCTACTAGTCTGGTCAAGATAATACTTGAAACTATGAGGGAGAGCGTACAGGGTTCCAATGCTTTGTTTTTATATGCAATATGGGGAAAGCAGACTTGGACGACTAGGCTCAAGGTCGCAACAATTGAATGGCTGTTCAACTGAAGGACTAAAAGGATAGCCAAGAAACAAGGAGTGAAAGGACAAAACCAACAACAGCAAGTTAAAACTAACTTGAGAGTTGATAAAGTCAACACTAACACAAACTAGTTAGCCAGGCAAAGGCCCTACAGGCGACAGTGCCCAGATAAGATAGAGTGTGGTAGCTTTGTGCTGACACAAGCTAGTAATCAAGCTAAGGCCCTACAAGCAACAGAGCTTGATTAGATAGAAAGTGTACTACACCCCAACACTAGTTATTTGATTAGACTTAGGCCCTACAAGCAACAAAGGCTAATCAAATAATAGTGGTGGTTGTTACCAACACAAGCTATTAATTTAACTTTGGCCCTACAAGCAACAAAGCTTCAATTAATTAGAAGTGATGATACCCAACACAAGCCAGCAGTTGATATTTGGCCCTACAAGCAACAAAGTGTCAATTAGATGGAAAGTGGTGGTTTGCTTACACAAGCTAGTAGTCTTTAACTCTGGTCCTACAAACTACAGAGCTCCAACTAAAGCAGTGAAAAGCTGAAGAGATTGTGCTTCACCCCTGCAAGGTGATAGGCAGACTGAAAGAGGCTCCTACAGAGTTTTTCAGCTAGGTCAAGTTCTTCAGGCTTGAACTGATCTGATAGAAGACTCAGGCTTCAGGCAGAAGTGGGGTGTGAAATGTGTGTGTGTGATTGCTTTTTGCAAGGCTACCTAGAGCTATACTTATAGCTTTACATCTGAGACACCCTAGATGCTTTAGGAAGGTCTAACAATAGAATGGAAGCTGCTGGAAGGTTCTGGCAGCTGCCATATATGGTTAGAATCTTCCAGAAGCTTCTACACTATTAATATGAAGCTAACTATTGGCTAGAGACGACTATGATGTCACTAAATTACTGACTCATGAATAACTATGATGCTGAAATGATATCATAGCATTCAGGCTCAGATTTGGAGTTGTAGTGACATCATAATGTCTCTAGCTAATTAATATTGGATGATAAATAAGAAGTCACCTGCTGTGGAGCTAATTAATGATCCTGCTGACCAATGAGTTGGCTTACCTCAGCTGCTGAGTTACAATAATGGTAATTATTGGTCAGTAGCTGAGTTGAAGCTGAGTTACTGATTTGGAAGTATTAGGTCAGCGACCCAACTTGTGGATCATTAATAGTGCACCCAGCAGCAGTGACAAGGAATAGAAAAATAAAGAGAACCACTGATCAGAAACACTTGGAACCCTATAGGCAGATTCTTGAGACTATAAGTACATAATAGGGATCCATAACACCCACACAGCAATACTTTTCATGCCCAATCCAATTCAATGCATATTGGTGTACCTTCTGATGAGTAATGGTTTCATCTGCCACATCATTTTTCCTTTTCCTAATCTTGTCCTCCATTTCCTTTTTGGCCTTACTCTCATCTTTTCCTGCCTTTTTCTGCTCTGACTTCCTCCGCTCCAATTTCTCTGCTGCTTCCTGTTGCAACTCCAAAATCTCATGAATTTGCCTCTCCAGATTGTTTTCCAATCCCGACTTGTCTTTGGAAAGGAGATCCTCAATCAAGATAATCGGTGGCATTGACATTGAGCTTAGAGGGGAGTAGAAATGAGAGGATCAGAAGTCTGGCAAGTTGAACCCCATCTGTCACTCTTATATATCACATTAGGGGTCCCACATAATCACCAAACCAAACTTCCCACACTGATCTTAGGCCTCGAGGGCTCGGTCTGAGGACGAGATACTGTTAGAACCCAGATTCATTCCCAACTTTTCTGCTTTTCTCTGACATATTCCGATATCCATTTCTGATATGTTTTCCAAATCACTCCATCTGTTCTACTTATTCCCGTTCCACCTATCTTTAGTCATTTCTGATCAAGATCTATATCTTTGGTCCTATATCCATATTCATTCTTACTTCCAATCCCGTATTTGTTCCATTTCAGATTTCCACACTTCGTATCTTTCTGATCCGGACCATATATGCTCATTATATACAACTCCCGCATGTACTTTGTTCCTCAGTTTGAATATTGATTCACCTTGACTCAATATCTTCTCATCTCCGTCTATAAGTCTTATCCATCCTGTCCATCCTCCAACTTCTCCAACTTCTCCAATATTCTAATTCTCCAAAATAGGACATGAAGGATCCAAGAGGGTGCAACCTATAAGTTGAAGCCGATGTCTGTACATTTCTGATTCCAAACTCTGAATCCTGACATTCTGATTCCCTGACTAACTCTGACATCTGACAAGAGGAAATCTAGTTCATAACACTTGGTCAACATTTTAAGGTCAAGGATCTTGGAGATGCAAGGTACATACTAGGCATGGAGATCATTCAAGAGCAGAAAGGATGTGTTCTAATGCCCTCACAACACCGCTACATCGACAATATGACCAAGAGATACAGATTGATGGACACCAAGCCATCCCCAACCCCATTGGTGGCAGGCATCAAGCTATCGAAAGACAATTGTCCTCAGACTGAAGAGGAATGGGATGAAATGAAGAATGTACCATACCAAAGCCTTATAGGCAGCTTGATGTATGCCATGCTGAGAACACACCCCGACATCACCTAGCTGTTGGAGCACTCAGCAAATTTTCATCAAATCCCAGCTGAGCCCATTGGTGTGAAGCAAAACGGGTACTATGGTACCTAAGTTGGACACAAAACCATGTACTGCGTTATGATGCAGATGCTGTGGACAGTGACCTCGTATCATGCCTCGTATATGGATACTCTGATTCGGACTGGGCTGGTGATCATAATACCCGCCATTCCACAGCCGGATATGTTTTTATCATGACTGGCACAGCTGTCAGTTGGAGTAGTAAGATCCAATCCATAGTCTCACTATCATCCATGGAAGCCAAATATGTTGCAGCCAGTCACACCATGCAAGAGGTATACTGGCTTCATGAATTGTTGAAGGAACTTGGACATGAACAAAAATCAGCAACATGGCTCCTCTGCAACAACCAGGGTGCACTTGCCTTGGTCTGAAACCCTGGTAGTCATCCACATATGAAACATTGCCCTCCATTTCCACTATATTTGAGATGCTGTCACAAGTGGTCAATTAAAGGTTGACTATTGCCCCACAGAGGAGATGACAGTTGACCTCCTAACCAAGAGCCTTGGTTGTATCAAACATGAGCATTTTGTCCAAAAACTTGGTATGGATATTCGCTTGAGTGGCAGTGTTAAAGCATGACATTGTGAGCTCATTTCCCAATGGAGTTTCAATGGGAGGCTTACTTAAAATTCATTTTATTTCGATGCCTGATTCCTCAGTCTCTGATCACAATACTCATAGACTGAGAAAGTATTACACACCAAATTAGCTTCCTCGAGGACTGATGTCTGTCATGAATGATAAACTGAGAAAGGAATGCAAAGAACTTGTATGAGCCAGTGTACATATTTAGTACTAGATCACTTATGGTTTTGGGAGGGTCTAGAGACTAGGCTCATTTACTCTTCTGCACCTGCCATCAAGTCTAATTCACAACCCATCAAAATTCCAGGCCACTCACCAGATAGACATTATGTGCTCAGAGTCTGATGCAAACGGATGGTGACATATCTTGCAGATGTAGTCAGTCATTGACTGGTCACATGAGTAGAAAGTCACAACCATTTGCTGACTACGCAAGAGTGTACGCTCTTGCATAGTCAGCAAATCCACTGCAGTGACAATCACATGACTCTTGCCACACTGGAGTCGATGCTGTTGACAACTTCGCTGATGTATGCAAGAGTGTACAGTCAGCACAAGTTGCATTGCCACTACCACAAGCCCAAACTGTGGAGTCGCCACCACCACCCCACACGGCGATGAAGTGTGGAGACTGCTGCCAGCAACAAGGGTTATATGGCAGCAACACAGGATCCCATTGGGAGCATGACACTGGGTCACCTCAGCACTGCTGCCTTCACCATGATGCCCTGCTCCATCGTAATGATGCAAACCCATGCACAGTGCTGCAGTGGTGGAAGCAGACTGCAGGCCCCATGGATGCCCTACCATCCACCATCTGCACGTCCTAGCAGTGCGCAAATGTGCTCGATGTACACGTGGCACCACCATGTACCCCAGGCGACATTCCTGTGCAGCACACCTACACACTGCCATTCCACATGTCCCAGACCACCACACATCTCCAGCTGACATCCATAACACCACGCACTGGCTGCCAGCACCCCTCCGCTCCTTCTGCGCACCCTTGCCACCCTCTGCACCCTCCTGGCCCCCTCCATGCACCCCAGCCACCCCTGTAGCACCCTCTGTGCCTTCTGGGCACTGCTGCCACCCTCTTGGCCCCCTTTTCACCATCCGGCCTCCTCCACTTCTTCTGCGCACCCCCACCACCTTTCTAGCCCCCTCCATGCACCCCAGCTGCCCTCTTAGCACCCTCCATGCACACTGTGCCCACCTGCCCCCCATCTGACCCCCTCCATGCCTCTTCTCACCCTCCCCACCCTCCTGGCCCCCTCCACACCTTGTGTGCACCCACACCACACCCTATGTGCACTCCCACCACCCCCCACACCCTCTGCACACCTTTGCTGCCCTCCTGACCTCCTCCATGCCCTCTGCTCACACTTGCCACCCTCCTGGCTCATTATGTAAGAATCTTAGTGTTCACACTAAACAGACTGCAATAGTGTATTAGTGTCTGCGAGTTGTGTGGTTACAAGTAAGTTCTGATTGCTTATCTAATTACTTGTGGACAACTGTATAGTTGTCCACTACCTACAGGCACCCCTAGTGGGTGGCTTATATAATACAACCCATAAGCCACTCTGGTGACTTATATACCCTAATTAGTAGCATATATGCTACTGTAAGAATCTACCTTCTTACATCCTCCCCACAGACCAAACCTCAGGAAGGTTTGGGAGATTTTATGCTGATGGGGGATCAGCATATATGGGTGCAGGCGCAGTCGATGACAACTGCGCAGCTACTTCAATGGTGTTGTTTGTCATAGTAAATGGAGTCGGATGGATCGACCTCCATGTTGGTGTCATCCGCTGTAATAGTGGGTGCAGGTGGGGGAGCAGACAAGGTGGAAGGTTCCGTTGTTGGCACATCTGTACGTGCCTTCAAGCAGGGAGGCCCTCCACCACATCTGTTGAGTGACGAATTGTCGTCTGATGTTGATGTCCCCAAAAGCCTGGGGGACGAGGGGGCATGGGTATGTGAAGGCTGGTAAATGTCCGGCCTTCGCAAGTGTCAAGGACCCTCTGTGCAGTCTTGTTATAGCAGAGTTTGCTCTGCTTACGCATGAAGTAGGGCTCAATATTGATGAGAGTGCTACTGAGATCTACACCCACATATGTGCCTAGCCATTGGGCTAGCTCATCGAGAGACATACTCTCATGAGGGTGTTTCCATTCAAATGCCTTCTGGACGCTGGTAGACAACAGCGTCAAGAGATCTTGCCACCAGATTGAACCAGAAAGATTGGCCCACTGGCCATGGACTGTAAACAGGTCCGTTAACTTTTGTAGAAAGACCAGACTGTCTTTCTTATCAACATCCTCTAGACGGAGGGTGTTGTTGCCATTCCCGTGGATAGCAGGTGATACTCCCTCTGGGGAGTACTCTATCGTGCGCAATGCATCCCTGAGATTGGGAGGCGTGTCATGTGCAATCTTGAATGCTGGCATTCGAGTTGCTAATTGCTGCTTGCGGTCAGCACACCTGATGATGGTGTACTGTGTGACATGGCAAATGTCGCACATGCAAGCATAAGCTGCTCAATGAATTTTGGGCTGGCAGGTGTTGAACCACTCTGTGGGTCAACAACTTGTTTGCACTGCCGTGGGATGTGGTGCTTTGCCCAAAGGGCAGGGTAAGAATCCCATCTGCATTGCAGGCAGGTCGCCAATGGTGGGAGCAATACAAGCATGCAGCGACACCAGGTAGGGTGCCACCAGCGTTCTCTGCTTAGATGCGGTCTTGTGACTGGATCAAGTGGGTCCTACCAGTGAAGCACCGGTAGTTGGCATAGACGGACTCACTGAGTCCGTCATCAAATCTGGCAGTGATGTCAGATTGATTATAGTCAGCACTGATGGTGTCAACTTCATGGTGGATATTTTATCCAACATTTCACAATTAATCTGCCTCTTCTTATCGAGGGCAGCACGAAGTGTGTTGAGCTCTGAATTGAGCTCGCATACGTCCTCCTTGTAGGAGGCTACTGCATCCTTAATAAAAGGATGTGCCATTTCAGCAAGTAATGGTGGCCAGGCCACTTTTAATGCACATTCAAGGGTCAATAAGCCGCACTTTTGTGGCTTGCAGCAAGTGCTGCGTGTACATGTTGCATGAATCGCCAACATGAACTGTGTTTGTGTCAAGTCCTTTTATTAAGGACTCAACCATCATCATTCTCGTGCCTATGATGCACAATTAGGAAGCTCTTGCAGCTTCCTAACTCCCCTTAGCTCTAGATAAGCATCTAGCGCTTCTAACTCTCTGCATGCAGAGAGTGGTTCCCAGGTGACATCTCCTAATGTCCACCTTACTTGTAACTCCAGATTGGAGTTACTAGTCCAGTGATGAGCCAGAATCTCATCTGCGAACCATTCTGGTTTGTCCTCTTTCCCAAAGTTGTACATATAATTTACGTCATGACGAGGAAATTGTTCGTCATCATTGGGTATATGCGGTCTGATTAGACTCACATGAAACTTTGGTAGTATCCTCCTAGCCCTGAGCTCTGGAGGTAACTCAAGTTTCACAGTAGAAATGGAATTGTCCACTTCTATAACTGGATATGGCCCAATATAATTGGGCACTAACTTCTTTGCCTGTCCTTTAGGTAAGGACAGGTTCTTTGTAGCCAGATATACTAGCTGTCCAACTTCGTACATCATTCCTTGATGGCATCTGATATTAGCAGTATCTGTCTGCTGTACTCGGCTCGCAATGATTGCATCGTGAGCATCAATCAGGTTCCACAACACTTGTTGTGCAAACTGCTGTACTCCTCTGAATGTAGTATCCACCGATAGTACCTGCCTGATACGGGGCAAGTATCCACTGTTCAATTCAAACAGTGCGTATCCTGTGTCGCACTGACTGATCTGTTCAGTGCAAACTCTACCATTGGGCATTTCTTGGCCCAATCCTTCTGATCACTCTGCACTACTGTACGGAGTATTTGCCCTACAGAATGATTTGCTTGTTCTGTCACTCCATCCATCTGCGAGTGGAATGCTGTGGACATGAGCAGCTTTGTGCCCATTATATGCTGCAATTCCCTCCAGAATATGGAGGTGAATTTGGAGTCACAATCTGATATGATTGACTCAGGTACTCCATGCAAGCGTACTATCTCTTTGAGGTATAACCACACGACTTGTCATGCAGTCACTCTCATCATAGTTGGCACTAAATGCACCATTGATGTGAGTCTGTCAATCACAACTAGTAAATAGTTGTGACCCTTCGATTATGGCAATGGACCAACAAAGTCCATTCCAATAGACTGCCATGGTCTATCAGGTACCGGCAGGGTATGCAATAACCCTGCTGCCCTTCTTTGCAGCCTGACAGGCTGCACAGGATCCACAGATTGACTCTATGTCAGCTGCCATTCCCAACCACCAGTACGATTACCTGATGTACTTGTCAGTTTTGAATTGCCCAAAGTGGCCAACTACTCTATGTGCATGATCAATAATTATCTTGACCATTCTCCTCCCCTTGGAAAAAACTTCCTGGGGGAGATACACTCCATCTTTATTGAACTGGTTCTTTGTCCAAACCAGTCCATTTCTCACCCCAAATTGGGGGTGAGCCTCAGGATTTGCCAATACTTTCTTGAGTATTGGATCTGTTCCATAGCCATTGGCTACAGCTTGTTCTAGGTCAAACTCACATTCTACGTGTGAACGTAGACTCTCTGAGTCTGCACCTGATGCTGTAACTAGTACATCGTCCTCCTCATTACCTTCCACCTGTGTGGAAGGTTCTTCCCCTGCTTGTTTCATCTGCTGCGCGTCTATGACACGCTGCTCTGTCGCATCTTGTAATCGTTGCAACCGTCGCACTGTAGCCATTCCATTGGGAGAAATTCTCCTTCTTGGTCTAATCGCGCATCCACATTGATGTATTCTTCTGCTGGGTGACTTTCACCCTGCTTGTCGTTCTCATAGTAGCATAACAGACAGTTGGCTACCTTGTTCTCCACCCCTGGTACATGTACCATGGTATAGTTGAATCTGGAGAGAAATTCCCACCAGTGCACCTGTCTGTCTGACAGATGCTGTTGTGTCTCGAAGTATTCGAGACCTTTGTTATCCGTCACCAGTGTGAACTGGCAACCTAGCAGCTTATCCTCCCACTTCATAAGTGCTTCAAGGATAGCAATCGTCTCATGCTCATGTGTTTTGTAACGCTGTTGTGTGGGACTGAATTTCTTTGAGAGAAATCCTGCTGGATGACAAGTCATCCAGTCCAGACCTTGTCCATAAACTGCTCCGACTCCAGACTTGGAACCATCAGTCACAACCCAAATGGGTTCTGTACTAGCGTGATTTATAGGCTTCAAAATTGGAGCCTTACATGCTAGTGCTTTGATGGATTCAAAACACTTATCCATCAAGGGTGTCCATTGAAACATCCTATTGTTGTGTGCACTTCCTGATAAGGGAGTTGTATACACTGTCAAATCTGGCATATATGGTGCCA
Source organism: Ramaria rubella (assembly GCA_015039355.1). Classification (NCBI taxonomy): domain Eukaryota; kingdom Fungi; phylum Basidiomycota; class Agaricomycetes; order Gomphales; family Gomphaceae; genus Ramaria; species Ramaria rubella. Next base: position 482,281 of record MU134305.1, on the reverse strand, counting down.
GATACTGCACGAGTCCCAGAAATCGTTGGACATCGGTAAATGTTTGAGGTCTTCTCCAACCTCGAACCTTCTCCATTTTATCTGCATCAGCATGTATGCTCTTGTCATCTATTATGTGACCAAGGCATTCCATGCAAGGCGAATACAAATTGATCTTGGATCGAGTTCCACTGAGGAACAAATGTGCCTCACGTAAAATATCAAACACCTTTTGAAGGTGTTTCTCATGCTCTTCTATAGAGCTTGAATAAATGAATATATCGTCCAAGTATACATGGACTGATCGACCAATTTGGTTATGAAAAATCAATGTCATGAGATGTTGAAATGTAGATCACACGTTACAGTCACCAATCTACATAACCCGGCTTTTGAATGTACCGAATATGGTCACAAAAGCCGTCTTGTCAACGTCCTCCTCAACTATGTATATTTGTTTGTACGCATTGGACATGTCAAGCTTGGGTCAATACACGGCACAAGCTATGTCATGCCGGATTGTATCCTGGTCTGGGAAGGGCATAATGTCCTTCACCGTGTTGTCATTGCATAGACGTAGGTCTGTCACTGTTCTGAGCTTTCTGTTTTTCTTTGGAATGCATAGTGCTGGCGCTGCAGAATGGACAGATGCTGATACCCACCAACCAGGGGTGGTATCCCAGTCAACCGACTTTGTTGATCAGTTCATTTCAAAGTGCTTCCGGCACTTTGGTAACCCATAATGAAACTGTTTGGTTTCATCTACGAACTTAATTTCGTGGTTGATCTCCCTCCAAGGAGGAAGTTCTAACAGCACACCTCCGAAGAGGTCTGCGTACTCTAGCTTCCATCTTTCCCTTAGTTTGGGAAAGTCATCCACCATCAATAACGGTTGCTTGGTGCCAGTACATCCTTTGGTAATCTCGTCGGTACATTGGTTGAGTAGACCAACGTCAATGTTTCTTTGGTTTTCTTTCCATTTTCCCTTGTCTTGCCTCCCATCTGGCAAGCTCATTGATGGCTCTACATGCAACGAAGAGCCATTTGCAAGTCACGGTTTGTGGCTCACCAGTTTGGGCTTAAGACTCACAATTTGAGTCTTGCATTCAGCTGGGTTTTTATAGTCCAGCTGCTCTTCCCAAGCATTTGCGTGGTTTGGAATTACTTCCTTTCCCATACAGATGCATCCCTCATCTCTAAAGTCGAGGGATACCCCTAATTTATATAGGAATGGTGTTCCTAGTATTGCATTGTAATAGTCTATGTTCACTATATCAAAGTATTCCTCAATATTATGCTCACCAAAGTGGATGTTGGTGTGCGTTCCGTAGTTGGTGGTCGACTTACTGCCAACACATGCTAGCTGTAGACCAATTGGATGTTCGAGTTTGAATGTCTTAATGCCTACAGCATGTATGAAATCTGGAGAGAGCATAACTCCCTCACACCTGCTGTCTAGTAGACAGTGGGCTCTGACTCCACCAATCTCCCAATACCCAGAGATTGTTTGGTTGTCTATACACCCCCATTTGGGGCCATCTTATCCTGCGGTCTGAACCGATGATCATAGACAGGCTCAATGGTCCTGTCTACGACTCCTGCATGGATGTGGAAGTCGTTGTTTCGACTTATACCACCACCAATTGTGGTAGTTGGTGTCTGCACTGCATATATGCGTCACCTTTCTTCATACGATCCTCCTAGCAGACGTACTCCATCCACTTGATATGAGCTTTGCGTTCTCATATTGTCGTTGTCATCCCATTGATAAGGCATGAGCTCTGACTGGTAATCAGCGACTAGTTTGCCAATTTCATTCTCATGGTTGTCCTGGATGTCCATTCACTCGTCTAGTTCACTACTTTGTGGCTCCTCCTCCCCTTCTTGAGCACTCCTTGAGTTCTCAACCACTTCTTCCAGCTGTGCACCTGCTATGCATGGTTTATGCTTCCACTGTGGGCAATTCGGCTTGATATGCCTGACCTGTCCACACTTGTAGCATGTCATCTCTGTGCTACATCCTTGACCCCCTGAACCTCCAGAAGGTTTTTGTGAAGGACGAGAAGCAACAGGAGCTCCAGCTCCAGCTCTCTGCATAGCCTGTACCCCTGTTTGGGGTATGCTTGGCCTCGTTTCCACTTGAGGTCGAGCGTTCGGTGGACAATATAATATCTGCTTTGCAGTAGAATGGCTTCCTGTATTGGGAACTCGAGACGAGCTCAGCACAGCCTGATTTCAACTAGTTGTCAAAGTTGGCTTTGCCTGCAGCACATGAGTGCTGCTAGGCTCTGTCTTACATGACCCAATGTCATATTGAGACGCATCCTCTACAGCCTTTGTGGCTTCATATAACTTAGTTATTGAACTGAATTCTGTTGTGTAGCCTAATTTTAAGACTTCATGATGCAGCACTTCTCGAAGTGCTGCTACGAACTGTTTGCGGATTGTATACTCATCCAGTGGATGTATCATCTGTGCTGCATACTTCATAATATCGTTCAGTAATTCCTGAACAGTTCTGGTCCCTTGCACAATTGTGTCAAACTTATTTGACGCATGCCTGTGCGTGAGTGCACGAAGGAACCGCTGTTGTAATCCAGTGATTGCACTTTCCAGGGTCCAGTCAATTGCGACTCGATCATGACACTTGATATTTCAAGCGTACCACTCCAATGCCTTGCCCTTGAGGTGAATGCCTAAATAGTTTAATTGGAGTTCTGTACTGAATGGTCTTAATAGACTATTCATGCCTAGCCATCTCAGGATCCCTGAGATAAAGTTCTCGAATTCTTTGAGATCTGCTTTCCCAGCATATTCTGCTGGGTGAGGTATTTCTACTCCAGCTTTGGCAAGCACAGATTTGTCTGGCTCGCTGCCCTTGTGTTTCTCAAGGGCAGCTTGCACCATCTTTGCGACTCCATCTACATACATAGGCAGATTTCCTCCTACCTCCTGGATCCTTCATTCAGGATCCATGACTGCTAGTGATACCACATGTGGTATCGCTTGTATCTGCTTGTGTGGCCAGGGGACATGAGTATTCACGTCCTGCTGCACTGGTGGATCAATGATGTTTCTGTCAATCTGATACAACGGTCGACGTTTGTCAGCTGTTAAAAATGCATCCCTCAGTCTATAACTACTGAGGACAGATCAAGCCACTCTTGCTGACTTGATCAGTTTATCGAAGGCCTCGCCTTTGATCCCAGCAGTCTATGCCTCTTCGACTAGTTTATCCACATGTTTAGCACGGAGTTCTAGCACACGGTGCTTCCATTGCACTGCCTTATGTTCGATCCTATCCCAGTGATTGAACTCACGTTCAGGACTAACATGAGTGCTAATTGTGGTACTGACACTATCAGCATCAGACTTCATCATCTCCTGCAGTGACTGTTGGGTCACTGCTTTGAGCACTTCTTGCTCATCATGAGTTTTTTTTTGATCTGCAAATTCCTTCACGGATATTTTCTCTATTGCGAGCCTCTAGCTCGTGATCTGTCTCCTCCTCAGTATGCCGGTGCGTACTGACACTGTCTTGTTCTATCATGGCACTAGGTTTGCAAGGACCACTTCTAGTGCTTAGACCAGATGGAGGTGGCATCCTCTGTCTGTCTCGCTTCCTGCAAGCCTTCTCTGCTTTGCGGTCAACTTCACGATCCCTATTGGGATTGTTGCCACGCTCAGGGGCCTTTCCTCGCAAAGGTCCTTGTACTTTCTCCTCTAGGGACTGTATTAACAGTTCCATACCATCTCCTAGTGTTTGGAGTTGGTTCGCAGCATCGTCCGCTGCACGAGCTGCCTCAGTCGCTCGCTGGCTCACTTCACGCATAGTGTCTATGTGTTTACAGCTCTCTTTGAGAGCCGTAATCATCTGGGCAATGTGTCCGGTTGTATGTTTGTATCACCGGGTTTCTTCATCCCAGCGTGCTGACCCTTGCTCTATCATCCCTGTTTGGGATGGTGAACTTTGCGATCTGTGATGTTCTTGGACATGTGGGAGCTGTGATATTCACACCCCCAGCAAATTGTCTGTGTCGTTAGTCATCAGCTCTCTCGACTCATTGAGAGATGATTGTAACTTCAACCTAGTCGAAGTTCTTTTAGTTCTCTTAACGGACGATATATAGTCCGTTTCTGATTCCTCTGCTGCAGATCTTCTTAGATCTGCCAATACTCGCTTTGGACTCCTAGAGTCAGAAGCTACAGGTGTTGTAGTGATACAAGGACTAGCTATCCTCATCGGCATTCCTGTTTGCCTGTCCACATCATGGGCATGCTCAATTCTCCTGTCTGGGCCCTTGGCTGTGGCCCCAGACGTATCTGGATCCTCTCCAGATCTAGACATTTGGCTTCGATTCCTTATCGAAACCATAGATCTACAATCTATCAGCCACACTGTGGCATTCTTCTATTAAGAATAAACAGTAAACATCTGTTTACTGTTTCCAAGCTGGCAAGTGTTAAACTCATCGGTTTGGGTAAAAAGACCAGTTTGATCTTTTTTATCGCAGTGCTGCCAATAGTTTTGGCAGTCAAAAATGTGTAAGAATTCTGATTCCCCAAGTTTATGAGGGATGGAATCGGCTGTTATAGTTGGCCATTTCAACCTTCATTAAGATCATCCCCCTTTTCCCACAATAATCCAAGATTATGAAATTTTGTCCACAATTTATGTAAGAAAACCATACAACCAGACTATGAAACCCATCTCTTTTTGGATTTCAGGATGGTTTTGGGGTCCCAATGGGGTTCTACTGGGAATGATCAATTTTTTGGCACTTTTATTCTGCTCAGTTCATAGGGGTGTCTGATACAAAACATCCAATTTTATCTGGGTATTATCTCAGACCACCCCTCTGACTTCCTAGGTCCTTTTTTAAAAATTTTATCTCACTTGCTTTATTTGTCATATTAGTATCTCAAGGAATCCTGTTGGGATTATTGTCATGTGACTTCATTGCTGTCCACAAGAACATGCACAGGCTGAAATATAATATCATTTACTCTTCTATGTACATACAAGAAGTACTAAGAGGTACTACTTTCACAGCACAATATTGCCTGGCTCCCAGGACATCCACCTCTTCCCTCCAGCCCACCCTCAACCTTCAGACCTCAAAAAGACACATAAGATGGTGTGGGTGCAGCTACATAGAGGCAGCACCACAGTGGGTGGGTTGATGTGCAGGTGGTGTGCAAGTGGTGAGAGGCAACAGGGATGGCAGGTGGGTGTTGAGGTGTGATAGGAATGGGGTGGGGGCATTGAGGGGCAAAGCGGAGGGTGTGCGTGTGTGATGGCAACACAGATGGGGTGGCGGGGCGTTGAGGGGCACCACAGAGGACGTGCAGGTGTGAGGGTGATGCGAAAAGGGTGGTGGGGGCAGCAAGAGGGCAATGGGGGTGGTGAGAGGGTGGCGGGGCAGGCCAGAGGGCAGTGGGGGTGGCAAGAGGGTGGGGGTGGTGAGAGGGTGGTTGGGCCAGCAAGAGGGCGGTGTGGGTGGTGAGAGGGTGGTGGGGCTGTTGAGAGGGTGATGGGGCTGGCGAGAGGGTGGTGGGGCTGGCGAGAGGGTGGTGGGGCTGGCGAGAGGGTGGTGGGGCTGGCGAGAGGGTGGTGGGCTGGCGAGAGGGTGGTGGGGGTGTGGGGCGTCATCCAGGCCCGCCATTTGGTTGTGTGCCACCGCTGGGGTGCATGGATGTCGCAGTGCACAGCAACATGGCTTACACGCAGTCCCAGGTGGATGGGGGACCTGTTGAAGGTCCCCTGGCATGGATGTGGCCCGTCTGAGGCCTTCTGGCGGTTGTGGTCTGTGTTGGCAGTGAGGATGCAGTCTTGGTCTTGGGTGGGTGCTGGCATGACAGAGAACATCACGCACAGCAATGCCATCATCAACGACAGTGTCCTGGCTGCCTGGCGGTCACGTGCATGCATCGTGCATTGGTGCGTCCAGCATTTGCTGATGTACGCAAGAGCGTACACTCTTGTGTACATCAGCAAACATACATCAGCAAACATGCTCCTCACTCACGTGACATGGTCTCAGTACTGTGGTTTTGATCCTGCTGCACAACTGGCTGCACATACACCAAACATGGCTATCTGGTGTGTTTTCCTTTTCTTTTATTGCTCTTTGCATGCTTACTGTGTGGCATTCTTTCAGCAGACCAAGTTCTGATATTTTCACACCACAGTGGCACAGTGAAGCTCATTTATCTTCCTCTGATGCAGATTTGTTCTATTCGTGATTGGCAACTCAAATAGCAGTAAGTGTTCTTAATATTGTTCCTGTTCTTCTTACAAACTATGAAGTAACCATTGTAGTTCCTCTGTGGCTTTTACTTGCTGCTCCCTGCCTATCCCCTTGACTTCTGTGCCTTCTCTATTGCTCTCTCCCCTATATATATTAATTGAAATACTTTGCAGTTACATGATCAGTCTTCAGGTCTATTTACACTGTGGGCCTCACTGATGGGCACTATTATTGCCATTTTTATGTGGGTCATACTTACTTCTCATTGATTGAGTTCTAATTTTGCTTTTCTAGCCTCATTGCCATCTGTTACCCTTTACTGCTTCACTGCAATATGAGTGTGAAAGTATACAAAGGTAGGGTACAGACTCATGTTTCCACAGTACCTTGGTGGAATGAAACAGCTCACTATGGGCATCACTGTGTGTATGAGGTCATCGCTGGTGGTGTGCCAGAGCATGTCATTTCACCCAGGTACTCAGGCCTCTATCACCAATGTGTGTGTGCGACGTCACTGCCTATGGTGGTAGAGGCCTTCACTGTCAAATGTGCTGATCAGGTTTTGAGTTGCAGGCACAGTCATACCTATTACATGTGTGCTTCAATGGCCTTGAGAAGAAACACAAATGGGAGTTGGAAGAGGACAATGGGGGAAAATGAAGGAGCTAGATGGACATATGGAAATCATGAGAGGTTCCTGGAAAATAACTTGTATTTTTCAAATCTGTGATTGTTGGTCAGCAGTATCTATAAGTCAAATCTGTTCCCATTGGGACTTTGAGTTTTGCACAATGCTTATTGTCATGTGACTGTGTTGCTGTCCACAACAGTACTTTGATCCACAGTAACATACAAGAAGTCCTAGTGTCCTCATTCACAGCTCAATTTGTATCCCTGCTCTTCATACATGTATATTTAATGGGACATTGAATTTGGTACATTTGGGACACTTAGATTTGCACTTGGTGTACAGGACTGGTATGGGACAGTCTTATTGGGAGGATCACCTGATAGAAAATCAACTACACCTTGGTTACCTGGTAGCAAGGGGGTGTCAGGGTGACAAACATAGGGGAATTGGCCTCTGTCATGTGGAGCAGTGACCCATTTCACAAGTCTTAGTGTTCACACTAAACAGACTGTGCCAATAGTGTATTGGTGTCTGTGAGTTGTGTGGTCACAAGTAAGTTCTGATTGCTTATCTAATTACTTGTGGACAACTGTATAGTTGTCCACTACCTACAGGCACCCCTAGTGGGCAGCTTATATAATACAACCCATAAGCCACTCTGGTGACTTATATACCCTAATTAGTAGCATATATGCTACTGTAAGAATCTACCTTCTTATATTAGCACTTTGTGTGCACCACCACCACCCCCCCAGATCCCTCTGTGTTCCCCCATGGATGGTGAAAGTCTGGGGATCTCAATTTTTAGTTAGGGGGATGGAGATGACTACAATTTGAATATTAATGTGTACCAATATTACCAAATTATTACAGAAATGTCTGGCAGGAGAGTAGGGAAAACAAGAGATCTAAAGAGGGCATAGACTTTGTTGCACAAAGCAATTGTGGACAGCAATGCAGTCACATGACCATAATCCCAGTAGGATTCCTTGAGATACCAACATGACAAATATAGCAACTAACAGAAAAATGAAATAAAAGGACTTAAGAAGTTAGAGAAGAGGTCCAGGGTAACACTCAGATAAAATCAGATATTCTGTGTCAGAGGTGCCTATGAACTGAGCAGAATAAAAGTGCCAAAAAAAATGGCCATTCCCAGTAGAACCCCATTGGGACCCCAAAACCATCCTGAAATCCGAAAGGAGACATTTAGTCTGGTTATATAGTTTGTTTATGTAAACTGTGGACAAAATTTCATAATCCTGGATTACTGTGGGAAAAGGGGGATGATCTTAGCAAAGGCCTGTCATGATTCAACACTTAATGACACTTATCACTGTTGCCATCTTCTCCATGTCTTACTGACACTAGTGACACTAGCGATATTTGTGGCCAAGGTCGGATCACCCAACCTAACAACCGATCGTCAATACATGTCGCTCCAATATCAGTAGCTATTCACATCAACAACTATGAAAGCTATATAGATAGGTTTGGGATAATACCTCCATTTAGCATACAATCCACATGGTCTCTATCCGACTTTGGTGAATATGCCTAGTATAAAACAGTAGGATAGAACACATGTATTTCTTTAGTTCTATTATCATAAGTCTTCACCCTCTCTTTACTTGGTGTCGTCTACACATCTAAGTCATATGACGAGTATAATGACTATTATGAACTCATCATCCTCTTATCTCTATCCCTCTTCATTCTTAATGGTAAATGTTGCTAGCATCGCCAGAACTTTGTCTGCTAAGTAAACTCTGCTTTCTTCTTTCAAATTCCTTCTCTATCCCAGTTTTGACAAGTAGGCACCATCATGGCGCCATTTCCCTTGCTGTCTCAGTCTGTACACTTTGCATACATCGTCGCTAATACTTTTGACTTTGTCAGAAGGGTTCCTTAACCACATTTGTTGTTACTGACTTTGTTCTGTCAAAGATAACAGGCCAAAGGCGGTTTTTGACAGTATAATAGAACTAACACCTACTAGTCAAAATCCTTCTCCTAGTTTCTTTCTTTCGAGTATGTCAGATAGGACAATTGATTCGTTGGGTCACCCCTGTCACTCTCCTACTGATCACATTCGAACTCAATCTCAAGGACTCACCATCACTCCACTACCTTTACCAAGTAGAGGTGGATCAACATCTTTTCCACAGATTGACCCAACAGAATCCCAACAGCACCAATCTAGCGCATATGTTACACCAGGTTTTATTCCAGACCTCCCTCCACATGTCATCATTCCCACACCAATCGATGTCAGTACTACCTCAGACAATAGAACAAGAGGAAGCTGAACTTTGACAACTCAGTGAGAATCTTTGTCAGACTGAAGCACTGATAAGCAATCAACAGAGACATCTTGCCACAACCCAAACATAACTAATACAAGACCATACACAAGCTCAAAGGGCTGGTGTCACTTTAGGACCCATCAGTGATCAACCAACACAGCTACCACCTCCTTCCGTAACAATGTCATCGCTATCATCTTTCTCACACCCACCAATTCTGACACCTGCATGTTTGGATTCAGAACTGTATATACCAACATGACAGGCAAACAGTCGTCCTTATATGGCAGTGGCATCAAATATCTTTTGACCTAGCACTATGTCTAGGATACATGAATATGGATCCCCTTATCCTTGTCCTGGGACCACATATATGCAACATAGACCACCAATCGCTCTCTGACCACTGTTCGCTCAACCTCATTGACCTCGCGTCGATCCAACAGCAACCCCACTTCCACGATCACCGACTGCTCACCCAACGATGCCAGCAATGGAACACCCGAGTCCCTCTCATACATTGCCTTCGCTATTCAACAGTCTGACATTTAGAGGCAACCCACCTGCTTTCAACAGCAGACAATGGCAAGGCTTTCCAAGAATGCCTCCTTCCACTCCTATGCCTAGTCCAACAGTCTCAACTACATCACATCGCCAAAATGTGTCAACACCATTGCAACCTCAATCTCTGCCTCCTGGACCACTTTTGGGGCACCCAGGACAACCACCTCTTCCAGGATTTCCTAGCGGACGACCTCCTGGGCCTCCTGGTGGACCCCCTCCCTCTGGAGGACCACCTGGAGCAGCCTTCAGCAGACCTCCTGGCAATCCCTTTGGAGGATCACCACCTGGACCACCTTTCGGCAGACCTCCTGGCAATCCCCTTGGAGGACCACCGCCACCTGGGGGACCAGCAAACGGTCCCTGGTACCAACTTTATGGTGTCCCTTACTATGTAATGGCACAATCACAAAATGAAACCGATTCCAAACTCGGTAAACCAACTCACTTTGACGGTACCAAACCAGCAGGCATTTATCGCTCAGTGCGTTATGGCTTTCTACAACAAACCTCAAAAGTTTTCAACCGATTGCCAATGTGTCGCATATGCAGCCTCCTATCTCTCTGGGATCACTCTCGATTGGTGGCTTGCCCACCTCACTGCATCACCTGAAACAACCATCCAAACCAACTGGAATGAATTCATTATTGCTCTCAACCAATCGTTTGGACAACCCGACCTCGCTCAGTCTTCCCAACAATCAATCCAACAGCTCAGAATGAAGGATAATCATTGCGTGAATAAATACATGATTAAATTTGCTGAACATGCTCCTCATACAGGTTGGAACAACCCTGCCTTTTACGATGTGTTCTATGAAGGCATTGCTGAACGCATCAAAGACCATCTTCTGTTGCTACCATGAGTGACAACCCTCGACACCCTCAAGCAACAAGCCCTGGAATGTGACAATCACTACTGGGCTCACCAGAACAAGAAGACCTCTCACTACATCAGCTCGCCAGACTGGACGCACTTTGACATACACAAAGGAATCCAAGCGCAAGCCATGTGAACAAAGAGGCAACAATTATTCCAGTGACAAATCAAGACCGTCGCAAGGAGGAGCAACAGATCGAAAAGACCTCAGCAGTGTGCTCAATAACACCAGTCATTTGATTGACACTGAGAAGGAGCACCATAAAGCCAAAGGCTTGTGTATTTATTGTGGAGAAAAACCTGACCATCACAGTCGTGACTGTATCTATGCGAAGAGCCCACAACAAGCTTCAGGACAAGCCACCTTCACCATTTCTGCAGAACCTCAATTCTTGGTGGAAAACTAATCAGCAATTCATCTAACATGTGCACAATGGGTCGCATGGCATACCTGCACACAATTCCCTCTGTACAACTACGGTCAGGACTCGACGTTTCATTTATCATTCATCTAACTCTCTCTGATCATTCTGATTTTGTACCTACTCTCATAGACTCCGGGGCAACATCAAACTTTATCGATACACAATTAGCGACACAACTTCCAACAGCCCGATGATCTCTTTCTCAACCAATCTCTTTATGTCTATTCAATGGAAAACCTGCCACTAGCGGTTTTATCCACAAATACATCAAAACTACTATCTCTTTTCCTGATTTGTCATCTCAATCTCTATCACTTCTCATTACTCAACTTCATCCATCAGCCCCAATTGTTCTAGGTCTCCCATGGCTAAAAACCACAAACCCAACAATCAACTGGGCTTCAATGTCACTTCATTTCCAATCCAGCACTGGCTTGATGCTTCTGATGATGACCACTGCCATGTCTTGCATCACAACCACTCAGGACATCCAATCAATGCTCCCATTGGTTTTCAATACCATCCCAGAGCTCCACACTTCTTCAGGGTTGCCCCCTTCAATAGTTCCTGGTTCTTTGGCAACTATATCGCCACCATTGGGTATCCTTTCGAAACCCACTTCCTCTCAATCCAATTCTCCTACCTTTTGCTCACCAATCGAAACAAATATGCCAACTATGTCTTCAGACCCATTACCTTTTCCCGACAGATTCATCACCGACATTTGAACATGCAAAGTTCTGCAAATCAGCCTTGTTGGTGCTGCTGCATTCAGGAAACTCATAAATGCAGGAGAAGACATATACTCTTTTCACTTTATTCCATCGTTACCTACACTCAAGTCTGAAAGTTTGCTTGCTATCTCCCATAAACCTGCTCCTACATTGCTACTTCATGGCAAAGTCTTACCAACAGACGAAGTGGAACTACTTGCCAAAGTTGTACCCAATGAATACCTTGATTTTGTCGATATCTTTTCCAGACAAGAAGCAAAGGTCGTCCCACCTCATAGGTCTTATGACCACAAGATTGAAATCGAAGACAACAAACCGCTACCCCATGGACCAATATACCCAATGTCAGGAGTAGAACTGGAAGCCCTATGTGAATTCCTAGACGATATGCTTGGAAAAGGCTTCATCCAACCATCAATTTTCCCTGGTGGAGCACCCGTGCTATTCACTAAGAAGAAGGATGGGGGCCTTCAACTCATTGTTGACTATCATGCTCTCAACAAAATTACAGTCAAAGATCACTACCTGATCCCCCTCATTGGCAACCTTATCGATCAGCTCAAGTCAGCAAAAATCTACACCAAATTTGATCTTCGTGCTGGTTACTATAATGTTCAGTTCAAGCCTGGCCATGAATGGAAAACAGCCTTCCACACCCAATATGGAGCCTTTGAGTTTTTAGTACTGCCAATGGGTCTCACAAACTCTCCAGCAATGTTTCAACATTTTATGAACAATATTCTTTGAGATATGACTGATTGCTTTGTTGTAGTCTACCTGGATGACATTCTAGTATTTTCCAACAACATTGACGATCATCGGAAACACATTCAAAAGGTCCTCACTCGTCTCAGGGAACATAACCTTCATATCAAGCCCAAGAAATCTATCTTTCACTCTATTTCCATCAAATTCTTAGGTTTCATTGTATCACCAGCTGGCATATCAATGGACCCTGCAAAAATAGATACAATTCAAGGTTGGCCGACACCCAAAACTCTCAAAGATGTGCAGTGCTTTTTGGGTTTCGCCAACTTTTACTGACATTTCATTGCTCGTTTCTCTGACATTGTACTTCCGCTGACATGACTGTTGCATAAGGATACCCCATTCGCATGGAATACACTGCAAAATGATGCTTTCAAACACCTCAAGCTCGCCTTCACTAAGGCTCCAATTCTCACTCATTTCGACCCCAACAACCCTATTGTTGTCGAAACTGACACATCCGACTATGCCATCGCCATGATCATCTCTCAAATCTCTCCCAATGATGGTGATATCCATCCTATCGCTTTCTATTTGCAAAGCATGAATCCAGCTGAGTTGAACTATGAGATATATGACGGGGAACTGCTCACCATCTTCGAGGCCTTTAAACAATGGAGAAACTACCTCGAAGGCGCTACCCACGTAGTCCTTGTCCTATCCAACCACAGAAACCTCGACTACTTTGTGATGATGAAGCAACTCACCTGTCGGAAAGCTTGCTGGTCAGAATATCTCTCAGGATTCAACTACATTATTTTGCGATTGCATCGGATGTCTTGGAACAAAGCCAGATGCACTCACACAGCACTCACATGTCGTGGCGATGTGTACCCTAAAGGGGGGAGTAGCAACTATACAGAAGCTAATCCTCATAACTTTCAGACCATGTTCAAGGCTGAACAATTACTTCTGCGAGCCATAGTACTAGACTCAGCCTCCCTTCTTTCCTCCATCAAGCAAGAAATTCGTATGGACCCCTTCGCTCAAACACATATACAGAGACTCTGACAGAAGTTATCACCTGCCAACGATCGACCCAACCCATGGTCCTTATTGACAGATGGTGATTTGATTCTGTATAATGGTTTGTACTACGTACCAGACCACCAGGACCTTCAACTCAACATCCTCAGATCCTGCCACAACCATTGATTATCGGGACACCCAGGAATTGGCAAAACTATTAACAACATTCGACGGTGATACTATTGGCCAAAAATCATCGCTTTCGTCACTGACTATGTTAAGTCTTGTACCCCTTGTTGCAACACAAAGTCCATTCACCACAAACCATTTGGACCACTCAAGTTCTTACCAATTGGAGAACAGCCTTGGGATTCCATCTTGATGGATTTTATCAAAGGACTTCCTCTATCCGATGGATTCAACACAATCCTAGTCATTGTTGATAGACTAACAAAGATGGGTTTATTCATCCCCATGTATTGTGACATTGATGCTGAAGACGTAGCCATTCTTTTTCTTCAACATGTCTTCTCTAAACATGGCACACCATCCAATATTGTCTCTGATTGTGGCAAACACTTTATCTCCAGTTTCTGGCAATTGTTATGCCAGCTTCTCAACATCAAGGCCAACTTATCAATGGCCTATCACCCCCAAACAGATGGACAGACCGAACGACTCAACCAAGTCCTTGAACAGTACATTTGGATTTATGTTAACTATCAGCAAGACGACTGGTCACATCTCCTCCCCCTTGCTGAATTTGCATACAACAACACTTTGCATTCAGCAACACAGGTTACCCCATTCTTTGCGAATAAAGGCTTCCATCCTAACCTCGAAGTTTCCCTTGATACTGTTCCATCAGAAATTGCTCACCAAATGGCTGTAGACTTAAAGGAATTACACCAGGATCTCTGTGAACAAATTAAGGTAACCTTTGCACAGTATCAAACATCAACCAACAATCAAAACATAGCAGTTCCAAAGCTGACAGTTGGTGACAAAGTTTGGTTGGACAGCCGAAACATCCGAACCAAGTGACCCTCTAAGAAACTTGATCACCGACGGCTGGGACCTTACCCTATAGTCAAAAAGGTGTTGTCGCATGTGTTTCAACTCAGCTTACCACTAGCATTGCAGAAGATTCACCCCATCTTCCACATATCACTATTAGAACCTGCGACTCCAAGTCTTATCCAAAATTGCAATCCTGACCCTCCACCTCCTGTTGAAGTTGAGGATTCCCTTGAATACGAAGTTGGTCGCATTCTAGATTCCTGCTGATGAAGGAAATGCATACAATACCTTGTTGAATGGAAGGGCTATGAACACACAAGCAACGCGACAAGTTGGGAATACTCCAACAATCTTCAACATGCGCCGAAACCTGTCAAGGCATTTCACAAGGCTAACCCTGATAAGCCTCAACCTTAAAAAACTCTTCTTTTAATTATACTTTAGCTAAAAACCTTCATTTAATCCAAAACACTACATGATGATAGTCCTAGTGACAGCATCGGAATTCCTTCCGAAGCAACAATGATTGCACAAGACATCTGACAAGTCATTTTTCACATTCTTTCTTCTAAAAAACTTTCTTTCTCTTTTTAATGCTTTTCGTTTCACAAGTATTCCTCAAGGCGACTATTTTTGATTTCAAAAGAAACTTTTCTTATGTTACATCATTCACACTCTTCTTATCACTCCTTCACAAAAACTTTTCCAATTTCTTATGTGTATTCCTCATCCATGCCTGAACCTCCAACATTTCCTTTTGAACCTCCATCACTGCAATATTTGCCACAATCCACTGTTGTGCTAACCTACCCATCTGATCAGCTCCTTCTGCCATCAAATCCTGCAGACTTTGCAATGTGCTGCTTCCAATGATGTCCAGATGCAGTTGTTTAGAAGCACAAACAGGCAATGCCCCTGGCAATAAGTTCGCAACAAGATCGAGAGGGCTGTTAAAGGCCAGATCAGACGTGAAGGTTGGGTTTGGTTGGAGCTCTCCTTGACTGAAATCGGAAGTCACAATATTCAGAAATGTGCAGAATATCAGATGACTCGGAAGTCAGGAAGCCAGAGATCTGAGGACTGATCTATATGGGCATTGGCTTGGCTTCAACTTATGGGTTGCACCCTCTTGGATTTCTAGTGCCCTGGTATTTCGGACTGAAGACCAGATGAAATTATTGGGGTTCCAATGGTCAGGTCTATTCAGGAGGATCAGTGACAAATAATACATCAAGACTTATCAGAGATGAGTGGGAGGTTTCAGGTATTTGGAATTGGAATGGTCAACATGGGGATGGGATAGGGGTAACAATAAATGAATATTGAGTAAGGGTTTAGCTTTACAGAAAAGCAAGTGTAATCACAGAGGGGTTTTCGGAATGTCGGATATGTTGGGGTCAAATACCAAACAAGGTCAAATGCCCTATTGCAGGTAGAACTTGGAGTGATGAAGTGTAATAAAAGGCATAATGATATAGGGTAGACAAGATATCAGGTGTGCAGGATATTGCAGGTTATATTGAGATAACGAAATGAAGTAACAAGATATACAACAAGATATATAAGAGATATACAAGCTAAAGAAAGCTTGAGCAAGGGAAAGCATATTTAAAGGAACATTCAGAATTCCAAAATCAGAAACAGAAAGATAAGGGTGTGTGATACGGAGTTCCGGAGTCAGAGCGAATACAGAAATTGAGAGAAGATGTATGGGGATAATATCAAAATAGGATCATGACTAAGAAAAATAAATAGGGACATGTCGGAGATAAGTGGGAAAGGGCTTATCAGGATACGGAAAACATCAGAATAACACAAGTCGGATCTGGAATCTAACAGTATCTCCCTTTTACAGCCGAGCCCTCAAAGGCCGATTACACTATTGAATATTGTGGGAAGTTTGGGCATTGGTTATCCATAAAGGCTGAGATCTTGGATCCAATATAAATAGGGGAAAATGGTTTGTGGATGCAAAAATGCTTTCTGACTCCTCACCACCACCACTACCACCACCCCTCAGTCCAAATGGCATCGCGTACCAGGTCCACTTCGCCCACACACTCCTTCATCAATGTCAGCTCCAGTGATGAACTCGCCACGGAGGTGAGAGAATACGAGCATAAAATGAAGGAGTTGGAGGACAAATTGCAGGAAAAGGTGAAGGCGAAGCAGGAAAAGCGGGAGAGAGAAGCAGAGGAAAAGCGGGAGTGGGAATGGAAGGAAAAGGAGGAGCGGGATCAGAAAGAACAAGAGAATTGGGATCAGAAAGAACAAGAGGATTGGGATCAGAAAGAACAAGAGGATCAGGATCAGAAGGCGAAGGAGAAAGAGGATGAGGATTAGCAAAAAAAGGAGACCAGAAGAAGCGGAAGGAGGAGGCAGATCGGTGGAAAGCCAAATCAACACAGATGGTGCAGGAGGAGTTGAGGCAGGAGAAAGCCTGACTCAAAAAGGTGTCAGTAAGTTGTCTTTTTATGATTATGATCAGAGGAGTTTTGACAGGAAGTTTTGGACTAGCTGGAGAAAGGTGACTGTGATTGAAAAGCCGATTGGAATACAAAGGGTACATTGGAAAATGCCAGAGGCCGAAAACATCACCTCGAGGACATATGGTCGGAGGCCGATGAGTATGAAGACTGATGCATGCTTTGTCAGATGTGGGGGCTGGAGTGCGTCAACAAGGAGCGGAAAAGCAGGAGGTCACAGAAGCGAGCGTGTATCCAATGCCAGAACAATTGGAAGAAATGTACAAAGCCAGGTGACACAGATATCGCGGTGGAGATGGCAGGAAAGTTGTCATTGCCAGCATACAAGTGGGTTCGGGTGGAAAACACAGAGGCTGGACCAGGACCTGGCGATGAAAAGATGTCAGGCAGAAATGGCCGTGGATCGAGAAGTCGGGGGTGCATCAGGGAAGGGGAAAGGCAAGGAGCGGGCGAGGGAGGATGGAGGACAACACAGAGGATGAGGCAGAGGATGCGGGGCTCGCAGTGGAAATCTGCGGGCTCCGCAAAATGATTCACATGCTCACAAAGTGGCTCTGCTACAACATGGAGGGAATGGCAGCCTTCAATGACACATTAAAGACATCGCACAGGATTCCGGAAATCAAGTTCAAGTTCCAGAAAAAGCAGTGGGAGACATACCACAGGGTGTCAGCACCGCAACCGGAGTTGGAGTCAGAAGCCAGGCCGGGGAATGAGGTGGAAGCCAGGCCAGGGAATGAGGTGGAAAATGTCGGGCCACAACCTGAGCTGGACAAGGAGTCAGAGAAGGGGAAAGGGAAGGCAAAGGAAGCGGACGGCAATGGAATGGATGTTGATGTCATTCCAGAGGTACCAGAGAAGGAGGTTCTGGAAAAGGTGGAAATTTTCAAGGAACCAGAGGTGGAAATCGGCCATCAGGCAGCAGATCCAGAAGATGCGGTGTCGGTTTACTTTTGGAAATAGATCCAAAAGACAGTGGGTAGCGGTGTCGTCGTTGCACGGCTACTTACACTGGTGTTCGGCTCAGTGTGCTTTGCTATCAGCAGCAACAAAGGTAGAACAAAGACGAAGATGAGGACGTAGCAGTGACGAAGATGGTGATGTAATACGCTGACATAAGCGTAGATGATGTAATACACTGACATAAGCGTAGATGAGATACAACAGCAAATGTCACGTGATTGACAAAGCTGGCCTTGATGTAGACGTAGTAGTAGTAGACGTAGCAGTAGACTTAGACTTAGACTTAGACGAGTGAATCCAACTGAAAGAGGTGAATTGGGGTACACTAAGGTGAAACAGGCCTTATATACATGAGCAGAACAACAAACGATGCGAGTATGCCATACAACAATGTCGTCGACAGCAGACAGGAGAAATGACTAACGGCGAGAGGCAGAAAACCAAAATAGGAAGGTGGTTTGTAAGGAAATGGAAAAATGAGTCAGGTGGTCGAAGAAATGAAGGGAAATATGGCAGCGAATTTGAAATAGAAGCCAGAAATAGAATAGAAGTGAGTCATAGACAATAGACCATGTGGAACAATTGGAAATAGAAGTACAGCCAAGAAGCGAGTGAGTCAGGTGATGAAAATGAGTCATAGCCGTCCAATAGGATTCCAGTTGCTTGTCAAATATCTCCGAAGATGAGTAAGTGAGTCATGTGACTTGATGACGACTCAGAAACATGTGAACCAATCACGACACTTGGATACAAATTTCCTCCAGAGAGGGAACGAAGACGAGCCCTTCTTGACGAAGTCCTTAGGCACATAACCGTAGCAAATCTCTGTTCCTGGTCCGTGCTCTTTGATGTACCAGTTATTCCTGAGGACGATACGATGCCAACCATTCACTGGTTCGAAGTTTGGGTCAAAACCGATGACGTAGAAGGGAGCATGGAAGGTTTGATCGAATACCCATATGCAATCGTGAATGTGATAAGGAGGATATGAGGGGAATATTCGGTATGGGCCTTCAGGAGATTCGACATATAGGGGATAGTACCGACGATGTGCGACTTGTGGAGGAGGACTGGACAAATGAACATCAAGGGGAGAACGTCGACTAGGAAGTTCAACGCGTGGTCCAACATGTATGTCTGGCTTGGCGGTCATCTGAAACGAATCATGGGACGTGGTGGCGGCAATGCTGGATGGCATATTGAAAATAGAATCGATGGAAAATAGAATGAGTGTGGAGATGATGTGTCTGGCGGACTGGAGGTAGCACAGCAGATGATGGTCTGGCAAAAGCTGATGATGATAGGCGCGTGTGCAGTGAGCGTCTTTTGTAGAGTAGTAGGTGCTGTTGAGTATCATGCTTGTCAGCGGATTCAGAAAAACAAGTCAAAGAGGGATTGGGGGAAGCGGGAGGGCCTGAACCAGAGGCCAATGGGCTGGAAGAGGAAACTATGCAGTAGATAGGAGTCGGAAGGTGAAAAAGTAGTATAGACCAAATTGGAAGAGTTTCGGTGAAAGTATATAGTTAGTTGTCAGACAATGAAGTTGTTTAAAAATTCAGAAAAACAAAATGATCGGAAAAACAGAAATAATCAGAAAAAAAAAAACAGAAAATGGTGAATCAAAGATGTTTCATTTAAGTTCAAGGATGTCAGAGAATCGGGGTAAATCGGAATCGGCGGGAAGTTGGAACTCGACTTGGGATTGGGATTGGACTTGTAAGAAATCATGAAGACATTCGGGAGGGTCAGAAATATTGGGATGTGAAAGGCATAGATGTCAAAGGGGTTTCAGAATTGCAGGATGTAAATAGGAGCGTAGTAAGAGCAAAGCATTGGGTTGGAAGTGTTGTCAGAAGAAGTTGGAATAGGAATGGATGATTGGGAAAGATTGTTGTTAACATAGTGGCTACTCCCCCTTCAAGGTAGACATCCCATCATCTACCTCAGGCATCAGAAAGTAGAATACAAGGAGTTGGAGTGTCAGAGGACCGAAGGGTTCATCAGGAATTTATTTGGCTTTTCCAGGAAATGAGTGGTGTTTCTTGGAAATTCCTCGATAGTGGTCTTGATGTTGTCTAGTTGAAATTGTTGTAATCACAAATTACCATGGAATTCAGAGAATATCGGAGGGTTTGGACTTGAAAGGGAACAAGAAAGGAATGAATCAGATTTTTTGGGATGTTTGGAAAAGCATTTGAAAAGGAAAAGGAGTAGAAGAATATGCATAGGGAAGAAAAAGGTGTTGGAAAAAATAGGAATCGGGATGTTTTGGTGGAATTTGTGGGTTTTTGTTTCAGAAATATTGGTAAGGTGCTTGATATTTGGCCTGGAATATTGTCCTAATAGTTTGAAAGGTCAGAATGTTATCGGAAATGTGGGTCAGAGGATGTAAGGACGGTGTATTCATGGATACAAGGGGTTTAACAGCGCCATTCAAGGGAGATCGTTATTGATTCCAAAGGCAGTTTGTCGGTTATTGTCCCATAATGCGGAATTTGGTATTGGTGACTAGACTTGGAGTCGGAGTAACTGCATTGCATCTTGAATAGTCAGATTCAGAAAATCTGGAAGTTGGGGGTCAGAAAACGAAATCTCAGAAACAGAAGGATGTCTTGAAGCAGATTCAGTGTTTGGAGTTTTCGGAAATTGTCCTGGAGTGTTCTCAAGGAAGTACAGACATACTGTGTGGAATGTGTCAGATGAAATCCTATAGCTAGAGCCTCATTAACATGTTCTCAAGGTGGTTCTGGCTTAACTAGATGTATGGAAAATGATTTTTCCACAGTGAGATTCTCTCCCTCCAATAGATGTGATCTTTGTTGGAGTGCATAGCAGAACATTGATGATCACTTGTTGGGAATTGGAAGAATCGATGTAATGGATTTTCCTATCGGAAATGTGCCAAGGTTTCCATATTGTCGTGTTGCAAGTTGAGGTTTCATCAAGCATTGACATTGGATGTTATGGCGGGTTGGAGGATGTTGCAGTGAAGCGGGATTTTCAGAGATTCGGAAAAACACAGTATTTGCAGGTTTCCTGGAGACATGTCATAGAATTGATTCTTCTTGTTGAGGAGTGCGGAACTAGGTACTACCCAATGCCCTGTCAATCAACAGATTGTAGTGGGTGGGTTAGTGGCGTCCCCAGCACATCAGAACAATTAGAAACAAGTGGTGTTATATGCAAATGTAATAATGACCAGGATTTTTCACTCGACAGGAAGAAACGTGATTGGCGTGAACAGCCTGCTGGATGGTGCAACATAAAATGTGTTCGGTGACAGGGAACAGAGACCGGCGGAAAGTGGGAATCTGAAAGGATGGTGTTTAGATGTAATTATTGGTCGAAAATGTTCAGGAGAATGATATTTGGGGGTTTTTGGGATTTGAGGTAAGATCGGAGATGATTGTAAGGGATTTTGGCAGAATTGTTGGAAGGTAGGAAGGGTGTTTTCGGAAAGTGTCTGTGGTGTTCTCGGTAAGGCACGAAAGAAGATATGAACACGGATTTGTGCTCGAGGGTCTTTGAGCTGTCAGTCTCAGCGACTCGGAAGGTCCTCTAAGGGGACCTTGATGTCGGAATCACTTAGCATGACAGTTGTAGTTTGGGATTTTGCTTTCCTGGTGAAGGATGATGACTTCAGGCATTTTTTCACTCTATGACCAGGTCTTCCACAGTAGAGGCATAGCTTTTGGTTGATGCATCATTGTTTCTCCTGTAGTATTAACTTGCCGTCTTATCCGAGGATATTGGAAAGTTTTGGTGTTGGCAAAATCAGGGTTTGGTCAGGAGTTGTTGTCATTTGTTGTGAGTCATCACAAAGATGGTTGGAGGTCACATTGTCGATGTCACTTGGGATTTGCTTGGGTTTGAAGTCTTCATCTATGAGGCACTTGTCGAAGAAGCTGGAGTACTCATGAACATTTGATGGGTTGATGACATTCTCAGTAGATCTGTCAATCTGGTGTTTGAATTTAGGTGTCGGAAGACATTGTAGAAATCAAGAGTGTTAGCTTGTATATACTGTTAAAGGCTGGATTGGACATGAAGGTCGGGTTTGGTCGGAGCTCTCCTTGACCAAAATCAGAAGTTGCAATATTCGGAAATGCATGGAATATGAGATGACTCAGAAGTCGGAGATCTGAGGACTGATCTATACGGGTGTTGGCTTCAACTTATGGGTTGTGCCCTCTTGTATTTCTAGTGCCCTGGTATTTCAGACTGAAGACCAGACAAAATTATCGGGGTTCCGATGGTCAGGTCTATTCGGAAGGATCAGTGACAAATAATACATCAAGACTTATCAGAGATGAGCGGAAGGTTTCAGGTATTTGGAATTGGAATGGTCAATGCGGGGATGGGATAGGGGTAACAATAAATGAATATCAAGTAAGGGTTTAGCTTTACAGAAAAGCGAGTGTAATCAAAGAGGGGTTTTCGGAATGTCGGATATGTTGGGGTCAGAATAAGCGGAATACCGAACAAGGTCAAATGCCTTATTGCGGGTAGAACTTGGAGTGATGAAGTGTAATAAAAGGTATAATGATATAGGGTAGACAAGATATCAGGTGTGCAGGATATCGTGGGTTATATTGAGATAACAAGATGAAGTAACGAGATATACAACGAGATATATAAGAGATATACAACGAGATATATAAGAGATATACAACGAGATATATAAGAGATATATAAGAGATATACAACGAGATATATAAGAGATATATAAGAGATATACAAGCTAAAGAAAGCTTGAGCAAGGGAAAGCGTATTTAAAGGAACATGTGGAATTCTGAAATCGGAAACAGAAAGATAAGGGTGCATGATACAGAGTTCCAGAGTCAGAGCGAATATGGAAATTGAGATAAGATGTATGGGAATAATATCAAAATAGAATTGTGACTAAGAGTAATAAATGGGGACATGTCAGAGATAAGCGGGAAAGGGCTTATCAGGATACAGAAAACGTTGGAATAACGTGAGTCGGATCTGGGATCTAACAAGGGCACTTAGCCTTGCATGCGGGTTGGGAATGGGTCAAAGTGATAGGGGGTAAGGAGCAAGGGCCAGCAATGGCAGGTGATGCGGAGTTAGGAGGTCCTATACTCTTGGATGATTTAATGACGACCTTGCCCTTATCTTTGGCAGCCACTGTCAAAACCAATGCTTCAGCAGTCTGCCGTTTGGTGTGTTTGGCTATACAAGAGGATATTAGTGATCGCGACTACAGACAAACCAGCTACTTACAATTGAGGCTACACTGTTTTCCATTGTGACAACACTGTCCACAAACACACCCTGGCAACCCGCACTGATAACCTCGGCAATCACACATCTCGCACTTCTTTGCATTCTCGACCACGACACCCTATCGGATGTTAACAGCAAAGAAAGCAGTCAATAAAGAAACTACTTACATTGACATATATGACCCCAGCAATATGGTACACTGATCCATCACCATACTCTGCTGGCATAGCTATCCAATGCGTATCGGCAATCCCAACACCACCGAGAAATTTGGCCTTGCGTTGTGAGATGATGGTGATATCATTGTTGGCCAATTCATCAACCAGTTTGTCCATCATATCCTCCATAAGCACCCCCTTACCAAAGAGAGGGGCTACTGGGATGGACAGAATCGCCTTTGGCAGTGGAGTATCAATTCAAGGACTTGCTAAGCCCACAGCAGCTGTCACTGGAGGATTGGGCAATGCCACCGTAAAACCTCCCTACTGACAACAGTTAGCAATTATCAAAGAAGAAAAGAATTAATTACTTGCCTTCATTACCAACACCCAAGACTTTGCTGCCTCGATATCACTTCAAATCTTCGTCACCTCAGCTGGAATCGTGAACTTCGGTTGTATGGACAGATGTAAGGGGAACCCCATTTCATGCGGTTCTACACTTCTCTATTATCTCTTCTTCCTACCTATTCTTCCTCACTTCTCCCTTCCCCCCATTATCTCCCTTGCCTGTATCTTTTCGTTCAAGTTTGCTTACTTAAGTGCCCGGTTACATAACAGGATTGGATTCCAATCCCATTACGTAACTTGGCATCCATTCTCACTCACATAAGTGCTTGTGTTACATAACAGGACTGGGTTCCAACCCCGTTACATAAACACAGTGCATTTGTTCTTCATTTTCCTTCATATAAACACCCAGTTACGTAACGGGATTGGATTCCAACCCTGTTACGTAATCACAGTACGTCCTGGTGCTTATTTGCATACTCCTTTAGGTAGTTATCTTGGCAGTGGGAACCTTAGGCTTTTCTCTTTGGATTCCCATCTACCAGGTGTGTATCCTTGTATGTAGTCTTCTGTGAGCTTATATATCTTCAGATTCCCATCTGCCAGTGTTCAGTGTGATATTCCACTTCCCCTGGAGGTTGCCCTTATAGTAGAAAAGCCTGACAACTTACTGGACCGGCTGCTGTTGCTATTGTCTCTGAATCAACTTCTTCAGGTCCATAGCAGTTCAGAACCCCTCTGGTACACTCTCTACATAGCACCCTATATTCCATCTATTTCCACTATGTCTACACCCATCTCTGAAGACCCTATTTCCTTTGATTTCCAAGCGGCTTACAATGAGTTTCACCAACATGTTGCTGTCCTAGAGACTGCCCTACGTGTTGAAAGAGAGGAGAAGGAATTGTTATCACAACAACTTCGGCAAACAGATGTCCAAGTACACACCTTGAACCATGATGTCACCAACCTCGTGACCACATCACTCTCCCCCCCCACCACTCACAAACATGCAACACCTGCCACTCCAGCTGACTTCAGTGGTGACAGAGAGAAAGGACAAGCCTTCCTAAACTCGTGCAAGCTCTACCTTGCCCTATGCCTGACCCAATTTGCCAATGATCATGCCAAGGTCCTCTGGGCCCTGTCATTCATGAAATCTGGTCGTGCCTCTTCATTTGCCACATGTATCTTTGAGATGGAAACCAAAACTGGCAGGCCTACTCATCCTTCTTGGGCTTCTTTTGAAAAAGCATTCAAATCAACATTCTTCCTTCCTCATGAAGAGACTACTGCCAGGACCAAGCTTGAGTCTCATCAATATTATCAAAATCATCGCACGGTTGATGATTAAATTGACAAATTTGAGGAACTGGTCGAGAAGTCTGGGTATACGGAACAAGCCTCCCTGGTCATGAAATTTTGTCACAGTCTAGACCCCTCTGTCCAGAGTCGGATTGCAAATATGGTTGAAGGACGCCCCTCAGATGATGACCTTTCTGAA
This sequence comes from Ramaria rubella, assembly GCA_015039355.1. Classification (NCBI taxonomy): domain Eukaryota; kingdom Fungi; phylum Basidiomycota; class Agaricomycetes; order Gomphales; family Gomphaceae; genus Ramaria; species Ramaria rubella. The sequence continues at coordinate 457,045 of MU134305.1, read as the reverse complement.
TGGTTTTCAGTGGCTAGGACAATTTCACAGGCACGTGCTGCCAATGAAGCGTTTCAAAGTGCTTCCCATGGTACACCAAACACTTCAGCCCGCCCCACCATTGTCTCTACTGGTCTTAACCACAGAAACCCACCCCCACCTCACCAATCAGACTTGGCACCACAACTTCAGCTAGCCCCACCTGCTGTCACCACAGCTGTTCAGCCAGTAGCAATGGAGGTAGCTGCCACTCGTCATTGTCAATCTGGTTCTCTTGTCTGCCATAGGTGTGGAAAACCAGGCCACTTCTCTAGAGAATGTCCTCAAGCCTTTGATATTCGTACCATGACTGCAGAAGAGAAAGAGGAATGGATCACCCACTTGGTGTCATCTGCTGATCATAAAGCTGCAAGCCCTATCAAGGGGGATGGTCCAGAGCCTCAGGAAGAAGAACAAGAGGATTTTGTGTCACACAGCAGGTGAATAGTGTGCCCCTGCTGCCAATTTCCAATCATTTCGCTCCACTGCTGTATAATCAGGTAAATGTTGAATATACAGATTCAGAACCTGATTCCTCAGCTATGGAGACCAAAATGCTAGACACACAACCCTTAACTCCTTTCCAACCTCTTACTCGCTTCCATCATAAAAAATGGGCACGAAACCTTCCTGCACAGTATGTTGTTGCTTCCACCCAAGGCCCAAACTCCCTCTCTCTCCCAATTGAGGTTCAAACCACAGACACAGCAGAGATCAAGTTGGTTCGCGCTCTACTTGACTCTGGTGCCACTGGCTTGTTTATCAACTCGGGATTTGTTAAGGAAAACCGCCTCACTGCATGACCACTCTCTCATCCTATTCCTGTGTACAATGTTGATGGCTCACACAATGAATCTGGATCTATCACTGAAGTCATTGATCTAATTCTGCGGTACAAAGATCATTCCGAGAGAGCTGTGTTCGCTATTGCGCACCTAGGGCATCAACATATGATCCTTGGCTACACCTGGCTTCAGGACCACAACCCAGAAGCTGACTGGAAGTCTCAAGAAGTATGGATGACTCGGTGTCCTCCCCAGTGCCATACATGTCGCAACATCATCAAGGAAGAACATCAGAAGGCCCTACGACTGTGCACCTGCCGTATTGGTCCTTGCCCCATTCTCATGCATGATTCAGATGGATCAACAGCTGGAGAAGAACTCCTCCTGAGTCAACAGTATGGGGGTGATTCTGAAATGGCTGAAGGCACATCTGATGAGGCCATAGAAGAGGGTGACCGCATTCTAGTCGCTATGCTCCCTCCCCAAGCTGAGTTCATTTGTGCTTCTTCAACAACATCCCAACGCCTTGCAGAAGCAGCCTGGTGCAACTCCCAACCTTCATACACTCTTCCTGACTACCTGTCTGATTATGAAGATGTCTTTGCAAAGGAGTCGTTTGACAAGCTTCCAGAACGCAAACCATGGGATCATGCCATCGAGTTAGAACCTGGAGCCAACCCCAGAGCCTCGCCCAAGGTATACCCCCTCTCCCCAGGAGAGCAGGCTGAATTGGACAGATTCTTCGAGGAGAATTTGAGCACAGGATGCATCCGACTGTTGAAGTCACCAATGGCCTCACCAGTGTTCTTTGTCAAAAAGAAAGATGGTGCCCTACAGTTTGTCCAAGACTATCGAGTGCTGAATGCAATGACAATCAAGAATTGCTACCCTCTTCCTTTGATTTCTGACCTTGTCAACAGCCTACGAGGGGCCCACTACTTTACTAAGCTTGATTTTCATTGGGGTTTTAACAATGTCAGAATAAAAGAGGGTGATGAGTGGAAAGCGACATTCAGGACAAATCGGGGACTGTTTGAACCTCTAGTGATGTTCTTTGGCCTCACTAACAGCCCTGCCACGTTCCAGACTATGATGAATGACATCTTCCATGACCTCATTGCTGAAGGTGTCGTATGCATTTATCTAGATGACATTATGATCTTTTCAGAAGATCTAGAAAGTCACCATAAAGTTGTATGGAAAGTGGTACAGTGTCTCAAAGAACACAAGCTTTATTTGTATCCTGACAAGTGCGACTTTGACAAGACCAAGATTGAATACCTAGGTCTCATCATCTCTCGTGGGAAAGCCGAAATGGATCCTGTCAAGGTTGCTGGTGTTGCTGAGTGGCCAACACCTAACAATAAGAAGGAGGTGAAGTCGTTCCTTGGTTTTGTCAACTTCTATCATCGATTTATTGAGAAGTTCTCACACCATGCACGTCCAATGTTTGACCTGCTTCGCAAAGACACTCCTTGGACATGGGGACCCTCACAGCAGGATGCCTTCAACACTATAAAGAGATTGGTAACATCTGCACCCATCCTTGCATTCCCAGATGACGACCTCCCATATTGTGTTAAAGCAGATAGCTCTGATTTTGCAACCGGTGCTGTTCTTTCCCAACAGTCCAAGGTCGATAACAGATGGCACCCCATAGCCTTCTTCTCCAAGAGTCTCAGCCTGGTTGAGCGCAACTATGTGATCCATGACAAGGAAATGCTCGCCATCATGTGTGCCCTTGAAGAATGGCGACACTTCCTTGAGGGGGTGAGACATCATGTCGAGATCTGGACAGACCACAAAAATCTCAAATATTTCCACACGGCTAAAAAGCTCAACCGTCGCCAAGCTTGCTGGTCTCTTTATCTGTCTCGGTTCAACTTCAACCTGTACCATCGTCCTGGCAAGACAATGGGGAAGTCAGATGTACTCCCATGCCGACCTGATCATGGCACTGGCTCAAATGACAATGATGATTTGGTGCTTCTCCAACCAGAACTCTTTGTCATCCATGCACTGGAAGGACTGGAGTTTACAGGTGAAGAACGTGACATCCTGAGGGACATTCGTAATGGCACCAAGGAGGGAGAGCTAGAGGAGTTGGTTGCATGTGCTGCTAAGGAACTTTGCTAGACTACTGGGAAGTCTGTGAAGTCATCAGAGTGGAGTGAGAGGGATGGTACACTTCTGTTCTGTGGAAAGATATATGTCCCTGATCAGCATGACTTACGACGTCGAATTGTCTCCCAACATCATGACACTTGTATTGCTGGCCATGCTGGATGTTGGAAGACCTTGGAACTTGTCTCTTGGAACTATTGGTGGCCCCACATGTCTCACTACATTGGTAGCTACACAAAGGCATGTGACCTATGTCTGCGCAACAAGGCTCAGCATCGATTGCCTATCGGAGAACTACACCCTCTGGAGGTTCCTGAGCAGCGTTGGGAGACGGTCAGCGTCGACTTCATTGTTGAACTCCCTGAGTCGCATGGGTACGATGCTGTGATGGTTGTTGTGGATTCCTTATCCAAACATTCTCACTTCATCCCCACCTTGACCACAATTACAGCATTGGGAGCCTCATCTCTTTAGGGATCATGTTTGGAGACACCATGGCCTACCCCTCCATTTGGTTTCAGACCGGGGTACACAGTTATCAGTGAGTTCACTCGTGAGCTATACAGACTTCTAGGTATTGAGGTGGCTGCCTCCACTGCATACCACCCACAGACCGATGGACAGACAGAATGTGTCAACCAAGAGCTGGAGCAATACCTCCATCTATTTGTGAATGAGCAACAGGACGACTGGGATGACCTCCTACCCCTTGCAGAGTTCCAGTACAACAACCATGTTCACTCATCCACAAAAGAAACTCCCTTCATGCTTGACTCTGGTCGCCAGCCACGCATGGGCTTTGAACCTCATCAGCAGCCATCTAGGAGAGAAGCTGTGAATGAGTTCAAACAACAAATGACTGACTCCCTGTCTGAAGCCTGAGCTGCCCTTGTAAAGGCAAAAGAGGATATGGCTCGATACTATAATTGTTGTCGTGATCCAGCCCCTACCTTTGTTCCTGGTGACAAAGTCTTCCTAGATGCAAGCAACATTAGCACCACTCGCCCCTCTAAGAAATTGTCACATCGGAACCTAGGCCCATTCCTAGTGGAACACAAGGTTGGCTCCAATGCTTACCATCTTCGACTCCCCAAGTCTATGAGTCGCCTTCACCCTGTCTTCCCTGTGGTGAAGCTCCTCCCAGCCCCTCCAGACCCCATTCCTGGTCGGAAAGCTCAACCCCCACCTCCCCCAGTCCTTGTAGGGGAAGATGAGCATTATGAGGTTGAACAGGTTTTGGACAGTCAATTCCACCGTGGGAAACTCCAATACAAGGTCAGGTGGAAGGATTATAGGTATGAGCATGATGAGTGGATTCCTGAGACAGATTTAGCAGCCCCAGACCTCATTGCCGACTTCCACCTCCTCCATCCTGGTGCCCCTCGTCGCATTCGTGCTGCTGATTTCAACACCTTCCATCAAAAAACACCTGGCCCTCCAGTAGGTCTCAGTGTGTTGGGACGTCACACTCTAGAAGGGGGGTGATGTAAGGGGAACCCCATTTCATGTGGTTCTACACTTCTCTATTATCTCTTCTTCCTACCTATTCTTCCCCACTTCTCCCTTCCCCCCATTATCTCCCTTGCCTGTATCTTTTCATTCAAGTTCGCTTACTTAAGCGCCCGGTTACGTAACGGGATTGGATTCCAATCCCATTATGTAACTTGGCATCCATTCTCACTCACATAAGCGCTTGTATTACATAACAGGATTGGGTTCCAACCCCATTACGTAAACACAGTGCATTCGTTCTTCATTTTCCTTCATATAAATGCCCAGTTACATAACGGGATTGGATTTCAACCCCATTACATAATCACAGTACGTCCCGGCACTTATTTGCGTACTCCTTTAGGTAGTTATCTTGGCAGTGGGAACCTTAGGCTTTTCTCTTCAGATTCCCATCTGCCAGGTGTGTATCCTTGTATGTAGTCTTCTGTGAGCTTATATATCTTCGGATTCCCATCTGCCAGTGTTCAGTGTGATATTCCACTTCCCCTGGAGGTTGCCCTTATAACAGATGAGCTTCCATTGCATCTGATAGCTCATCCTGTTATCAACATCTGTTAGTGACAAGCATCAGCAGAAAAGATCCAACTCACATCTATACCCTCCATTTCCTTCACCCACATCTCGATTTCTTCAAGAAGGTTTTCGTGTTGTTCAGGTTCAGTCAATGCCTTGGTCTGGAACTGTTTTAACAGACTGTTGAAGGAGGGCACCATTTGAAGCAGAATAAGGACTCATTAAAGGCTGCACCTGCTTTTATGTTAACAACGTGTACTGCGCACGGACCAGGCTACATTATCGCTGGCACGCCTCTCAACACCTATCAGGGTCGTGCACAGACCACAATGCAATCTGACAAATCAGAACGTCTCTATATGCGTCACTGGGGCTCCAAACTAGAAAGGGGGCTACTGTCATGATTCAACACTTAACGACATTCATCACTGTCGCCATCTTCTCCACGTCTTACCAACACTAGCAACACTAGCGATATTTGCGGCCAAGGTCAGATCACCCAACCTAACAACCGATTGTCAATACATGCGGCTCCAATATCAGTAGCTATTCACATCAACAACTATGAAAGCTACATGGATAAGGTTGGGATAATACCTCCATTTAGCATACAATCCACATGGTCTCTATCTGACTTCAGTGAATATGCCTAGTATAAAACAGTAGGATAGAACACATGTATTTCTTTAGTTCTATTATCATAAGTCTTCACCCTCTCTTTACTTGGTGTCATCTACACATCTAAGTCATACAACCAGTCTAACGACTATTCTGAACTCATCATCCTCTTATCTCTATCCCTCTTCATTCTTAACGATAAATGTCGCTAGCATTGCCAGAGGTTTGTCTGCTAAGTAAACTCTGCTTTCTTCTTTCAAATTCCTTCTCTATCCCAGTTTTGACAAGTAGGCACCATCACAGCGCCATTTCCCTTGCTGTCTCAGTCTGTACACTTTGCATACATTTTTGCTAACACTTTCGACTTTGTCGGAAGGGTTCCTTAACCACATTTGTTGTTACTGACTTTGTTCTGTCAAAGATAACAGGCCAAAGGCGGTTTTTGACAAGGCCAAAATGGCCAACTATAACAGTCGATTCCATACCTCATAAACTCGGGGAATCGGAACAAGTGGTGTCACACCCATTGTACCAACAACCTGGATTTTCGCTGGATTGGCATTTCATAGCCTACTGGATGTTACAGCATAGAGATGTCATTGGAAAACATAGAGTGGAAACCTGGAAAAGCAGGAATCTGAAATGGATCATTTTGACACAATAATCAGTTGAAACATTCAGGCAATAGTGTTTGAAGATGTCAGATGTCATGAGGATGAGGTTGGAAATATGGTTGCATGAGAAAATCAGATTCACACTGGGGGCATGAGCATATTTTTAGTGTAAATAATGTGATAAAAATGCTTTTTCCTTACAGATTATTCATTCACTGTTCTGGTTGAAAAATCTCCCAAAAATGCTGCTTTTTTATCAAGTTTTAGGACCTGAGGATCTGGTACATACTTCACATTTCTAGGCATGGGAAATGGATGTAAAATGTGAGAAATAATAAATTTACTCATTGATTTCATGCCACAAAAATGCAAGGACAATCTTGGTTTTGATTGACATTTTCAACAGAAAAGAACCAAAATTTATCCAAGATTTCATCATAGAAAAAAGGTGAGAAAATTAGTAAAATATATGAGATTTTCATGAGATTTTTCAAAACTATTAGCCAATGAATAATCCAACATTTTTCTTTAGTTTTTGCAAGGAAAAACCTGATGGATAAATGTTTATCCAATGGATAATCATTCACCCATAGGCAATATATAACAAGTTTTCTGAACTGAAAAGGTAATGAAAAAGTCAATGGATAAGAGTTTATCCCTTGGATAATCATTCTTCCATATGGGGTAAATGTTCTGCCTATGGCAGAATGATTATCCAAGGGATAAACTCTTATCCATTGACTTTTTCATTACCTTTTCAGTTCAGAAAACTTGTTATATATTGCCTATGGGTGAATGATTATCCATTGGATAAACTCTTATCCATTGACTTTTTCATTGCCTTTTCAGTTCAGAAAACTTGTCATATATTGCCTATGGGTGAATGATTATCCATTGGATAAACATTTATCCATCAGGTTTTTCCTTGCAAAAACTAAAGAAAAATGTTGGATTATTCATTGGCTAATAGTTTTGAAAAATCTCATGAAAATCTCATATATTTTACTAATTTTCTCACCTTTTTTCTATGATGAAATCTTGGATAAATTTTGGTTCTTTTCTGTTGAAAATGTCAATGAAAACCAAGATTGTCCTTGCATTTTTGTGGCATGAAATCAACAAGTAAATTTATTATTTCTCACATTTTACATCCATTTCCCATGCCTAGAAATGTGAAGTATGTACCAGATTTTCAGGTCCTAAAACTTGATAAAAAAGCAGCATTTTTGGGAGATTTTTCAACCAGAACAGTGAATGAATCATCTGTAAGGAAAAAGCATTTTTATCACATTTTTTACACCAAAAATATGCTCATGCCCCCAGTGTCAATATGGTGGTATTGTTGGAGAAATCAGATTTGAAGGATGTTTCAGAAAGTGTCAGGTGTAGTCTCGATAAAGGCACAAATAATGATATGAACACAGAATCATGCTCAAGGGTTTGAGCTATTTATTTTCAGGAATTCATAAGGGCCTCTGGAAGGGCCTCAGGATCAGAATTGCATGTTGTGATGGTTGTAGCTTGGAGTGTTGCTTTCCTACTGGAGGATGATGACCTTGGGCAAGTCTTCACTTTATGACTAGGTCTTCCACAGTAGAGACATAACTTCTGGTTGATATGTTGTTTTTTCTCCTGTGGCATTAGTTTGCCATTCTGTCCAAGGATGTCAGAAAGTTTTTGTGTCAGCAAAAAAAAAAATCAGAGTATGGACAGAAGTTGTTGCCAAAGATTGTGGGTTATTGGAAAGAAGGGCTGAAGTTGCATTGTCAGTATTATTCGGAGTTTGCTTGGGCTTGAGATCTTTGTTGTCTATGGAGCATTTGTTATCATTATTGGAATACTTCTGAACACCTATGTTGTCGGAATCTTCAATATCATCATTGAGGACACTGCATGGTCTTTCTTTTGATGGATTGGTGACATCATTTGTAGACTTGTTGGTGTTGTTATGTGTGGGTGTTTGTATTCTGATGTCAGAAGACATTGTAGAAATCAAGAGTATTAGCTTGTATATACTGCTATGGACCGATTTATTGACTGGGTCAGAATTCTCCTTGACCGGGTTTCTCGGATATTGGGATATTTGGAATGTCCATGGATATCAGAAGACTCTGAGAAGCAGAGGATGGAGGCAGATCTACACAGGTGTTGTTGGCTTCAACTTATGGGTTGCGCCCTCTTGGATTTTTGGTGCCCTGGTATTTTGAATTTCTTGACTGGTCAGAATTATTGGAATACCAATTGTTAGGTTCTGTACAAAGATCAGTGACAGATGTACAAGTCAAGACTTAATGGATGAGTGGAAGAATGTGGAATATTTGGGGTTTGGAATAATCAATGCAGAGACAAATAGGGTAAGGATAAATGAATATTGAGTAAGGGTATGGCTTTATGGGAAAGTGAGTAATATTAAAGATCGTAGTTCAGAAGGTCAGAATAAGATGTTTGGGATTGGAGTTTCAGGATATCAGTATAATGATCAGTTGTATATAAGCATATATGTTTAAACAATACACATGATTATGACATAGGAGGAGGTACTTAAATATACAAACTCAATATGGGTTGAGTCAATATACAAGCTAAAGAACAGCTTGAGTAAGAGAAGCGTTTTTAAAGAGTATGCAGAATTCTGAATCAGAACAGGAGAGATAAGGATGCATGATGCAGAATTCTGGAATCGGAGTGAATACGGAGATCGAGATAGAACATACAGGGATAAGATTGAAAGTGGATCATGACTAAGAACGATCAAATGGGGGTATGTCAGAATAAGTGGAAAAAGGGCTTATCGAGAATGTGGAAATGCTGAAATAATGGGAAGCAGATCTGGGATCTAACATGTAATTAGATTGCTACAACTTGTACTGTGTACTTTTGAGAAATTCAAAGTTTTGAAAATTTGGCAAGCCTAACCCTAACTTAACCCTAATGCCTCCTGAGAGCCAGCTGGAGGCCCAATAAGGTCAAGATAGGTATAGCTTTAGATTCCATCTCTAGATGTTTAGGTAGGCTTGGTGCAAGTCTTGAAGCTCTGCTTCATCTCTGGGGACAGACTTGTTGCCAACTGGCCCAACTCTGCCTTGAAGGTGGGGACCTCTGCCCAATGCTGCCACACTGTCCCCTCTCTTCCTTCTAATTTTTGTGGGGGTCACAGAAGGTCTTTTAAAAGATTGCTGATTACAAAGTGATGGGCACTTTGGTCCAGCCCACTTTGCACAATGGTATTTGTGAATGGTCCTGGATTCAATTCAGAGTGTTAATTTTTGTGTCAAAGCCCCCCCCAGCTATCAGTTTACCCTCTTTCAGGCTTTATAAGGTCTTGTAAAATGAAGTTTGGTTATGCCTGCAGCCATCTACCAACATCATAACATAATCCTTCAAGCAGAAATTAGAATATCTTCTATTGTTTTCAAAGATGGATTGACACATGTAGGCTTGTCGATGGTAACACAGTGCTTACAACAAACTGGGTATTTTCCAAAATAGAATGAAAATACATTTGTGTTCATTTTAATTTTAATTTTAATTGCAGGGAGACCTCAGTTTTAGAAGCAGCCATCGGGACCTAGGTGCAAAATGGAGCATCTGCAATACGATTGAAGTAAGTTAAGTGTGCGGCGTCGATGCCTCCAGATGCTACATATGTGCAGAAGGTGAATAAGAAAAAAAGAGCAACAGATCAGGCACGACATACGGATACCGTCACTGCAAGTGGGATCTTCACCACTAGCGTCGCACATCTTGACGGTGGCAGCAGAGGCTACGACACAAGAATCCACATCAGGTCATCTGAGCCACCGAACATATAGGGACGTACCAGGGTCAGGGTTCTGCCAGTATTCTTCAAAATATAGTTTACGTTATAACGTTGGAAAAATAAAAATAAAAGACCTACCGAATGCATGGTGGCGGTACCCTAGTGTCTGAGGGATGATCGTCGGGACACCGTCGGTTGTATGAACCGCTGAAAATCATATGAGCCTGAGGAATTAGGAAACATAGCACCTGGAAAAACACTGACAACGGAAGGCGTCGGTTCCGAACATGCCGTTCACGAGGCTTGGCGGAGAGAATAAACATCAGGCAGCTATTTATTTCTAATAGAGGCACGGTGCGTACGTTGCATAAGCGGCGTTTCCAGTTCGGGGTTGACCATAGGTGTACATCTGGGTCCAAACACCCAGGTTAGAAGGCTGTGCATATTTCAAAGAACAGCGGTGTTGCTGACCTGAATCTACGTCCGGGGAGCACGGCTTAGAAAAAATCGGTTTTGTGTCGAAAGAAAAACTCACTGGAACGGTAGGGAAGTTTGATTTGAGTGAAACAGCTGCGATGGAGCTCAACGCTCCGCCCAGCGAGTGACCGGCGGTTCTGAGGGAATATCCAGCAGCAGGACCCGCAAGCTGAGCGTTGACAGCGGCCACAACTTGTGAAGCGATAGAGTTGTACCTGCTCATAGGCTTATTAAGATCTCTGGTCTCATAGTAACAACTAGAAGAATAGGGCACACGCGGTCAAGAAACCGCCGTGAACTGTAGCGCCAGGTGCATTCACTAGTAGTAGACGGTGGCAATAGAAATCAGAAATGCATTACGCCTGGAATATCCTGAAGAGGCACCTCCGGGGGAGATAAACGGAATGAGTTCTATGTTAGCATCTATAATGAAGTCTGACACGAGCGTCGATGTCACTGTGAAGCTAAATATCACGAATGCCGCCCACGAACAAACCTTCAATTTGTTGGCTTCCCCGCAGTGCTACAATAAGCAATTTGTTCGTATCATCTCTTGCTAGGAATGCTTGGGTGCTAGTCACCGCATCGTTGAACTGAAAAAAAAAATATGGTGAGCCATTCAAAAATCCGGTGCACAACTTGAAGGCTGGGCCGATCTTCTCACTGTGGTGACCAGGGTATTCCCAAGGGGACTTGGGCATACCGCTGAATATGCACTGCTTGCATACTTCATGAATGTATCCAGGTCATTGAACGTGGCCTCAGAAACGGAGCGCTTCTCAATTGGCAGTGAGGCAACGACTGTAAGTGTAGTGACCAGAAGAAGAAAAGTTTTGAGATGCATATTTGGTACGAGGATATTGAAGAGAGCGAGTGAGAGCGAGTTAGTGCTCGGTCGTCATGACTTAGACAGTCACTGGATTTATAGCACTTCAAGTCTTCTACATCGCATCGAACCCAAGGGGAAGCCAATGCACCTGATCATTCGGAATCAATGAATCAAAAGTCTGAAATTCAAACCATGCTGAATTATTGGTGGGTACAGAGAAGCCTCACGCGGCACCATCTCTCAGATTCTAGTAGAACAGTCTACGCAATTAGAACGAGAGATTGGGGTAAATTTGTCTGTGTGACAAGGACAACTCATGATTAAGAACGGGTTCTATAAAATCTAAAAGAACCTACATGACGGACACAATAAAGGCCAGCGGAATGTCATATGTACATGGGAGCGAAGGTGTTTGGAGGAAGTGGTAACTCGAACGCGGAAGCAATAATCTCGGTGCTACTTATGTCTAGATTCGCATTATGTAGTTCGTTTTTATTTAGTCGAGTATCGATACAAGAAAGCTCTTGCCATCTCGCCCTTCCTGGGTAGCTGGCTGGTATAAACATTCTAGTAGCCAGTTTGTCACTGAAAATACTATATAACTTATAAGTAATTATGTAAAAACTGTTGTAACTTGTGTGGCATTGATGTTCGATTTTGTGAGGGTTTAGTGTCCTACTATCATTTTTCCTCACGTCTCTTGCCAAGATCATCGAGGCTAGACCCGCACTGTAGATGTTTTTGATGGTGCCATACCGTTGTAGCAAAAACTTCCGTCTGCAGCCTCGAATCCAATTGACCTCGTTCAAGTAGAGATATTTAGACCGAGGAGACCCCGACCGGTCCTGAAAGGCTCTGGGCCGACACGTGCCAAAACTCACCGGTTAGCCGTATCATATAATTCGAAGACACCAGCCTGCCAGAGTTTCGGCGAAACGCTTGATTCCTTTGCAACGCTCTTGTCTTTTTCTCACTTGCTTTTATTCGCCTTGAAAACAGCATGCACATAATCCTGACGTCCAGCTAGTTGTATGTTCCCTGCAGCGAACTCATTCTGCAACAGAGAATATAATGTGAAGGTTTCGAGTTGATTACATGTTCTTCTTGGCTAATCGCGGGCGCCAAAGGAACCACAGATATGGTCAAAGTGTTGGGTTAACCAGTAGACGCGAGAGCGATGTTTGACCCAAAGCTGTCACCAAAGAGCAGTAGAAAGCAATGTGTCTGTCGCAAGAATTAACTCACCGTACTACAGCACCCGAATCTAGCTAGGTGTACGTACTTCGCGGTCACGTTGATAAACCCTGTTGAAATTTCAATGAGTAGGAGTTCCTAGTCGATTGGTACGATTCGGCAAGCTTGACGCCAGTGCCTTGCTGACCCACCCGCGCTACAAACTTTAGCTACTCAACCACCTCAACCCACCACACTCAGACCCCGAACACATCGAAATATCACGCGTTGACGCACATTCTAGCTAGTTATGGCGCTTAAGTAGTAGAGGTCTGACCTTTCGAGATCAGCGGGTGCCGGAGACTGGGTTGGATTACGCAAAGTAAGTCTATTCCCTCGTTTTTTTCAGAGCGTTCTAATTGTAATACCCAGACCATGTCATATCAGTGAGTCCTGCTCTCGAATCCACGAATGGGACACTCCGGGTTGGGGAGGTGGATGAAGGCGGTTGAGGTGCGAGTGAGGGCGGGTCAGGTGCGCTTGAAAGTTCAAGTACGTTAGAGATCCAAGAGAAGGAGGGTATCTCAGCCTGAGTAGTAGTTAGAGATTGGCATGTTTATACGCTATTGCAAAAGAACCTACTTTATGGGATGGTAGCCAAGGAGACGAGGCCTGAGGTTCGGACGACATGGGGAGATCTACAGAATGAGGAAAGTCACGGGGGGTGATACCCCCTGAGCCTCGATCCTGCAACCCCTTGGCCTCAAACTCCAGATCATGCCGACATGCATAGAGCTTTGGTAATGTTAGACGAGTGGTGGCCTTCATCACTCTCGAGCTGGCCCTTGACCTCACAGGTTCTTGCGGGGAAGTGGCCACAGCAATGGCTTCGTTTATTAGATCTGACTGTCTGTATGTTTCTCATAGCTCCTCATCTATTGAAGCAAGCTTGCGTTTTTGTACACGCACTGGTGTGAGGTTAAACCTAAGGACATTCTCATGCCAAGCTGTACCATGAGACTCACCGCTACGAAGTACTGAACGTCCCACACGCCTGAAGTAACTTGGTTCTTGGTCTCGTTGATGAATTCCAGCCTCACACATCAAGCCAACACTTCTTACAGCACGAACGTCATACTGTAAGCCCCGCATTATTGCGGCCAGCAGCATAAGCCCAGTGCCATCTCTATTTATGTTACGATGTGCTTGTTCATTCCCATTAGATGTCAAGGGCGCTGATTGCCAAATTTCCAGTGGTATCTTGCTGGCCGGTTGATAGATAGCTAGGATGACAAAGGGGGAACCAATTTCTTTGTCATTCATCCAGGCTAATCATATGACGTTCAGCACTGAAAAACGTTGCAAAAGGGGTATCGCTCACCAGCCAATTTTGAACCACCCTGCCGAATCAGTTCCTTCGTCCCTTCAAGGTCCAGAATAGGAAACAACGAAGATAGGCTATGCATCGCCGCTCTCACTTCATCTGTGATGATGTTTCCCAGCTTGTGAATCCCCCGCTGAAAGTGGTTGACGCACAGGCGATAGAAATGTGCGAGATGCTCGTAGGGCGAGAGGGTGCTCAACGCACACGCACATGAGTACACGCATTCGTGAATCAAGTATTGTGAAAGATAAACGCAAAGTTGCCCAACCCCTTGGGATTTCCTGTAAGTCTCGACAGTATTATCACCAATGGCTTTGAAGTTCACCTAACGCTTGTCCTTTATGTGCATCAGCCACCATGACTTCGTAGCCCGAACCGTGGATATGCTTGAACCTCACGGCCACCCCAGTATCACCCTCCGCTATCTTGAACATAAGTTTGAACATTGCGAGATGTGCAGGAGCCGATGCTGAAGTCATGAAAACATGTGCACAGACAATCGCTTGGTGGCAAAATAAGTGAGTCAAGGCTTCTCATGACCCAAGGTAATTCACTCACACTTCATTTCGTCAGGAAACCATGCCTCACTTTCGAACTCCTCAAATCCGTCAGCACGTTTGAATGAGGTGTCAATCGTGGGTCGTTTCGTGGACATGAGAAATTCACTCATAGACGGAAGCATACAGATAATGATTGTGAATGGATCCACCCTGGGGATTGTCACCATTTCTACTGCCCAAACATATTGTTCAGACAGTGGAAGAAGCTTGTGTTGTAGACACAACTCCTTTTCACCTGCATGCAGAGTACCTGGTAAGAGTCCGGTTGATACTCATCCATCGGAGGCCAACCTTTTAAACCAGTTCCGTTTGGAAAGTATTCACTCCTCATTAGGTCAATGAGGCCTGCCGTATGGTCCATATTCCCTAATGATGGATGAAGCGCTGAAATCAAAGGGTCTTAAAGTCCTGTCCAAAGAAGCCGAGACCATAGTGCAGCCATAAAGGCTGAGTCCAGAGAGAGCTGCCGAGGGATAGCATCTGTGAGTCGCCAGTCCATGCCCCGAAGGAAATGATTAAATATTTCTATTATGGTCAAGGGGGTTTTTGTCAGCCAAGGGTTCATGTGTGAGTGCGGACTCTGAGACACAATGATGATTTGAGGGCAAGACAGCAAGTCGTTTGGTACATATATTTCAAACCAGGCCTGACACTCTTTCTGGGGCTCCAAAATTCCCCGTTCCAGCTTCCCATTGTCGTATCTGTGCCAGTGCACTGAAAATATATCTCAAGTCATCACATCAATACAACCAACCCAAAACGAGTAAACCCACGACACAGTTGTTTTTGTTCTCTGCGTGCGGCTACATATCCACAGCTATGCAAGGGGCCATACCCGGTCACTTTGGCATCCAACTCTACCATTTGAATGTAGCAGGTATCATTCTCAAAAAGTGCCATGAGGTACTTTATGTCATATTCATCCAGTTTCGTGATCAGTAGGTGTCCTTTGTGACCTTTGCGCCAATGCTCGCATCTGTGAGTCTTATCATTATATGTTTTCAGAGTAATGGTCATAACTAACCTTATATATGGCTTTCCATAGCTGCCCATACGCAAATGGATGCTCCCATCACATATGGGATCAAGCTGTGCACATATATCAAATGGGGGGCTGAGTTCATCAATGATTGATGAATCCTTGTGAATGTCTGCATATTCGTCCTTAATTGCAGATTCTACTGCATGACATCTCTTGGATGCAACTGTAACAAAAATTGAAAGAGTCTTCAGAAAGACTTCACGGTGTGCATCAGGTGAGAATCCTGCCATTCTTGGCTGGATCATCTGGTTCAAGTCACAACTGGGTTTTGACTCGGCCCCAACAAACATGCAACCCTTGACTGACCGACCTGCGACAGAACAATTAACACAAGGTGATAAAATTGAAATTAAAAACTCACAGCTGACCTTTGTCTGATAGCATGGCACCAGCTTCCCAGGGCACAAACGGGACTTTAGTAAGTAGCAGCCAATGTTTTTGTGGCCCCCTTTACTATCTCCCGAGTGAATACTGCAGATTATCTTTTGGATGTATATACTGTGAGGGACTGATTGCAAATATGTGGGCAATTGCAACCCCATGCAAGCTTCCAGTCTCGGGATAGTCGACAATGGATTCTACGGGGTGGTCAATAATAGCATGAACTGCTGATTTTTTGTGTCAACTTGAACTCCCGAGGCATATTCTGCTCCTTGGTGAGAAATATAGCTTTGGGAGCCTCATATTGAAGGTTCAGAATAGATATTAGATTGTCGAGAGGGTTAGGGAACACCGTTGGAATGGCACGCAGAGAATTTAAAAATTTGTCTGGGGATTGATTGAGAGGAATCTCAAGCCTAGAGTCCAACAAGAGTTGTTGAGCATCCTGGATGGCTTGCTGCTGCAATGCTGTTAGAACCATCCAGAAATAGCACTGTGAGCATCTAACTTAATATTTATGGTCAAATAGGTCAAATAACTCGTATGTTATTACTCCACTCTAGGCCACTCTAGTTACATGACGAAGGTCTACACAGTTCAAAATGCGGCAGTTTCAGAGTTCATTTAGCCCCAAAGAGTTTACGTGCATGTGCAGGGACAGGTCACGACCGTCCAATCAGAGGTGTGATCAAATTGGCATGTCAGTTACGCGTAAGTTCTTTAAATTTTTTTTGTAGATTCGGTCTCTTGATTCTCTATGGAATATATGTAGTATACCATTACTCCACGAACTCCCTGGTTACAAAAAAAACCACTTGTCATTCGATGATCAGTGCTCATGCGAACGTCATACCAAGACCACTATCTTGCCGATATGCTGTTCCATCACATGAGCCAACATATATTGATATAAAGAGTGAAAGTACATTGTTAGATATTTCAACATCTCACTACTAGTAGATGGTGCCCTTTTATTTGAAACCCCTGACTCCTGAAGAAGAAGCTCTTATCAAGCCTGTGCATGAGCAAGCAGACTGTTCACCAAATATCACTGTTGTGATTCCAGGCTATGGCGTTACCGAGATGACCTAGTAAGATTTACTCATTTACTATATCATTCGTCCTATGACATTTCGTATTCTTCAGTCCAGTCGCCCATCTCACCAATGCGAAAATCATCACTCTCAACCTCAAAAAATATCTCGAAACCCATAATGTCATATTGTATTGCTTTTGCCTCTTAGTATCTAAGAGCAAACAGCAAGACAATTCTTGTATTCTCGCGGTTTGTGCTTCCCGAGACTACTACACAATGTCTACCTGTCTGAGATGTGGCCACCAAAGTAAGTTTCCTCACATTGCCATGATCATCCAAATGGTGGGTTAATTATAACACCAGTCAACTGGGACCTAAAACGAGTCAAAACCACCTTGACAAGGGACTTTCTGGATTCCCGGTGGTCTGGCCAGAGACATGGTGCGTATTTTGACATTCGCATTGTTCAGGCTCATGAACATGCCTGGTCATAAGTCCACTAGATTTTACCTTTGTTCCCACCTACTCAAGCTTTGAATCTGTCCATTCAAAAGGTGTCATCCACAGCCACCAAACTCCGTAGGACATTGTATGCTCGGATGACACCCTTTAGCAAGCCTAAATGCCATATGCATTGTTTCTGCATACTGTCTCAAGCTGACCATTAATTATTCAGTTCCCTCCCTCTCACCAGTCAAGCGCTCCCAGCGCATGATTGATGATGTACCCGCGCACACCCTAGACTCAACCCCTTCCACTTCATCTGTCAATGCGTACAAAATGAGCACGGCACCCAGGATAACCGACAAGCCGTTCAATTTCTTGTTTCCGACATCCAGTACCACCTCCGTATGGTCGCCTAATGCAGTCGGGGGTCCATCATCTCAGCCATTCGGAGCTTTACACTTCTCTGCATCTCCAAGTCCACCACAAACCTCACTGGTTTACCAGCATGTGATGCAGCACGCAGATGACCCAATGACCGGAGTCACAAAATTTGAGTGCACCGATCTATTTGAACAGTGTCAGCGCTGCGGAAAATGTTTCAGTGCACAAGCTTACAGAAAACACATATTGTTATACTTCTAACTGCTGTAGGCAGTCTATTAGAACGTAATGATATCTATGCTTTCCGTGACCTTGCAGCACCGTGGCCATGCTTCGCATACAAAGTTGAACCGCCTTCATCCACCTTCCCAACCCGAAGTGTCCCATTCGTGGATTCAAGAGCAGGACTCACTGATATGACATGGTCTGGGTATTACAATTAGAACGTTCTGAAAAAAACGAGGGAATAGACTTACTTTGCGTAATCCAACCCAGTCTCCGGCACCCGCTGATCTCGAAAGGTCAGACCTCTACTACTTAAGCGCCATAACTAGCTAGAATGTGCGTCAACGCGTGATATTTCGATGTATTCGAGGTCTGAGTGTGGTGGGTTGAGGTGGTTGAGTAGCTAAAGTTTGTAGCGCGGGTGGGTCAGCAAGGCACTGGCGTCAAGCTTGCCGAATCGTACCAATCGACTGATCACTGAATGAGTAGTTCGGCAGTGATGGGTGCTTACTTAGCCGTCACCTTCTCTAAGAATACCGCTAGAATCGGGAACATACGCGAGGTCCCCCAAGTCAGAGATCGCTACCGGTAAGTGTAAGCAGAGATATCGTGGAAGCTCGTACAATACCCGTAAGAGAAAGTGGTCAGAAGAATATTTAAGGTGGCGCAAGGGTGTTGATGCAATTCTCTCTCCTTCGATAGGCCTGATTTATTGAGCGATATCACGATAAGAACTGCTAGAGAAATCAGCAGTCAAACAAACTGCAACTTGGAAGGGACAGAAGTACTTCAGGGAGGTACCTGGCTTAATGGGAAGCACAAATTTGAGGAGATTCGAATGATGTCGGTAGATATATTCATGAATGTTTCGGTTTAGAGTACGTAAACCGCGTGAGTGGAAATATCGAAGTGGTTTCATATACAGTGACCAGCTTGGCGTAGTGTCAGGTCATTAAGATTAGACACCGTGGCGGAGATGCTTTTCTAAGAAGCGTGGGAATCATACGCATCGCTGTCCCAAATCGGTCTTCGTGTAATACTTTGTCTCGGAGAAAACGAGCACTATGGGCGGTGGCCGGACTGGACACCCACCGCGCGCTGGTTCTGATGACCCGGTGGGTCCTAATTCACAACGCCATCTAACTGAATGTTGAAATTTTGAGGGTCGTCGGCGGTTGGGGGAATGAAATTGAAGCGAGCGCATGCCCACATGATAATAATTAATCCTAGGCGCAAGCGTCTACAACCTGAGGTCGGAGAGCCTGAGTAGCGGTTAGGGACGCCAACGGCCTGGCAGCGATACGCCTATGTTCTAGCCTGAGCATACGTATGTTGTCAGAGTCTGCCTCCGTTCCAATATTAATATTACATAATAAGCGCCCGCGCCCGAGGTCTTGACTTTGTAGACGTTCACGCTTCACTGGGACCTCATATGCTCTATCTTGTCTGCCGTGATCCGACATGGCTTAGCTCAGGGCCCTGTGCACGAAGCTCGTTTATAGTTCCCTACTGCGCTGCTAGGTTTCCTGAGGACCCGTGACAAAGCATGGTCTCACAAAGAGGAGAACTGATATTAAATATTGGGATAAGATAAAAACCCTAACTTTCCCTCTTGGTCTGCCACCATGTTGCGGTCCGTTTTAGTGGTATTTTCAACCGTCCTCTTGGCCTCAACGAAGCCACCAAGCTCAGCAAAGCATTCTTTGTCCGACAATGGCACACCCGCCCATGAATTTGACTATGTCATTGTTGGTGGAGGAACTGTCAGTTTTTTTATTTTTAAAATTCCAAATGAATTTTCTGAAGAACTTCATGCTGAATTTATAAAATAGGCCGGTTCTGTCCTCGCAAATCGTCTCACTGAAGATCCTGAGGTCACCGTCGCCGTTATAGAAGGAGGTCCATCAGATGTAGGATTGAAAGAGGTGCAAGTACTGAAGAACTGGATGCATTTGCTGGAAACAAAATATGACTATGGATATAGCATAACTGAACAACCCAAGTGCTGTTCACTTGTCCTCTTGTTTATTTTTTTAACTGATGCTTGGTGCGTTTAGCGGTAATTCACACATAGTTCACTCACGAGCCAAGGTGCTCGGCGGCTGTTCCTCCCACAATACCCTCATCTCTTTTCATCCCTTCACGCAAGACCTTGATGATTGGGCAGAACTTGGTAATATTGGCTGGAAAGCCATTGAAATTCGACCGTACGGCGATCGTATAAAAATGGACTTTCGTCCTATTGCACTAAAAGACCGTAATGCCGCGGCTTCCGCTTGGATTGCATCTGTAGCGAACGCCACAGGTGCAAAGATTGTTTCAGATTTCAACGCCGAAATTACATCGCAGGAAGGCATGGTTGACGCTGTGGGTTTCCTTAGCGTTGCTTATGATCCGTATACTGGTCATCGTGATAGCGCGAGCGTAGCTTATCTACACCCCATCATGGGTGTGAGAGACAACTTGCATCTGTTTCTCGAGACTTGGGTGCATGGCTTTGTCTGGGAAGACATGGACTCGAAGAAGGTCAGCGGAGTGCGCGCCAGATCTTCTGGCGAAGAACTTGTAATCAGAGCTCGCAGAGAAGTTATTCTTTCTGCTGGAGCCATAGACTCTCCTAGACTCCTTCTGTTATCTGGAGTAGGACCAGAGCAGGAACTCCGAACTCTGGGTATCAAACCCATGCACCATTTGCTAGGTGTTGGCGAGAACCTTGTGTGTACGCTTTCTATTGTCTTCCCGCCCCATCCATATTCAATACAAGTAGATGGATCATGTGGAAACTATCGTCATGTGGAATGCCAGTTCCACGCCGAAAAGGACCGTCATGTTCAGCGATGCTGCCCTGTTCCACCGTTTTAACGTTTCTGACCCACGCCCCGACCTCATGAGCCATGTATATCAAATCCCCTTCACCGACAACATCGCTCGCCTGGGATACCCATCCCCCGTACGTGCTTTTGCAATGACACCCAACGTTCCTCGCCCAGTTTCGCGTGGCAAGCTGTCTCTCGCATCCTCCGACCCGTCTATTGCGCCGCTGATTGACTTCCGTTATTTCACTGATTCTTGCGGAGAGGATGCAGCATTACTTGTACGTGGCGTCAGACTTGCTCGCAAGATTGCTGAGACCCCGCCGTTTTCCGAATATATTGGTGAGGAGATCTTCCCAGGTCTGAACGTGACGAGCAACGAAGATATCTCCTACTTGGCTCGCAAAGCATCCAACACGGTTTACCATTCGTCAGGCACGTGCAAGATGGGACCCAGCACGGATGAAATGGCTGTGGTAGACGAACGGCTACGGGTCAAAGGACTGAAGGGCCTACGTATCGTTGATGCAAGTATATTTCCGACGCTTCCAACAGTAAACCCCATGGTATTGGTGTTGACCGTTGCCGAACGTGCCGCGGATATGATAAAAGAGGACGCATTCCACGCTCGGATACCGATTCTACGTGAAGTCCACTCGGTCGCTGATGATGTTCAGCAACCCTTGAAAGTCACGTAGCTACCCCTGCTCGATGTCTCCGATGATGTAACCTGCGTAGCCTACGCGGTCACCGTGCCATGCTCAGATCGAGCTTTCTGAGGCTATTATTGTACGAACCCGTGTTCTAACACTAGCACAACATTGTTCATGCTACAATAAATATATGACCTTATTCTATCTTCTCTCCCATCATTGCGGCCAGACCATCGTTGCATTGATCGACAGGTGCCTGAAACACCTCGAATGCCACATCTCCTGTTTTTGCCTGATTTCCCTCTGGAGCCTTGGCTCCCGAGGTCCAACCTTTTCCACGAACGGCAAATACCTCTGGGCTGCGATCAAGCAGCTTCTCAAGGTCTGCGTCGCTGATGATCTTTGCTTTGCCAGCTTCAGAGCTCGGGACGACTTCGATCTTCTCACCCTCGAGCCTGAGAAGTGACGCGGCCGCCTCGGCGATACTTTCTTTTGCCCTAGACGTAGAGCCTGGCATACGGAATTTGCCTGTTCACATAGCTCACATTAGATCGATACATTAATGTGCAAAGATCGGAATACCTTTGGCAATAACGAGCGCCTCTAATTGTCGTTTTTCGTTCGCTCGCTGCATGATCCTTGTCTCCACGGTGTGGGCACTAACGAGTCGGAATATTAAAACAGGTTTTGTCTGCCCGATCCGATGTGCACGGTCCTGCGCCTGAATGTCCATTTGAGGATTCTGAAAATTACATGTTACAGGTGTTTCAAGCCAATATAAGAAACCATCCTAACCCAATCTTGATCGTAAAAGATCACTGTGTCGGCTGCAGTCAGATTGATCCCCAAACCACCGGCTCGAGTACTGAGCAAAAACAATCGCGGGGCATCTGGAGCATCTCCACCATTCTGGAACCGATTCATCTCAGTTCTTCTCTCCATCGGCCCAGTCGATCCATCTATTCTACATGTGTTCCAAGCCTTGAAAGAATCTGCCCACTCCTTCCAGTACAAAGCGGGTGAGTAACGTCCAGGGTGAAGGAGAAGAAACCCACTTCAATGATGTCGAGCATCGTTGTGAACTGGCTGAATAAAAGAACTTTGTGGCCACGGTCAAAGAGTTCACTAAGCAGACGATCCAAAACCATCATCTTCCCGCTGGCATTGACTAGTTGTTCATCAACCACCAGCTCCCGAGTAACTGGATCCGAGGGCCAGTCGAACAGAAACGGATGTGAGCATACTTTGCGCAGCTGCATAACGGTATTTTGGAGCTTCATCGAGTTGACTTGCTTGACTACTCACATGTTTAAGCGGTGGCTTTCAGGGGGTCAAAGGAATGCTTACCAGTATTCTTGTAGTGAAATTGTCTACCCAAGTCTAGCTCCTCCTCGCGTACATCCCGAGCAGTTGTACTTTCCTCTACAACATTGAGTTCATCGTAGAGCGATTCGCCGTCGTCCTTCACCCTAAAGATTGCTTTTCTCCATTTGCGCGATTGGCGGCTCTTGGCAGCCAATTGTTTTGCGCGGTGATTCTTTGCGTCTTCATCCTGCTTGCCATTGATCAAATAGCTTCGCAACACGCCTGTTAAGACTGCATCATAGACCCCGCGTTGCCTCTCGCTAAGAGGAGCATACAAAACATATTCCTTTTTGGGTGGCAAGGAGTGCTCAACATCAGCTTTTAGGCGTCGTAGGAGGAATGGCTTCAGGATTCCGTGAAGTTTGGAGATGACATGCTTCGATTGCTCATTTGGTAAGGTGGATTGCAAGGTAGGCAGGTTGAACCTAGACGCGTTAAAGTTGTTTTCAGCACGTCTCAGATTAAGTGTTGCATCCGCACCACTCCTGGAAACTGTCCAAGTCCGTAAAGATGTCTGGAAGAATGAAATTGAGTAATGACCAAAGTTCAGCCAGATTGTTCTATAAGAATTCGTTGTTTGTATAGTAACAAAACGACGAGGGTTTTCAGCGCACATGAAGAGGGGTTCCGGTTAAAATAAGTCTATTCGCCGAGTCGTACTTTTTGATCTCCTGCATCAGCCTTTAAGACACAACAATCAAACCAAACCCTCAGCTGTTGCATAGAAAGACAACTCACTTGCAATCCATATTTTTAAGCCGATGACCCTCATCGACAACTATGAAATTCCATGGATATTTGGAAAGATACTTGCTGTCTTTGATTATCATCTCATATGTTGTGAGCACAATCGGGAAGATATCTTCGTCGTCCGCTTTATTATCGACTGCTTGCTCAGTATATTGTTCATCTTCTTTATCGTCTTCATTGTTGTCCGCCACTGATGCTTCCTTTTCCGGTATCTCAGATATGGATTCTGAATCTACCTCGCTGTCGCTGCTAGCCTTACGCCTCGGTTGGCCATGATTGGATGGTATGCTGGTGCGGGTCGGGTATCGGGTAGAGCGTCGTAAGGGTGCACTTCCAGTAGACGGATCCTGGCTCGTTGCGGACGGTATAGTGCTCTTCTTCGTCGGACCTTTCTTAGTGGGTTTCCCTTTCCGGCTTTTAGTTGCCAGTACACCGGTTGCTTGTTTTCCATAAAGTTCGGCTTTCTTTCGGGGAGAAGATATATCCCCTTCGTGTATTTTCATCTTCGTACGGCGAAGTTCAGTCCGCTCCGACGGTGTGCCGTGATACATGCAAATGGGAATCTGGAATACCGAAAAATTGAGTAGCAGATAAGGAAAAGAGAACGAACGATAATTACGCTAGGAGCAAACTTCGCAAATTCGTCCGCCCAGTTGTGTAGAACACTGAGGGGGCAAACTATTAACGCTGGCTTGCGGACACCAACCTGTCGAACATGGGCAAGAAATGCTATTGTTTGTAGCGTCTGTTATACAATCAAAACGGTGGTCCCGTCGAGAGTCACCGTACACTTACTTTTCTGGAGAGATGGAAAGGTGTCACGTCAGTCAACACAAATTATTCAAACGCAGTTGAATGTGACACACCCTAGACCCATCTCATCCGCTAGTATTCCATTGACTCCGTTCACCCAAAGAGATGTTAGCCACTCGACACCAACAAGCTGATAATCTTTGAGCGTTGCCCCTGTAATAGCGTCCGGCTGTTTAAAATGGGAGGGGCTTTCCGGTCTCTCCTCTTCGTCCATTTTTAAACGCTTCACGACCCCGTCATTTTCATCATCCACATCTTCGCTAATACCATCCCTGCCCCGTTTCGAACCTGTTAATACGTCAGAGGCCTTGTCTGTAATAGCGTTTTTCCTGCTGCGTCTTTGTTTGATGTCTGCTTTTTCGACTGGCGAGACGTTGGGTTCAACAGAATCCTTAGATGAAATGTGCAGTTGATTCGTCTGATTCATCCTCTGCCCCAGCAGCGTGGTGTACACGCTGGATTTCTCAAGGAGAAAATTAAGAGCCCTCAGGCGCTCTTGGAGGTCCTGTTACGCGTCATTTACGCGCTATTAAGCGGTTAAAACGTCGTGGTGGAACTTTCTAACGCACTGGTTGGTTCTGTGCATCGTTCTCGTCCGTTTTCGCGATAGTGTCGGTAGACGCGTCAAAAGGCTTAATAAACGCGTTTATATAAAACATGAGCGCGAGAGAGAAAAGAATACTATTACTTACATTGTCATTACCGTCTTCTGCAACTTTTTCGCGAACTTTTAAGTAGCCGTCCGTACTGCGCGCTGGTGAAGATGGCACGACGGTACTAGGAACGGTGTCTGTATCGAGGTCCATATCAAAGTCTGTTTCAGAGACGCGTGTAGATGGGGAGGATGAAGGAATAGATGACATGGTCAACAAGAGAGGACGTGGTTGTGGACGTGTGGTTGAAGAGTAGCCCTAGCTAGCCTTAGTCGGTGATCGGCACCGTAGCCGACTGTGTGGATCATGTGACTAAAACCCAATCGTCAATATTTACGTGACAGTAACGCGTTCGTCGCGAAGGAGCGCGGTACATGCTGAAAATCCTGGAATAAGGGACTAAGCCATTGAGCAGCAGAATCAATACAGTTCTACATCCACAAATCGTGTAATTGAACACGTCATAATGCAACCCGTGAGCTAATACAATCACACAACAAATACATCACTACTGTGTCTGTTCTGCGTAAATCTATTGGAGTATGTCAGAGACCAGGAATAAGAGGTGGGAAGATAAAACATACTTTAATAGTTTTATCAGCACCACCAGTGATTAGACGGGTTCCGGTCTGGTCGAAAGTCGAACAGAACACCCCTGCTTCTGCTTCCAGAGACCCTGGTTGCGGTACATCATCCATGGTCTGGAAAGGAGTCCCAGTTGCATAATCCCAGAACGTCAGCGTGCCATTGTCACCTGTCAAACCGATTATGAGCATGTTGAATCAAACATATAGTTTGTGACGCACCTCCCGAGAAGAACACGCCCTCAGGGTTGACACTGAGAGTATTGATGATCGCACTGTGGCCACTAAAGTTGAAAACAAAATTGCCATCAGGACACATCCATTTTTTGATGTTGTTCCCTCCTGCCGAGGCGGATGCGAAGCTGTACTCCGTAGGATGGATCGCGAGAGCGCGAACCGACTTTTTATGATGTGTTAGCTGTACCATCGTCTTGCCCGCAGCGAGATCCCACAACCGAACGGTGCTATCCATGCTGCCTGTGATAACTTGCGGGTCCGACTCTTGGCAGCGCACAGCAGCGACGGTCGCGGTGTGCCCTGAAAGAACATGGATTCCAGCCTTTGTGCGCATGTCCCACACACGTGCCGATGCATCGCGTCCCGAAGTGACGAGAATGTCGAGGGTGGGATGCAGACTGAGGGAATAAACGCCAGAAAGGTGACCGTGGTAATGACGGATGACTTTGTTTGCTTCCAAGTCCCAACATTTTACCATCTACATTATCAGCATCATCGGTATACAATGCGTATGTGTCTGAATAATGAGGCCCACCTTGTCCTCCCCGCAGCTGAATAAATAAGGATGGCGCGATGACACACCCAAGCCTCTGACGGTGCTGATATGACCCGTTAAACTCAACTTGAGCTCGCCACTCGCCAAATCCCATATTTTAATGACTCTGTCGCCAGCGCCTGTAGCAAACCACTTGTTGCCCGGTTCAACAGCAACGGAACGAACCCAGCCAAGATGTCCAGATATGACGCGTTTAAGCACCCATTGCGGATGGAACTCAGGCTTGATTGTTCGTGTGGTTTTATGTCGGATAAGTGCTTTAGAGAGAGAGCTTGATGATGTGAAAGTGGATTGTTGTGGGGTGACGGGTGCAGGAATGAGGGATAAGGTAGGGTCGGATGATGAAGCTGAACAGCGAATACAAATGAGCGACTGAAACAAAATTATTGAGAAAGGTGAAACATACGGCCCGCTGTAATGGCTTTCATATGTTTGGGGCGAGCAGGCCCTACTTGACCTTGCTGAGCCAAGAGCGCGGGAGGTAGGGATGTCGCATACTTGTATTCGTCTCGTATCTTTACAGAGAGCTTTAAGCGAGTACTGATACCCAATGAACAGGTGCGATTAAGAACAAGCAAGATGTGCCTACATACCTCTTCTCGTCATCTTTGAGTCCATCTGTCGAGCATCCTGCAAATATATCTCGCGTTCGCTTCAAGCTGGTGCGTAGCAACGGATCGAGAGGCGGTAAGGTTGATGTAGAAGCCATAGTGTGGTCCTCTGAGCCAACGCTAAAGCGCTAAAGTCCGTCGGGCTGTGAAAGGCACGTCTTGTTTAGACTCCGCTATTCTATGGTTTGTTTTCTGCGCAATGCAGCTCAATATTTAGACTTGTCAAAGAGGCATTCCTGGTGATGGCAACATGAATTAAACTATTTATGGCTGAACAGCTCAAAGACACGGCAAATCATCGAGCTCAGTCGGACTCAGACGGAGGGTGCAATATTGTAGAAGAAAACGCCAACAGGTGCGACTTAGATCGGTCTACGAGTGCCCCACCGCGACCTCACTTTCAGGGAGGCACAGGAGCTGCGCCTCGACTCGTCTTAAAATCTTGGGGTGGCCGTTATAAACTGAGTGAAATACCCATGGTCATCTAGCCTAATGATTTTTCTACCCGGTTCCATAGGTAACATAACCACTGATACCTTCGAATGTCGATGAAACCATCAAAACCTTGGCTATCTTCCTCTATTTCCTTGTCAGCAGCCGAGCTTTGAATCGCCCAGTGCGGATTGTCCTATGTGATCTTCAAGTTAATCCATGGACCTACGACAGATATTATTGGTGAGGGAGAACTTTCTAACCAATTCTTCTTCAGATTCTTATGCATTGAGTTTGTTCTCCCTATTGCATTTGCCCCCGCGTCAACATCCCTTGTCTCTATCCATTACTGGCCACCCAATTCAAACTTGAAATACCCGAATACCACCAAATAGGTAATATAGACCAAACCGAATTTTACAAATCTATTTACGATGCACTACCCAAAATCAACCTGCCAGTCAAAACCCCTTGCCTCCGAGCCCCTTTCCGAGCCGCTTGGCGACACCGTTTGAGACACTCACCGAAGCTTTAAAACACATCGAGTTAGAAGCCGACAAAAGTAGAACCAAATTTGAGTTTCGTATAGACGCAAAGACAACGCTGACGAGACCAGAATTGTCCCTCATGGCTAAGGAGCAAACGAACCTGGTATGGTGCCACGAGCGCAGCCAGAACTTGAATCCTATTTGATTAAATCCATACCACATAATACAAAAATCCCCCCCAGATACTCCCGGTCGCAAAATTCGGAACATATTCCTATGCATACTAAGTAGCTTCTAGTAGAGACTCACTAAGACTTAAAAGCTACAAAAGCACTTTGATTCTGCATTGTGCAGATCCCTGTTGGGAGTGTTTCATAATGCCAACTTGAAGTTTACTTCTGAACTGATGGACCGAATTCGTGAAGCCAGTTCTGTCAATGGTATGTTAATATACACCGAAATTTCGGATACAGAATCACCTATGTAAACGTTGTTTCATAAGCCCTTCTGCCAGTGCGCATTCATTCACGTTCTTTCTATGATATCGTGCCAGCCTATGATCGCCTGCCGCCCCTGGCTCATTCCCCCGTCAGCGAAATTAACATTTCATTGTCCCACAAATGTGCGAAATGGGGAGTAAGGAATTGCAAAGACCCTGACTCGGAGTGAGAGCTCTGACCATCTCTTCAAGTTGCCCGTACGAGTTGTAGCTGACATCCCCGCTTCCGTTTCCGCCGGTGGTCACGACTTTTAGCGGGTGTGCACTTCACCGGGAATTCGTGCATGCGTCCCGCACGTCATAAGCTTATTAGTCACAATAATAAGCTATTAGGAACTTCCAATCAGCCAATTGCTCGTGAACACGAACAACGGTATCGGCCCGACATCAGCGCTTCAGCTGTTGGGAGAATGATATATTTCTTTTGGAGAAAGTGTCGTTATTCTATCCTAGTGTGTCATATAAGCTTAGAGCCTAGAGCCCGGGTGATAGAAAAATCTAAATCGAGGTGTGAGCGTTTACATAAGCAGGATCGCTTATCGCCTTACGCGGTGGTTGGACGCGATCTCCCGACGTCAGACTCACGACGCTAGATATCCAGCATTAATTCCGGATGCAAGTCGTTGGCAGCGATACCACACTGCGGTCACCACCGTGAAGATGATCTTACCGCCATCCAAACGATCCACAAGCAAGCCAGATAGCCCATTACCTCCTCAATATATCCATGAAAGACTCGTCTCTTCGCAACCTAATTTCTCGTCCGGATCGCAGAATGGTTCTTTTAACCACCAAGCAGGATCTACACTTACTATCTCATCCCCACGCACTACAGAACCCCTTAGCTCTATTTTCACGCCGTCTTCCCCGCCTGTCGTAGTTTCACCGTTGAGAAAGGCATCGTCCTCGTCGCAGGCCGGGTTGGGCCCAAGTTACAGAGCACAAGAGTCTGAGATCTTCAACGACGACGAAGGCGTTCTTTATGTTGCAGGAGGCGCAAAGTCGGAGCACAATGCGCCTGTAGAAATGAGAACACGCGTTACAGGAGCGAATGCCTGGAAGCACAGGCAGAAGGACCGGTCAATATCCACTGGGCCTCAAAGGGGAGCTGGAGAAACAGAAACAGAACCCGATGAACCGGTACGCAAGTTGTTACAATAATACATGCATAACTTCCAACTCGATTGACGTGTTTTCACAGCCTCGACATCTTCCTACCTCGCGTAGACTACCCACACCACCTCCTTTGGCACCCCTTACACCTTTAGCGCGTATTACCCCGCTGCTCTTCCAAGCTTTTCGCCTCCTTTCCGTCGTTCCCGCCTTTGCTGGAGCTTGCTATCATATATTCAATCTTTATCAGCCTCGAGGAACCCACTCGCGGCTGGATCACTTTGTCTGTGTGTTATGGGTCCGTCATTCTCCCTTTCGTGTCGTTGTCAGTAGATCATTAATAGACCCGTCTGGACAAGTAGGCACTCCTCACGGCAAACCAGTGTCTGAGGCTCACAACTGGTCTTCTCACGCGATGGAAGGCTTACTACCCACCTCTTCCAACTTTAATCCGACTGCTTGCTCTCCAAGCCATATGCTGGCCCGCTACACAATATACGCTCGTACTCTTCAATCACGATCGCCGCCCCGTCATATGCTGGGCCATCATCGGAAGTACGACTTGTGTCAGCCGGTCAATACAGATCTGGGTTACGAGCAACCTTTGGGGTCCAAGTAACTCTCGACTCGAAAGCAAGGGTGTCTATAATGCGGAAGTTAAGTGGGGCCCACGAAGGTGGGACTGGGTGGAGGTCGGGGTCAAGTGTGCCCTTCCGATGGGTGTGGTGTATTTTGTGATGGCGTGGGCTGAAGCATTGAGAAGGGAACTAAGCGGTTGCTAAGTGTTTATATTCTCAAATTTGGGCTTGTCTTTTCTTCTTCGAATCAACTGAATTGCATGCATTGCATTATTTAGCTATTAGATCTCGCATATGGTATCATTAGTCGTGTATTTTTGGAAATTCTTCTGAGTGCAACTTTTGTACTGCTGCTATTAAATTCGTTTCCATCCAACAAGAGTTACTCGTCATGTCTCAACTTCTTCGCAGTGCTCGTAGATGTACGACTTGATAATACAACATTCGCACTGCCAGTGTTCTTGTCCACATAGTCGAGAAATTCTTCTATCAATGCATCGAAGGAAGAAAAAGGTATCAAAATAATCTGCCAGTCAGCATTCTTTTCGAACTAGCACATGAATTAAGGTTAGCATACGAGACCGAACGAGATGGGGGTCGATAAGGGAATACAATATAAAGCTAGGACACCCGTCAGGAAAACTTCCATTTGTTCCCGCAGTGAGTACAACTGAAACAAACATTTAGTCCGGAGTCACAGATGATGACGACAAGATCATACGTTACAAAAGTCGTCATCGGTTCATCAGCACTGCGAGTTTGTTGTTGACGGTAACGAGTCTTGCGCTGTATTACAAGTTTGCATGAAGCAAACACTGATACCAGACAAGCCGACAACTGACCTGCTTGCAACGTCCACACTGGAACGCATCCGTCTCTGCTGCCATTTCTTCCGAGCCCAAGGAAGCATGAAAGTTAGCTTCACTAATCATTTTATCTGCCTGCTTGCGTTCCTCCGAAGCCATCTCTTGACTAGACATTTGGCACAGCCGTGATGCCGGGAGATCACCGCTGACAACGCTCTCCCGAAGACTGGGATTGCCCTTGTCCTTAAGATTAAGGTATAGTGAGCGCATCTTGGTGCGGTAGGGTTGCGAAGTTTGGTGGCTGTGTTGAGCATAAACGACCTCTTCTATGGCGCGTGCACGAGAGCTCAGCTGGTCGTTGGCTAGTAGTAATCGATCAATACACCGATATCATAAAGTGTCTGAAAGACACTTACGAGCTCCAGAGTCAAAAGCAAGGGCGTCGTAGAGCATTTGCATGCATTTATCACGAACAGTGTCTCCAATCACATTGGTTGCTACACCGTCGGATTTGGCTGTACGCACCGCTGAGGGCGTCGATGGAGATGCTGGGGATTGCTGTGATACTACCGACGCGCGCCGCAAGCCTTGAACTTGCACTACATTCAGCGTGAGCAAAGAACACCGATAGATTGATTGAACCCGTGCCTGTAGGTTTTGTGCCTGCAGGAGCTGCAGCCCCAGCCTTCGCCTTATCCACCTCGCTTTTCCATTTCTTGACCAGTTCCTTAGCTAGATCTGCAACCTCCTTGCTAGCATGCGTCCGTAATTTGCCCACAGCCAATCCAGCCTTGGTTTCCTGATTGAGACAAGCAGTGAGTCAAGCTGACAAACTAGAGGAGAAAAATATCGAAGTGTAACACCCACCCTTAACAGACTCTCCGTAGCGATCACATTTCGTTTCAACCATGTAAGGACGTCCTGAATATCCTAAAAACATAAGCAGGGTCAACACTTGCATTTCAAAAGTGAAATCTCTCCCCATGTGAACTTTACCTTTTCGCTTGATGCAGACTGCAAAGACTTGATACGCCCTTTCAGTTCGTCCATATCTGCCATCTCGCTGCTCTGCTCTACGTAGATACAGTACAAGTCTATGTGGTAATCGACTGTCGCTCGATTGTACTCCTAACAACTAGCAAGGAATGTGGTCTCGGTGGCTAAGGCGTTGGACACGAAGCTGAGTTGCAAACTCGGTAATTGCCGTCCGGTCTACGAATAACCCCAATGTCCCCCCGCATTTATGTCGACTTGTTCACCATATTCTGATAATTAAAAAAATTGAGATTTTTTTACCGTATTGACCTGTCGCTCAATTTGTTCATTCTGGCGCGGTATGCACTGTGGACGCGTTGTGTACGCCTATTGGGGCCCCCCACGTGTCACTTGGGTGTGACGATCCTTTCCCGCCTTGGACAAACCTTGAATCCTGCCTAGCTCCCGCTTAAAATATCCACGTTATTTATCATGGCGTTATTGGTGTTTTCTCATGCACAATAAGCCTTCGTCTCACCCCATCCTTCATAATCTACGCTTGAAACTAGCGGCATGCAGTCTGCGCAACTCAAAGATTTCAAAGTTGCAATAATAGGTGGTGGAATGGGTGGGCTGGCCCTCGCAGTCGGGCTGATCAGAGGTGGGATTAAGGTTGATATTTTTGAACAAGCGGTGATTCCTATTATGGCACTATCTATTCTGTCACCCAACTCACGATAACCAGCCAAAATTCGAAGAAATCGGCGCAGGTGTGGGGATCGGTACGGTTGATATTATTCTTGAATAGTGGTGTTTAATAATGCATTCACTTCTGATCAGGTGCGAACGGAATTCGCGCGCTGCGCAGTCTTGGCATTTTAGATGCCGTGCTTCAAAGAGCAGAAGAGCCTCTGGGGCTGCGCGCTTTCTTGTTTCTCTCTGGACTCCCAGGACATGAGGTGATATACGACGTTTGTGACTTTATATTTCTCATGATTAACCAAGGAGCTTATCAGTCATATTTCTAAGTATCCAGCACTGGACTCAGACATGGCAATCGCTGTGCATAGAGCACATTTTCTGGACACTCTTGTTAACCTTGTCCCCCCTGAAGTTGCACACTTCGATAAAAAATGCACATCAGTCTCTCAATCTAGTTCAAGCGGTGTCACTATCACATTCGAAGATAACACAACTCATACGGCTGACCTTGTTATTGGTTGCGATGGGATTAAAAGCGCTATCAGAGAAGTCGTTGTAGGGAAGCGGGCAGACCCGAAATTTACGCGAACGGTGGCATATCGTGGCCTTATACCTGAGAAAGATGCTCTTACTGCTGCCAATGAAATAGTCATACGAAGGCCCCTCGCGTTCTTGGGACCCGATGGGGTGAGTGTTTCCAAAATCTCTGATGTCACATTGAAACTGAGTAAAACTTTATCGTACAGCACATTATTGTGTTTCCGATCAAAGGAAAAAACCTCGTGATTCAATCCTTAATCGTTTTTCTAACGATGTTCACGAATCTGATGCTTTAGACAAACATTGTCGTTTTCTCGACTGATCGTAGTAAGCCTGCTGAAGAACAGGCACCCCCGCCAGGACCTTGGGTGGTTCCATCCACGCAAGCCGAGATGCTTAGCCATTATGAAGGCTGGGGCCCGAAAGTTCTCAACCTACTCTCAGTACGTTTTCGAGGCCCTAATAAAGCTAAATGAGGCGCCAATGCCGTTTTGTCGTCTCCAGCACATCAAGAATCCGAGTAAATGGTTCCTACACTCCCAGGAACCTCCATTGGAATCATATGTCAGGGGCAAAGTAGCCCTTTTGGGAGATGCTGTGAGGACTGCTCACCATCTGTATTTAGTCAAGGCTAATTGCAAATCTTTTAAATCCCTAGGCACATAGCATGCTTCCACATCTGGGTGCTGGAGCTGGCCAGGCAATGGAGGATGCATTGCTTCTCTCGCAGTTACTCACGCATCCATTGACCAACACGTCCAACCTAGAGGCAAGTATGCATTCGGAACATAAGCTATGCAGAACTTTATGACAATTATCCTACAGCCCGTATTAGAAGCTTATGATCTTCTTAGACGTCCTCGCGCCAATAGGGTGCTTAAAGCAAGCTATGCTGCTGGAGAGGTTTATGAACGAGTCGACTGCTCATTTGAGAAAATACGCCAGGATCTAGCGGGCATTTGGGAGTTCGTGTGGCATCACGATTTGGATGATGATTTCCGAGCTGCTGTGGCTTATTTGGAGGAACGACAAGTATTCAAAGCTGGCCCTTCCAATTGAAGTGGAGTAGATATACAACTTGAAGACTCGTAGTTGAAGCGGGGATGATTTATAGTATGAATGTACAATTCTCATCTTTCAAGGAACACTACATATAGTAATACTACCTGTAAGGTATCAGTACGACGCATAACGACAGGTTGAGAACGTTCTCTTCCGCTGCTTTCCTCTCGGTATTGCGAGGGTAACTCTGCCACTGACCACCATCGAATCGATCATGGCCTCACAAGTTGGTCGATGAACTGCTCCGAATGATTCCTATCATAGTAAGTGATTCATCTATGTAGTTGGATCTATTCATGCTAAGAAGCGAACCAGCTACCAAAGATAACTTCGGCATTAATAGTTTGCTCCTCCGAAGCTCGAGGTGTCTCTCGTGCCTAATGAACGACCTCCCATGACTGCCTGTGCACTTTAGATGCCCCTTTTAAATCCTTCACCGCGAGCCCTTTCAATTATTTGTAAATGTCATCGAAATTCACATTGGACTCTACATCCAGTGTCTTCCTCCAGCTCCATTCATGCAGGAATACTGCTTGCCGCTAGACAAAAAACATCTCAATAATTTGCCACAGTGGGTGTCTGGTAACGCTTCGAATTACGCCTAGCAAGGCTTCGTAGAGTTTTTTTAAATCATCATACGTGCGGGTTGAGTACTACGATCGACAATTCATCCCCCGCAGTATTATTGTAACTGTTATTAGGATCTTCGAGGTCTCATTAATATAGACTCGATACCACAAATGACCATCTTTTAGAATGCGTGGTCAAACTGAAAAAGTATAATGTGTATCCTCGGAGAGCCGAGAAACGTCAGCGTATAATACCATTATGACTTCTCGAAAGCTGGCGATAGAAGTAGGACTTGCCCACTATTTGAGATACTAGTACGTAGTTTGCTGATAATTGATTGGGCTGACAATCATCTGCATCAAAATGAAGTCCGCTGTTCTACTATATTGACAGCGTCGAATCTACACCGAAAAAAAAACATCAGACAATTGTTCTGAACCTTCACGACCTGAAAGCTTGTAGCGAAATACAAGTGGGGGAACAACCAGAGACGAATCCGGCTTTAGATAAGCGGCAATACATGTATAGTATGCAGGTTCCCCATATTGACAAATACATCGGTCAAGCAGGCTTTCCTTAATGGATTTTCGCAATTGAATCTATTCTGGCTTTTTGGATCGTCCTTCGCAGCCTTCGCATCACTGGGAACCCGAAGAGGAATGCGCATATCACCCATTGGGCCTAGTCATGATATGCTTGAAACAAGTAAAAACAAATAATTGGGAATCGACTTACGCCAACGATCAGCCCAGTCGAATGGCGCCTGCACAGCATGGTTACGTAGGCCGCCTCTCCTCCATGGATAACGGAAGCAAAAATCCAAATGTAACGAAGCGTCGAGGGTCCACCTACAGCCGCGCGGAGCCAGGGACCAATATTGTAGACGGAAGGTGATGGTCTAGGGGCCGAAAAGGTGACGAATATGAGACAGGATATCATGAATGTTGTAATCATGAAGTCCCGAGGGAGTTCGAACTTAGTGATCTGCGGTCGTTTTATCTACAAAGTGCCATAAGTGGTTAGTTCTCTCCTAATTGTGAAGGTGGTGTCACACCATTCCTAGGGCTTCTTCCGCGTTAATTTTCATGCCTAATAACCGGGGTTTCACCTCTTCGTATCCAGAGAGCGGGGGGTCGAATGAGACGGTCACTTGTTGCTTAACTTCTGACCCTTTTAGAACGTATGATAATGACATTTCCTACATGTGAAATCGTGCGCATGATAAGAGTCTCTTAGAAGTGATTTTTATGGCTGACCTTCGTGTTGATAGAAGTCATATTTGCGGACACGACCGGCACCTTGACCTTGCCAAAGTGTCGAACATAGGCAACTGAGCAGACATTAGGATAGCTGTTCAGGAGGGCTGACAACCGGATACTTCACCTAACGTGTCCGGATGGCCGCTCATGTATGTACAGAGGAATGCGGAGCGAGAGCCAACTGGGTCAGTCATGGTGGTTCAGGAAAAGGAGGAGGTTTCGTGAACACGTCTCCGTCATCGTTAGCGCCCAGATCACCGTGACTCTCACGCAAATTCAGTCGTTCTACCATTTCCAAGCCATACGATAACATGTGCTGAGCACTTGAAGTCAATGCAACTAGTCAAGAAAAGTCGTAAAGTTACATGATTTTATGTAATATGTATACCGTACACTGCCCTCAGGCTTCGAGTCGTATCATCATCCTTCTGGACTCGGACTGGACATATTCAAACAACACCAAATGTAACGGCTTATTAATTATTCCTTTGCGCTTCTAGTTGGCTCCAGCGCACGAATCAGAAGACCAAACCATTTCCAAATGTTACCACTGGCAGGGCGGAATCGAGGATAAAGATATAAAAATTTGGAGCCGGTCAACGTTCTTCCTGATTTTTGTGATATAAAATAGCATGGTACTTACCAGAAGACTAAATCCCATTATACCTAACGCTGGGGAGTTCTTCTGAACAGCAAGGCGAGGAATACTTGCATAGTAATTTTAGCTTAGTCTCGTATGTTACATCTTTCCTTATTACTAGGAGCATGTATCTAATTTAATGTCGCTCACACAAAATTAGCCGATGGATGGCGGCAGGCCTTAGCTCCTTGAACAATATACAAGATATATTAACAAAGCTCCTTCATGCGTGGTACTTCTAACCGTGTAATGTAGTATAAATCCATGCTTGATATTAATTCATCAGCTTCGTCCCTCGAATCGTTAGCGCACTGTCATGAGAATTTTTTTTGGGAACGCTAGTACGCCCCCGCGCCGCGCCGACTACGACCGCGAGAGCC
This sequence comes from Ramaria rubella, assembly GCA_015039355.1. Taxonomy (NCBI): domain Eukaryota; kingdom Fungi; phylum Basidiomycota; class Agaricomycetes; order Gomphales; family Gomphaceae; genus Ramaria; species Ramaria rubella. The sequence continues at coordinate 420,087 of MU134305.1, read as the reverse complement.
ACACCGACAGCAAAGAATATCGCCAATAACGCGGAAGATGGTGACAATGACCTGTGGGGACGTCGTCAAGGATAAATAACCGGGAAGAGAAGGGGTAGCTTACACTTGTGATTGCAGAAACAATGGTTTCAATGACGCCTGCGATGGCGGATATGATGGCGTTGATGCCTGTCCAAAATTCATTCAGTGAGTAGCAAGCCCGCCGAAATGTGTAGAGAAGGGAGCTTACCACGACCAATTGCTGAGAATATGCTGCCCATGGTTGATTGATTAATTGATTGGTTGGTTGATTTAAATTGTGAAGTGTGAAATGTGGTTGAGATGTGTTTGCGAAAGCAAGGAAAAGTCCACAGTTCTTATAGAGAAGGAGTATGAGGGAACGAATAAAATGACAGCGTGAATGACGCAGGCATCCAATGCATCCATGTCACCAGCAGAGCGTATTGTGACATCATCGATCTCTTCAGAACGCGGGGTTTTCCGCGTCATGTCGTTTCCTCGGGCTGCATGAAAGCACCGTGCCAGACCGTGCTCCATCGGCAACATATCACATAACAGGAATCGCCGTGCATGTGTCAGAGTGTTGCTTCTAGTTCCAGGGGATCTTCGCTGATTCAGTCCCAGATAATTCTAGGAGACTATAGTTTGAACATCAACTTTGCCTGCCGGGGGCCCGTACTACTGTCCTCTCTGCCGGTAGCTGGTCACGGTCAGCTCAGATGCACAGTGATCATCATCGTACAGCAGTTGTGCACAAACTTGAATTTTCTCCACCGTAATCCACCCCGTCACTCACATGTTGATCCAAGGATGAGGGCTAAGATCTGATTGCATCTTGATAGTTTGGGATTCCAAGTGAGTATTGCATGCAAGGCCCAGAAACCATGACCTCGATGGTAGCACATTGACAAAATTTGTGTTAGTCCTCGAGGCGGAAATCCGAGTAAGGCTAACGGTTCCTAAGCTTTGATTATTTTCGAGGCGTTTCTCGCAAATCCATCGACATTCAAGGTTCTCCGAGGGCCTACTGGCTTAGTGCTCTCAAAGGCCCCACATCTGAGCTTGAGGAACTGAGTCTATAAGAAGTTTCAAAGGAAACATGCTAGAATTCTCCCAGGCTGATTCAGATCTTGATCGATACAGCATGCTGAATTTGAGCTGTCTATTGTGTGAGAATAATGATGTCTTATGAGATTGTGAGTCAGGGATTTTTGTGCTGCTTAAGCTATGTGGGATGATTTGGAACATTTGGCGTTAGATGGTTCAGAATCAAAGATCCTACCATCATGATTCCACTTGGTCATCTCAAAAGCTTGAGCACCCCTCCTCACTGAATCCCTCTTATTATGGTATTTAAAGTGCACAAAAAATCAAAGTCGCGGTTTTTTTGTACTTAGCGCGGGTTTTTTTATCCCTCGCGCGGTTTTTTTTTGTTTTTTTTTTGCAGTAGCGCGGTTTCACTGTCTTGTCCTTGTCTAAGAGATTTTTTTTTCCAACGTCCCACTGAGTCCTTAAGAACTTAAGCGCTCAATAAGACAGCGATTATCACTGGTTTTCGCTCTTATAAGAGGCTATACCTACAGCCAATCTGAACTAAGCTACCAAGAAAATGTTTTGACCACTGGGGAATCTAGCATGAGACGAATGTAAGATAAATGTAAGCTAAGTTGTAACATGAAGAGGAATGAATGGATTAGAAGGGACGACACGTAATGCAAGAAGAAATTGAGATGAAAAATGTGTGGGGGGTGATTGTGGTAGTTTTGGGACCAATAACTAGACAGACGAAGGACCAAGAAATATAGCATATATAGACATTTTGTTCGAACCTAAAAATTAATGCTTTCAAGTCCAGGGATCAGTCTCTGGGCATGCTGGCAGCAGCTGGGCTGCTAAAACCAAAGTTCGTCTTGAAATTCAGGGTTGAGCTCATGATAGGAAACAACTCATGTTGGATCCAAGACTCATTGTCATCTGGCAGGGGAGGGGTGATCAGCCTTGTGGTGTGAGACATTGTTACCCCTCTCTGCGTAGATGAGCCAGCCACCATGTTCTCAGCTTCATATTCCTCTTCATTCGACAACAGAAATAGTGGCACTGGCAACACTTAAATATATAATTTTCAATCAATTCTTTGTGAAATGCACAGAGTGACAGCATGAATTGCATACCTTTTTTTTTCCAAGGTAAAACTAGCTCAGGCTTGCTGTCAGAATTGCTAAAAATCAATTCTTGAGATTGGTTGCCGCCTGTGTATTCATGGTCATCAAGTGATAAGTGATATAAGCCAATGAACTCTAGCTTACAGGTATTTACACTCATAGTCTTTGTCTTGTCATGTTGACCGCCGTCGTTGTCTGGTATTTTGTCTGATGCTTTGCTAGCATCACCTGCAAGTGTCCATGTAAGTTTTTAGTCTCAAAGCCACTTGATAAATACTCACTGTATGACCATTTGGTGTGAGTGCGATGTGTGCACTTCTTCTTCTTATGTTTACTGCCATCGTTGTCTGATGCTTTGCTAGCATCACCTGCAAGTGTGTGTGCATGTAAGTATTTAGTCTCTCCAAGCAACTTGGTGAATACTCACTGTATGACCCTTTGGTGTGAGTGCGACGTGTGCGAGGCTCTGAAACAATCGATAAAGTGTGGGGACAATTAAAGAAAAGAAAACTCACTAGGATTTACCTTGGCCTTCCCCTTTCCAGGGTAATCTGAGTCGAACACTTCAGAGGAGGAATGACTAGTGACCGCACAAGTCGTTCTTGTACACCAGGGAACACTGGGGGCATGAGCATATTTTTAGTGTAAAGAATGTGATAAAAATGCTTTTTCCTTACAGATTATTCATTCACTGTTCTGGTTGAAAAATCTCCCAAAAATGCTGCTTTTTTATCAAGTTTTAGGACCTGAAAATCTGGTACATACTTCACATTTCTAGGCATGGGAAATGGATGTAAAATGTGAGAAATAATGAATTTACTCATTGATTTCATGCCACAAAAATGCAAGGACAATCTTGGTTTTCATTGACATTTTCAACAGAAAAGAACCAAAATTTATCCAAGATTCCATAGTAGAAAAAAGGTGAGAAAATTAGTAAAATATATGAGATTTTCATGATATTTTTCAAAACTATTAGCCAATGAATAATCCAACATTTTTCTTTAGTTTTTGCAAGGAAAAACCTGATGGATAAATGTTTATCCAATGGATAATCATTCACCCATAGGCAATATATAACAAGTTTTCTGAACCAAAAAGGCAATGAAAAAGTCAATGGATAAGAGTTTATCCCTTGGATAATCATTCACCCATAGGCAATATATAACAAGTTTTCTGAACCGAAAAGGCAATGAAAAAGTCAATGGATAAGAGTTTATCCCTTGGATAATCATTCACCCATAGGCAATATATAACAAGTTTTCTGAACCAAAAAGGCAATGAAAAAGTCAATGGATAAGAGTTTATCCCTTGGATAATCATTCTTCCATATGGGGTAAATGTTCTGCCTATGGCAGAATGATTATCCAAGGGATAAACTCTTATCCATTGACTTTTTCATGACCTTTTCAGTTCAGAAAACTTGTTATATATTGCCTATGGGTGAATGATTATCCAAGGGATAAACTCTTATCCATTGACTTTTTCATTGCCTTTTTGGTTCAGAAAACTTGTTATATATTGCCTATGGGTGAATGATTATCCAAGGGATAAACTCTTATCCATTGACTTTTTCATTGCCTTTTCGGTTCAGAAAACTTGTTATATATTGCCTATGGGTGAATGATTATCCAAGGGATAAACTCTTATCCATTGACTTTTTCATTGCCTTTTTGGTTCAGAAAACTTGTTATATATTGCCTATGGGTGAATGATTATCCATTGGATAAACATTTATCCATCAGGTTTTTCCTTGCAAAAACTAAAGAAAAATGTTGGATTATTCATTGGCTAATAGTTTTGAAAAATATCATGAAAATCTCATATATTTTACTAATTTTCTCACCTTTTTTCTACTATGGAATCTTGGATAAATTTTGGTTCTTTTCTGTTGAAAATGTCAATGAAAACCAAGATTGTCCTTGCATTTTTGTGGCATGAAATCAATGAGTAAATTCATTATTTCTCACATTTTACATCCATTTCCCATGCCTAGAAATGTGAAGTATGTACCAGATTTTCAGGTCCTAAAACTTGATAAAAAAGCAGCATTTTTGGGAGATTTTTCAACCAGAACAGTGAATGAATAATCTGTAAGGAAAAAGCATTTTTATCACATTTTTTACACTAAAAATATGCTCATGCCCCCAGTGGAAGAAACTCCATAGCGAATGACTGAAATACATGTTAATATCATGTACTGGTAGAGGGCATGAAAATTTCATCTTACCTAGATACATTTTGCACTCAGACCATGGCCTCCCTCTGACACCCTTGACTTCATCGAGATCATGACCTTCTGAAATCACTTTGTGTTTTATGAGATTATTGTGGTAAGATTTCAACAAACACCAGTGGCGAGCCGGACCAGGGTCTGGGTGGGTGTAATCAAGGTAGGCAAACACTTGCAGAAACAGCTTGTGTAGCCACTTGTCAATGCAAGTATTACCCCACTCTTGATAAAATGTGAGTTCACCTCTCTTGCCGAAAGCAGTGAGTCCTGCTGTCTCCAGCTCCCCTTTATGGTTGTCCTCAGGTGTTGTATTACACTTGAGTTTCCCCTTTGACTAGAATTGTAGCCCAAAATAAACCTTGGTAACAATGAAGATGAAAAAACCCACATACAGGCCTTCTGGGATAAGGATGATGGCCCTGATTTCCACTGGTACCATCGTTGTATTCCCCTTCGATGATGGCCTAGCCCCATCTTCTAAATTTTTTTTTTGGACCTCTGGATAATAAAATAGGTAAGAAACAATCCCTTGCATTGTACAGTTTCATACTTTGTTAGACGTAGCCTCTGACTTTCCTTCCTCAAGGCTTTTTTTCAGTCTGGCGATACATTCCGCTTTGGCCTTGACTTTCGATGATCTCTTGGATTTGGGTTTCATGGTAGCTATTTCCTTGCTAAATTTACTCATGATTTCTTCCACAATGGCATGTTTGTTATGCTCTTTGAGGGGGTGGTGCCAGTTCTCGATGTGCTGACAATCCTGGCATTTGTAGGGCTTGTTGGGTTCCTGGTCAGGCCATTGCACAAACTGGGGACAGTCACAATATTTGTACTGGCATGGTGTGAGGAGCAATGGCATCTGAGAAGAAGGCAGGGATGGTGGTGTAGGTAAGAAAGAGACAAACAATTTGGATAGACTACACTCTGTCAGCGTTTTTTTTTTACGAATGTTCATGCATCGAAACACATGAAATCTGGATTGTTTAGATTAAATCACAATGATCATTGCCGAAATGCATACCTGTGAAACTCCATGGATCACCAGCACAGCTTGGCAGGTGGTCTTGTCTTGTCAGACCTGTGAGTTGTATGTGCTTTGTTCATGTATTTTGGACTAGGGCATGAATCAGTACTGTGGTCTCACAGATTTCACTGCACTGGAGAATCAGCCAAAGTTGAAGAGCCTGAGAGTGGGCAGCAGCTTTTTTGTTGCTAAACTAAGTGGTCCGTGGCCCAATTAATGTGTTTTAATTTTACTCAAGAATTTTAATGTAGGAGAATATGTACATAAGTGGGGCTCCCCATTGCCCTACTGAAAGCATTATGGCTCTCAGGCAGTCTAACAGAGCAAGGATTTTGGAATAGGGTCTCCCAGGGCTCCAGCTGGCTTGACTGTGCTATCGCGTGCCTGCCCATGCTATTTACAGTGAGTCTAATTCTGGACATATCAAAGATCATTATATTAGTGTAATGTATACCCGCAGGTTAGTGTTGTCGTGACTTGACTACAAGTTGACTAGTAGTCACAGTGCATGGTCAAGTCGCAACTACAAAAGTCGCAACTATGATGTGACTACACAGTGACTAGACAAGAGACTACAGGATATCTCATGTCTGTAGTCACCTTGTAGTTGCAACTATTAGTTGCAATTTTTTGACTATGACTACAGGTTTTTGAGGTGACTACAGTAGTCATAGTCATGACTATTGTAGTCACAACCAGGCTAGCCTAGTTGTGGCAACACTACTGCAGGTGGCAAAAGGTACCTGGTTAATGTGCTGTCCTGCTGAAATTAGCTCATTTCCTAAAACACTAAAGATGTAGTAAGGCCGAGCACAAGTCAGACTCATGAGTTTTCCCATGCTCTTGTTATGGTAGTAACTCCACCATTCCCCTTTCAATAATTAAGTAAAAACCAGGTACTGAAAGCTCTTGACAGCCTCTTTGAAATGGCAAGCTTAGAACAATATAAATCAAGAGCCCCAGGTGTTACACTGACCTCATTTTATTACCTTGACCATGCCAAAAGAAAGAGGCAATCCATAGCTTTCAGTACCTGGTTTTTACTTAATTATTGAAAGAGGAATGGTGGAGTTATTACTATAACAAGAGCGTGGGAAAACTCGCGAATCTGACTCATGCTTGGCCTTAAGATGTAGGTGTATAAGGACACATACTTGCTGTTAAATTGACCCCACGGAAAGCCCACACAATTGGACCCTGGCCTTCCCCACCATTGAAAAATGGCGACCCAGCTGACTACTGTTGCAGACATGCCCATGGCAGTTAAGATATACGTCCATATCCAAGTGACACAGACCTTTGAGATGATGTCCTCACAGGCTTTGCTTAACAGGTTGCCTCCTGCCTCATCTCCAGACCCCTCATGGCCTTCATCACCTGCTACACCCCTGTCTCCCTCATCCTTATAAGGGCAACCCCTGGGGCTAGTGGAATGTCACACTATGACCTGGCAGGTGGGAATCTGAAGATATATAAGCCTACAGGAAGCTACAGAGGGGGATGCATACCTGGCAAGGGGGAATCCAAAGAGAAAAGTCTAAGGACCCCACTGCCGACTACACTACTGAATATAGAATGAAGTCTGAAAGATCAACTATTGAGCGCCTGCAAGATCAACATTTGAAAGCCCCCAAGACATAGCTAGAATAAATGAAATGGTGAGAAGGAGGAGAATAGGAAGTCATAGGGAAATGAAGATAAAAGGAGTCAAGATAATAGACAGAGAAAAGGGAGGGAATAGGGGTTCTGTTAGGGATCCCTATAATGTAATTATAGTCTCAAGAGTCTGACTATAGGGTTCCAAGTGTTTCTGATAAGTAGTTGTACTTATATCTCTATTTTTTGTAACAGCTGCCTGAGTTGACATTAATGGTCCACAAGAGCCCACGACTTGGGATGCTGACCTAACACCTGCCAAATCCAGAACTCAGCTTCAACTCAGCTGCTTATCAATAATTACCTTTATTGTAACTCAGCAGCTGAGGTAAGCCACATTGGTCAGCATAAAACCATTAATGGACACAATTCAGCAGTATTTCTCTATTTTCTTAATCAGCTATTAATAGTCAGGGAGGCAGTGTCACTGTCTTAACATCTCTAGCCTCTCTGGCCAATCAGAATTTGTATATTAATAGTGTAGAAATGGCTAGAAGCTCATGGAAGGTCTGTCCATATAAGGAAACTGCCACAACCTTCCACCAGGTTCCACCAGTTTCCAGACCTTCCAAAAGCAGATAGAATGTCTCAGATGTAGAGCTATAAATATAGCTCTAGGTAGCCTAGCTAGAGAAGCAATCACACACACATTTCACACCCCACTTCTGCCTGAAGCTGAGCCTTCTACCAGAATCAGTTCAAGCCTGAAGAACTTGACCTAGCTGAAAAACTCTGTAGGAGCCTCTTTCAGTTCGCCTCTCACTTTGTAGGAGTGAAGCACAATCTCTTCAGCTTTTCGCTGCTTTAGTTAGAGCTCTGTAGTTTGTAGGACCAGAGTTAAAGACTACTAGCTTCTGTAAGCAAACCACCACTGTCCATCTAGTTGACACTTTGTTGCTTGTAGGGCCAAAGTACAACTGCTGGCTTGTGTTGGGTATCATCACTTCTAATTAATTGAAGCTTTGTTGCTTGTAGGGCCAAAGTTAAATTAATAGCTTGTGTTGGTAACAACCACCACTACTATTCGATTATCCTTTGTTGCTTGTAGGGCCAAAGTCTAATCAATAACTAGTGTTGGGGTGTAGTACACTTTCTATCTAATCAAGCTCTGTTGCTTGTAGGGCCTTAGCTTGATTACTAGCTTGTGTCAGCACAAAGCTACCACACTCTATCTTATCTGGGCACTGTTGCTTGTAGGGCCTTTGCCTGGCTAACTAGTTTGTGTTAGTGTTGACTTTATCAACTCTCAAGTTAGTTTTAACTTGCTGTTGTTGATCTTGTCCTTTCGCTCCTTGTTTCTTGGCTATCCTTTTAGTCCTTCAGTTGAACAGCTATTCAATTGTTGCGACCTTGAGCCTAGTCGTCCAAGTCTGCTTTCCCCATATATTGCATATAAAAACAAAGCATTGGAACCCTGTACGCTCTCCCTCATAGTTTCAAGTATTATCTTGACCAGACTAGTAGCCTTGCTACAAGTGCTTTGAATTGCATTGTTACTGCAAAGTAATAGTGTTATTTGAACACCGGAGTAGAATCTCTTAATTGGGTTCTCCGTTAAAATAGTCTTTGGTTGATATCCCCTTGAACACTATCAGTGGCTAGACTAAACTTGATTGTGTACCTCACACCAACGTTTAGTTCTGAGTTCACAGTTTCCAAAACAGGTTCCCCTTACATCACCCCCCTTCTAGAGTGTGATGTCCCGACACACTGACACCTATGGGAGACACAAGTGGGATTTGACGGAAGGTGTCAAAGTTGGCTACGTGGATACAATGATGGGCACCTGGGTGGAGGCGATGGAAGTCGGCAATGAGGTTTGGGGCTGCCAAATCTGCCTCAGGGATCCACTCATCATCCTCATACCCATAACCTTTCCACCTAACCTTGTATTTGAGCTTCCCACAGTGAAGCTGACTATCCAAGATCTGTTCAACCTAATAATGCTCATCTTCCCCTACCAGAACTGGGGGTGGGGGTGGTTGGGCTTTCCGACCAGGAATGGGGTCTGGGGGAGCTGGGAGGAGTTTGACCACAGGGAAGACAGGGTGTAGGCAACTCATATATTTGGGAAGTTGAAGGTGGTAAGCATGGTAGCCAACCTTGTGTTTCACTGGGAAGGGGCCCAAGTTTCAGTGTGACAATTTATTTGAAGGGCAAATGGTGTTAATATCACTTTGCAAGGGGAAAGAGGTCATCCCAGTCATCCTGTCATTTGTTCACAAATAGATGCAGATATTGCTCGAGCTCTTGGTTGACACATTCTGTTTGTCCATCTCTCTGTGGGTGGTATGAAGTGGAGGCAGCTACCTCGATACCCAGAAGTCTGTATAGCTCATGAGTGAACTCACTGACGAACTGTGTACCTTGGTCTGAAACCACACAGAAGGGGAGGCCATGGTGTCTCCAAACATGATCTCTAAAGAGGCGAGAGGCTCCTAATGCTGTAATCATGGTCAGGGTGGGGATGAAGTGAGAACATTTGGCTAAGGAGTCCACAACAACCATCACAGCATTGTACCCATGTGACTCAGGGAGTTCAACAATGAAGTTGACACTGACTGTCTCCCAATGCTGTTCAGGAACCTCTAAAGGGTGTAGTTATCCAACAGGCAGCCGATGCTAAGCCTTGGTGCATAGGCAAAGGTCGCATGTCCTCGTGTAGCTACCAATGTAGCGAGACATGTGAGGCCACCAATACTTCCGAGATACAGGCTCCAAGGTCTTCCAATGTCCAGCATGGCCAGCAATACGAGTGTCGTGATGTTGGAAGACAATTCAACATCATAAGTCATGCTGATCGGGAACGAATACCTTTCCACAGAACAGGAGCATACCGTCTTTCTCATCCCACTCTGATGACCTCACAGACTTGCCTGTGGTCTTGCAAAGCTCCTTGGCAGCGCATGCAACTGACTCTTCAAGCTCTCCTTCCTTTGTGCCACTATGAATGTCCCTTAAGATGTCATGATCTCTGCCTGTAAACTCCAGCCCTTCTAGTGCTCAAATGACAAAGAGTTCTGGTTGGAGAAGTACCAAGTTCTCATTGTCATTTGTGCCTGTGCCATGATCGGGTCAGTGAGAGAGCATGTCTGACTTGCCCATTATTTTGCCTGGATGATGGTACAGATTGTAGTTGAACCGAGATAGATAGAGTGACCAGCGAGCTTGATGGCAGTTGAGCTTTTTAGATGTGCAAAAGTACTTGAGGTTTTTGTGGTCAGTCCAAATCTCGACATGGTGTCTCGCCCCCTCAAGGAAGTGTTGCCACTCTTTGAGGGCATGGATGATGGCAAGTATTTCCTTGTCTTGGATCTCGTAGTTGCATTCTACTTGACTGAGGCTCTTGGAGAAGAAGGCTATAGGGTGCCATTTGTTATCGTTTTTGGATTGTTGAGATAAAACAGCCCTGGTTGCCACCTGGGGTTCCCACGTAACGATATCGACTTAGCTGGAGCAACCCGGGCGGTTGGCCCAGCTAGTTGGGTAGGGTTTGCAGTAGTTTTCCTGTCCCGTTGTTAATTCTGCCAGTATTTCTGCCCTGGGAAATTTTCTAAGGTTTGGATGATGCATCCAAAGCCCATCAAAACGTCTGGACCTGGCTGCCACAACACTTGGCTGATGACATCATGGGTGCCATGGGCACCCACATCATGCATCCCCTGCTGGCACTGTCACCAACAGTGAGCTCCATGCTGGGGCAATTATGGCCCAATAAATTGCAGATAAAATACGAAAAAATTCCTAAAAATTCATACAATAGCATAGAATTATTTAAATAAATCATGGCTAGCACACAGCCCCTTTCCAGCACTGCCAACAGCAGTGAGCTCACATATATGCCTCAAATATTCTTGAAAAATTAGGGAAAAATTCAGAAGAGCATAGATAGCTGCCCCATCAAGATATTTAGCTTGGCAGTCTTTTTCTGGTCACTCTATGAAATCCTACATTCACTAGAGCTTGTGCAGCAGCTTGTGCTCATGGTCATCCATCCAGACCACCTTACTACCAGTGAGTCCTTGCCTTTATGATGCTTCTAACCCATATATTCTATGCATATTGACAATAATTTGATTCTAAAGCAATCAATAAGCTCAGTTGACCCCTTCTGACTGGACTATTCCCTATATATCCTTCCCCAGCAACTCAGCAACTCACCAGTGCTTTGTGTATCACTTTCAGCTGTCTCCAACCTATGGAACTGTCAGTAATGTTTATTTAATTGTTTTATATTGTCTTTGGAGCTCTGTGACCAAGGGGGGAAGCATATTATAAGCTGGAAGGTGTCAGATGGTGCATTTATGCCTCCTGCCACTTCCAGCCTTTGTTTTGTTTTGTGTCTGACACACTCCCCTCATTGTTTACTTCTATTCCATGAGTTCTATATTAATAATTTTCCTGGGTGTTGGTCTGGGTACTAATTCTTCTCCCCTCACCTCCTCATACTTTCTGGTGCTCCCTCAGCACCCCATTGGCTTTGTAAGTGTTCTGAAAGGCCTTCATTCTGTTTATTTCATCTATTCTAATCATTCTATGTAACTTATGAGCCTTCCATACCGATTCCTCTTCCAGAGAGAGCTCCAGAGGCTTTTGGGCTCTTCAAGCTGTATCAAATAAAGTAGTGAGTTATACATGGCTATAGGGTCATTTACTGCATATATAGATATCTATATAGTTCTATGAGGCCTCCAAACTCCTTTTGCTTGAGTGGAGAGCAAGAAATATGAAACTTATTTTGACAGGTAAGATGGTGTTGCCGATTGATAACCATTTGTTTGCAGGGCTGTCCCATGCCTTCATAAACTTACAGTAACACTATGGATGCTGTGTATTCCCACAGACTAACCATGTACAAAGCTCTATGCTCCATAACAAAATATTCAATTAAATATTGTATAAATTTTTACAACATGCTAGTGAGCCTTAAATTCAATTTTAGATACATACTCTAAAGTAATATGGAATAAGTTTTGTTAGTGACCCCAAACCACCATTCATCTGTGTTGGCCAATGTGGTTGGTGATCCAGTGGATGTCACACTGTAGTTTCTACCTGGTGACTGACAAAAAAACCTGTCAGAGTGTGTCAGTCACTTTGGACCACTAACAAAACTTATTCTATGTTATTTTAAAGTATTTATGGTGCTGTGTGTGCCTGTGTACTAGCCATGTACATAACTCCATGCTCCATAACATCATATTCAATCAAATAATGTATAAACCATTATTACATGCTATTGAGTCTTAAATTTGACTTTAGATGCACCATAAATACTTTAAAATAACATAGAATAAGTTTTGTTAGTGGTCCAAAGTGACTGACACACTCTGACAGGTTTTTTTGTCAGTCACCAGGTAGAAACTACAGTGTGACATCCACTGGATCACCAACCACATTGGCCAACACAGATGAATGGTGGTTTGGGGTCACTAACAAAACTTATTCCATATTACTTTAGAGTATGTATCTAAAATTGAATTTAAGGCTCACTAGCATGTTGTAAAAATTTATACAATATTTAATTGAATATTTTGTTATGGAGCATAGAGCTTTGTACATGGTTAGTCTGTGGGAATACACAGCATCCATAGTGTTACTGTAAGTTTATGAAGGCATGGGACAGCCCTGCAAACAAATGGTTATCAATCGGCAACACCATCTTACCTGTCAAAATAAGTTTCATATTTCTTGCTCTCCACTCAAGTAAAAGGAGTTTGGAGGCCTCATAGAACTATATAGATATCTATATATGCAGTAAATGACCCTATAGCCATGTATAACTCACTACTTTATTTGATACAGCTTGAAGAGCCCAAAAGCCTACTACTAGTTTGTGTAAGCAAACCACCACTTACCATCCGGTTGACACTTTGTTGCTTGTAGGGCCAAAGTACAACTGCTGGCTTGTGTTGGGTATCATCACTTCTAATTAATTGAAGCTTTGTTGCTTGTAGGGCCAAAGTCTAATCAATAACTAGTGTTGGGGTGTAGTACACTTTCTATCTAATCAAGTTCTGTTGCTTGTAGGGCCTTAGCTTGATTACTAGCTTGTGTCAGCACAAAGCTACCACACTCTATCTTATCTAGGCACTGTTGCTTGTAGGGCCTTTGCCTGGCTAACTAGTTTGTGTTAGTGTTGACTTTATCAACTCTCAAGTTAGTTTTAACTTGCTGTTGTTGGTCTCGTCTTTTCGCTCATTGTTTCTTGGCTATCCTTTTAGTCCTTCAATTGAACAGCCATTCAATAGTTGTGACCTTGAGCCTAGTCGTCCAAGTCTGCTTTCCCCATATTGCATATAAAAACAAAGCATTGGAACCCTGTACGCTCTCCCTCATAGTTTCAAGTATTATCTTGACCAGACTAGTAGCCTTGCTACAAGTGCTTTGAATTGCATTGTTACTGCAAAGTAATAGTGTTATTTGAACACCAGAGTAGAATCTCTTAATTGGGTTCTCCGTTAAAATAGTCTTTGGTTGATATCCCCTTGAACACTATCAGTGGCTAGACTAAACTTGATTGTGTACCTTACACCAACGTTTAGTTCTGAGTTCACAGTTTCCAAAACAGATGTCGTCAGCCGAGCATTGTGGCAGCCGGGTCCAGACATTTTGATGGGTTTTGGATGCATCTGCCAAACCTTAGTTATTTCTCAGGCCAAAATATTCGTAGAATTAACCATAGTACAGGAATCCTACTGCGAAACATATCTAACTAGTTGGGCCTACTGCCCTGGTTGCTCCAGCTAATTTGATAGCGTAATGTGGGTACCTCAGGTGCTGGTTGCAAAGTCTGAGCTGTCTGCCTCGACACAATAGGGGAGGTCATCATCTGGGAATGCAAGGATGGGTGCAGATGTTACCAATCTCTTTATTGTGTCAAAGGCAGCCTGTTGAGATGGTCCCCATGTCCAAGGTGTGAGAACTTCTCAATGAAACAATGGTAGAAGTTTGCAAAACCAAGGAAGGACTGCACCTCCTTCTTGTTGTTAGGTATTGGCCAATCAGCAACACCAGCAACTTTGACAGGATCCATCTTGGCTTTCCCATGCAAAATAATGAGACCCAGGTATTCTATCTTGGTCTTATCAAAGTTGCACTTGTTGGGATGCAAATAAAGCTTGTTTTCTCTGAGACACTGGACCACCTTCTGTACAACTTCATGGTGCCTCTCTAGGTCCTCTGAAAAGATCAGAATGTTGTCCAGATAAATGCACATGACACCTTCAGCAATGAGGTCATGAAAGATGTCGTTCATCATGGTCTGAAAAGTGGCAGGGCTGTTAGTGAGGCCAAAGAACATCACTAGAGGTTCAAATAGTCCCTGATTCATCCTGCATGCCACTTTCCACTCATCACCCTCTTTGATCCTAACATTGTTAAAGCCCCAATGTACATCAAGCTCGGTAAAGTAGTGGGCCCCTTGTAGGCTATTGACAAGGTCTGAAATTAAAGGAAGGGGGTAATGATTCTTGATTGTCATTGCATTTAACACCTGGTAGTCTTGGACAAATCGTAGGGCACCATCCTTCGTTTTGATGAAGAACACTGGTGAAGCCATTGGTGACTTTAATGGCCATATATGACCCATACGTGGAACTTGTCCAGCTCAGCGTGTTCTCCTGGCAACAAGGGGTATACCTTTGGTGATGCTTGGGGATTGGTTCCTGGTTCTAGTTTGATGGCATGATCCCATGGCTTGCATTCCAGAAGCTTGTCAAACAACTCCTTTGCAAAAACATCTTCATAGTCAGACAGGTAGTCTGGAAGAGTGTCTGAAGGTTGGGAGTTGCGCCAGGGAGCTTCTGCAAAGCATTGAGACATTGTTGAAGAAGCACAAATGAACTCAGCTTGGGGAGGGAGCATAGCGACTAGAATGCGGTTGCCCTCTTCTATGGCTTCATCAGAAGTGTCTTCAGTCGTTTCAGAATCACCTCCATACTGTTGACTCAGGAGGAGTTCTTCTTTGAATGACGGCCCATCCAAATCATGCATGAAAATAGGACAAAGACCAATATGGCAGGTGCATAGTCATAGGGCCTTCTGATGTTCTTCCTTGATGATATTACGACAAGTATGACACTGGGGAGGGCAATGAGTCATCCATACTTCTTGAGACTTCCAGTCAACTTCTGGGTTGTGGTCTCAAAGCCAGGTGTAGCCAAGGATCATATGCTGACGCCCTAGGCACGTAACGGCAAACACAGCACTCTCTGAATGGTCCTTGTACTGTAGAATCAGGTCAACGACTTCAGTGATAGATCCAGATTCATTGGGTGAGCCATCAACATTGTACACGGGGATATGATGAGAGAGTGGTTGTGCAGTGAGGTGGTTTTCTTGAACAAATCCCAAATCAATAAACAGACTGGTGCCAGAGTCAAGTAGAGTGCAAACCGACTTGATCTCTGCTGTATCAGTGGTTTGAACTTCGACTAGGAGGGAGAGGGATTTTGGGCCTGGGGTGGAGGCAACAACATATTGTGCTGGAAGATTTCATTCCCATTTTTTATGATGGAAGCGAGTGCGAGATGGGGAAGGAGTTAAGGGTTGTGTGTCTAGTGTTTTGCTCTCTGGCATTGAAGAATCAGGTTCTGAATCCATATATTCATCATTTACCTGATTATACAGCAGTGGAGCAAAATGATTGGAAGTCAGCAGCAGGGGCACACTATTCACCTGCTGTGTGACACAAAATCCTCTTCTTCCTCTTCCTGAAGCTCAGGTCCATCTTCCTTGATAGGGTTTGTCCTAGGGTCAGAGGATGGCAGCAAGTAGGCGATCCATTCATCCTTCTCTTCAGCAGTCATGGTACAAACATCGAACACTTGGGGACATTCTCGAGAGAAATGGCCTGGTTTTCCACACCTATGACAGACGAGGGAACTGGACTGGCGATGGCATGTGGCATCCACCTCCATTGCCACTGGTTGGACACCCGTGGTAATGGTAGGTGGGACTGCCTGAAGCTGTGATGCTGAGTCCGGTTGGTGAGGTGGGTGTGAGTTTCTGTGGTTAATACCAACAGAGACTGCGGTGGGGCAGGAAGGAGTATTTGATGTACCACGTGAGGTGCCTTGGAATGCTTTGTTAGCAGCATGTGCCTGTGAAATTGTCCTAGCCACTGAAAATCATTCAGGAAGGTCATCATCTGATGGGCGTGGCTCAACCATATTAGCAATCCGGCTCTGGATAGAAGGGTTGAGACCATGACAGAATTTCATGACGAGGGAGGCCTGTTCTCCATATCCAGACTTCTCCACCAGTTCTTCAAACTCGTCAATATAATCATCAACAGTGTGGCAATTTTGATAATATTGACATGACTTGAGTTTGGTCTGGGCAGTAATTTCTTCATGGGGAAGGAAGAATGTCAACTTGAAGACCTTCTCGAAAGAAGCCCAGGTAGAATGGGTAGGGCAACCAGTTCTAGTTTCCATCTTGAAGATGCATGTGGCAAAGGACGAAGCACGACCAGATTTCATGAACAACAAGGCCCATAGGACTTTCGTGTGATCATTGGCAAACTGAGTTGGGCATAGAGCAAGGTAAAGCTTGCAAGAGTTCAAGAAGGCTTGTCCTTTGTCTCTGTCACCATTGAAGTCAGTGGGAGTGGCAGGTGTGGCGTGTTTTTGGGTAGTAGGAGGGGAGAGGGATGCTGTCATAAGGCTAGTAATGTCATGGTTCAATGTGTGCACCTGGACGTCTGTCTGTCAAACATGTTGCATCAGTAATTCCTTCTGCTCTCTCTCGACACGTAAGGCAGCCTCCAGAACAGCAACATGCTGATGAAGTTCATTGTAAGCCACTTCGAACTCAAAGGGATTTGGGTTTTCCGGTATCGGTGTAGACATGGTAGAGGTAGATGGAATATTGGGGAATGTACCAGAGGGGTCCTGAGCTGCTATGCACCTGAAGATATCAATTCAGAGACGATGGTGACAGTGACCAGTCCAGTGAGTTGGCACACTTTTCTACTATAAGGGCAACCCCTGGGGCTAGTTGAATGTCACACTATAACCTGGCAGGTGGGAATCTGAAGATATATAAGCCTACAGGAAGCTACAGAGGGTGATGCATACCTGGCAGGTGGGAATCTGAAGAGAAAAGTATAAGGACCCCACTGCCGACTACACTACTGAATATAGAACGAAGTCCGAAAGATCAACTGTTGAGCACCTGCAAGATCAACATTCAAAAGCCCCCAAGACATAGCTAGAATAAAGGAAGGATGAAATGGCAAGAAGGAGGAGAATAGGAAGTCATAGGGAAATGAAGATAAAATGAGTCAAGATAATAGACAGAGAAAAGGGAGGGAATAGGGGTTCCCCTTACAATCTTCCCCACCTCCATACACTCTCCTTGTGCCATCCAATGCATCAAGCAACATCTCACTTGGAAGTATGATGGACGAGGATGATGTAGACTGGGACCTCACCATGGCATTCCTGGAGCAAGTGATCCTACATATGCCAGTTGGATGACATATGTGTTTTGGAGTGGTGGTGAGTTGCGACTGGTGTCCTTCTATCAACACTCACCAAAGCTTTTCTAGGAAGTGATCCAGGATCATATAGAATATCTGGTTACAAGCATGCCACTTGATGCGAGTGAGTGATCCCGGTCACCCCCATCCAATATACTTATTTATTACACGTGAGTTGCCCCATTTGTGTTTCCTGATGATTCACCTTTTTGGGTAGTCCATTTCATGCATGAGGAGATAGACACCTGGCTCCCTCGACAGAAACCAGAGGTCACCCATGGTTTGGAGACCTATATTTCTGCACGGCACTCGCAGAATCTCATCCGCCTCCTCACATTCTTCCCTGTTGATGCGACGCAGACTTCCAACCCTGACCTAATATCGGTCTTGATTCAATATCAGGTAACCCCTGAGCCTCAAGATATCATTGATGGGGCAGTTTGGTCAAGGTGGGGTTTGGCCACATCAGCTGCATATTCTACCTTGGATGAGGCAGATGCCACGCCTTCTTGAGGCCAGCAGCAAGGGTGACTGTGTCCTAGTCACTGCTTGTGTGGGTGTGCCATCACTTACTCCCATAAATCCAACACTGTATGTATGGTCACCAACTAACATGCATATATGTCATATCAAACATGTATATAACCACCCAATAAGCACAATTGTATATGAACACTAACAAAAAGTCAACCTAAACTGATTCCATCTCACTGTGTCTGGAATCCTCTAGCTTGAATATGACCCTGTTCAGCACTGAAAATGCTTGACCCCATGGAAGTGCCTGTGTATACCAAATTTTGTTGGGAAACCCAACCAAAATACTCAACTCCTTATGTCCTACCTTTAAGTATTCATGCGACGGATACTCATTGTCTTCCCACTCATCCGCTGACAAGCATGATACTCGACAGCACCTACTACACTACAAAAGACACTCACTGCACATGCACCTATCATCATCAGCTTTCGCCAGACCATCATCTGCTGTGCTACCTCCAGTCCGCCAGACACATCATCTCCACACTCATTCTATTTTTCATCGATTCTATTTTCAATATGCCATCCAGCATTGCCGCCACCACATCCCATGATTCGTTTCAGATGACTGCTAAGCCAGACATATGCGTTGGGCCACGCATTGAACTTCCTAGTTGATGTTCTCCCCTTGATGTTCATTTGTCCAGTCCTCCTCCACAAGTCACACATCGTCGGTACTATCCTCTATATGTTGAATCTCCTGAAGGTCCATTCTGAGTATTCCCCTCATATCCTCCTTATCGTGTTCACGATTGCATATGGGTATTCAATCAAACCTTCCATGCTCCCTTCTACATCATCGGTTTTGACCCAAACTTTGAACCAGTGAATGGTTGGCATTGTATCGTCCTCAGGAATAATTGGTACATCAAAGAGCATGGACCAGGAACAGAGGTTTGCTACGGTTATGTGCCTAAGGACTTCATCAAGCAGGACTCATCTTTGTTCCCTCTCTGGAGGAAATTCATATCCAAGTGTTGTGATTGGTTCAAATGTTTCTGAGTCGTCATCAAGTCACATGACCCACTTACTCATCTTCGGAGATATTTGACAAGCAACTGGAATCCTATTGGATGGCTATGACTCATTTTCATCACCTGACTCACTCGCTTCTTTCTTGTACTTCTATTTCCAATTGTTCCACATGGTCTATTGTCTGTGACTCACTTATATTCTATTTCTGGCTTCTATTTCATATTCACTGCCACATTTCCCTTCATTTCTTCGACCACCTGACTCATTTTTCCATTTCATTACAAACCACCTTCCTATTTTGGTTTTCTGCCTCTCGCCGTTAGTCATTTCTCCTGTCTGCTGTTGACGACATCGTTGTATGGCATACTCGCATTGTTTGTTGTTCTGCTCATGTATATAAGGCCTGTTTCGCCTTAGTGTACCCCAATTCACCTCTATCAGTTGGATTCACTCTTCTAAGTCTAAGTCTAAGTCTACTGCTACGTCCACTACTTCTTCGTCTACGTCAAGGCCAGCTTTGTCAATCACGTGACATTTGCTGTTGTATCTCGTCTACGCTTACGTCAGCATATTACATCATCATCTTCGTCACTGCTATGTCATCATATTCATCCTTGTTCTACTTTTGTTGCTGCTGATAGCAAAGCGCACTGAGCCAAACACCAGTGTAAGTAGCCGTGCAACGACGACACCGCTACCCACTGTCTTTTGGATTCATTTCCGAAAGTAAACCAACACCGCATGGAGCCCAAAGCCCTCAGGCATCCATCTGATGTCCTGTATGTGTCTCTAAGCGGTCTTGAAAGTGGCGAAGGTGTCGGCGGGCCAGTTTTCAAATGGATTTCAATGCCTCGAATCCTTCACCAGCTTGTGTTTGATGTTACACCATAGGTCTGCAGTGATGTGCTGCTGTAGCTCATGAAGCTCATTGTCCCCATCATCTGAATCCATATCACTATCTGAATCAGTAGAGACATCTTGTTCTGTCTCATACTCAGTGTCTTCATCTGAAGGGTGTCCAGCTTCAGTGATGTGGTTGTCTCGTGCCTGGATCTCACTGTGGGTGCCGCAGTATTGGTGGAGCATATCAGGATGAATGTGGGCCAGATCATTGTCGGTCATTCTCCCCTTTCTTTTTTCAGGAATAAATCGGATGTCCTGGCAACATATTAAGTTTGTATTCATATCAGTTCCAAGTGTCATAGAGGCATACCGATGGACTACACCCTTGTGTCCACCATCCTTGTACAGGGTGCACGTTCCACTCCTGTTGAAAATCTTCACAATCATCATTCAATAAACCCAGGAACAGATAATGGAGGAGCCACAAATGGTGGGGGTTGGAACACTTGAGCTGGTGGAGAGTCTCCAAACAAGTGAAGAACACACACCACCACTGGGAAAACTGGGTCCCCACTTCCACCCATAGCCTTTCAATGTGAGTGTTGTGTGTTGACCTGTTCATTAGCCAGGAAAGAAAGTAAGAAAATGCGCAGGAAAACCTATGATCCCCACATGAATGCTGCATGCTTTGTCCTGTGATGCATGATCATCCATACAGCCACCAAGATATTCTCGCTGCCTCGATTGCCTTGGCCCTTTGATGGCACACCGTATTCCACAATAGCCTGGAGGAAAAGGTCCAGAACCATAGATGCCCTGTTATTGGTACTTGCACGCAAGCCAGTGATCTGAGTAATTATCAATTTCTGCATTCTATAACAAATATAGATTCCTGAACATACTGTTTGACAATAACCATCGATGAGCCCATGGATCACAAAGCCACACATAATCAATTTGTGATGGCCATTGAGGTGCCAACAAAAGTTTGGTCTTGGGGACGTGTATTCGTGATGTTGCATCCTCTCGTTTTTTCAGAGTGATTTTCCTAAGGCATCGACTCGAACGCATGCCATCCAAAGGCACTCCCTCTGTACATGCACTCCATGCCGCCGTAAGAACCCTATGATATATGATAACCCAGATTCAGGTTGGCGTCATTTGAACACCTGAACCAGAAGCTCAGTGAATTTTCTTTCAACCCCTGCCTGGCAATTTCGGCCTGAGGGTATTCCTGTGAATACTAAGCATCTTCGCCAGTGTTTCCATGTTGATATGATGCCCAGGTTTCATAGCCTTGTCCAACCAGCCCAGGTGGATGAACTTCTTAGGGCAACCATGTTGGCTGGTGTACTTAAGTTGTATAAGCTTGAGCTTCTCAAGTTTCACCTGATCTCTCATTTGTCCAGGACATAAAAAAAATCAGTGAGGTGTTTATGAATAACATGTAAAGCTTACTCCTTTTCAGCCCCAATTGTGGCTGCCTCACGCTCTACCATCAGCCCTCCCAGTGCTGTGAGGATAGGTACCAAATTTTCTGTGATACAAGCTGAATGATGGCAAAGTTGTAGGGCATCACTGTTTTGGAAACTGTGAACTCAGAACTAAACATTGGTGTAAGGTACACAATCAAGTTTAGTCTAGCCACTTGATAGTATTCAAGGGGATATCAACCAAAGACTATTATAACGGAGAACCCAATTAAGAGATTCTACTCCGGTGATCAAATATCACTATTACAAAGCAGTAATAATGCAATTCAAAGCACTTGTAGCAAGGCTACTAGTCTGGTCAAGATAATACTTGAAAACTAAGTGAAAGAGCATACAAGGTTCCGATGCTTTGTTTTTATATGCAATATATGGAGAAAGCAGACTTAGATGACTAGGCTCTGGGTTGTATCAATTGAATAGCTGTTCAATTGAAAGACTAAAAGGATAGCCAAGAAACAATGAGCGAAAAGACGAGACCAACAACAGCAAGTTAAAACTAACTTGAGAGTTGATAAAGTCAACACTAACACAAACTAGTTAGCCAGGCAAAGGCCCTACAAGCAACAGTGCCTAGATAAGATAGAGTGTGGTAGCTTTGTGCTGACACAAGCTAGTAATCAAGCTAAGGCCCTACAAGCAACAGAACTTGATTAGATAGAAAGTGTACTACACCCCAACACTAGTTATTGATTAGACTTTGGCCCTACAAGCAACAAAGCTTCAATTAATTAGAAGTGATGATATCCAACACAAGCCAGCAGTTGTACTTTGGCCCTACAAGCAACAAAGTGTCAACCGGATGGTAAGTGGTGGTTTGCTTACACAAACTAGTAGTAGTCTTTAACTCTGGTCCTACAAACTACAGAGCTCCAACTAAAGCAGTGAAAAGCTGAAGAGATTGTGCCTCACCCTGCAAGGTGATAAGCGTACTGAAAGAGGCTCCTGCAGAATTTTTCAGCTAGTCAAGTTCTTCAGGCTTGAACTGATTCTGATAGAAGGCTCAGGGCTGGGTGTGAAATGTGTTTGATTGCTTTTCTTTACTAGGCTACCTAGGGCTATATTTATAGCTCTACATCTGAGACATTCTAGCTGCTTTTGGAAGGTCTGGAAACCACTGGAAACTGGTGGAACTGGTGGAACCTGGTGGAAGGTTGTGGCAGTTTCCTTTTATGGACAGACCTTCCAGAAGCTTCTAGTCATTTCTACACTATTAATATATGACTACTGATTGGCTAGAGGGGCTAGTGATGCTATGGCAGTGACACTGCACCTCTGGCTATTAATACCTAATTAGGAAAATAGAGAGAATAAAGAAATACTGCTGAATTGTGTACATTAATGGTTTATGCTGACCAATGAGTTGGCTTACCTCAGCTGCTGAGATACAATAAAGGCAATTATTGATAAGCAGCTGAGTTGAAGCTGAGTTCTTGATTTGGCAAGTATTAGGTCAGCCTCCCAAGTCGTGGACTCTTGTGGACCATTAATGTACACTCAGGCAGCTGTTACAAAAAATAGAGATATAAGTACAACTACTAGATAGAAACACTTGGAACCCTATAGGCAGACTCTTGAGACTATAATTACATTATAGGTATCCCTAATATTATCCCCCCTTCCAAATTTTCACTTACTTATCCATTTCTTCACACATCCTCTCCAAATTGTCCAAAATATTCGTGAGCACCTCAGGAGAGTACCTTTGGGCACCGGTTTCAATCCTAGGGTCCTTAGAGTCGTTATGGACAAGGGGATAGAGTCGGTGGAGTGGAATGAAGTGAGGGAAACCGAGGGCAGCTTGGTTTTCCATAGTTTGAGAAACAGGTAGTTCCCACTTGATCACTTGTTTTTCTGGAACCAGTTTAATAAGGTTAGAAGAAATCGAGATTGTAGAATGTTTTGGCATACTAGAAGACTCATTTACCCTCTTGGAACTGAATGCAGAGCTACAGGAGCGCTTTCTGAATGTATGCAGCTCTGAATTGATTTTGTAGCTCAAAGCATTGACTTCCGGATGGGAAAATGGATGGTCTTCTATGTCACAGTCAATGTTTTTGTATTTGCAATCGTCATATTTCCCCTCCTTGAGGTGAGTTTCAAGATTGGCTCCAAATGATGCATCAGGTGAAATAGAGGGTGAGGACAGGACTGAGCAAGGGCTGAAAAGTCCAGACATCTTGGTCCACAACTGAGGAGTTTTGTCATCAATGGGGAACCTCCAGGACATCTCACCTATTTTGTAGGAATTTTCTTTGGCTTTTTGGATCCAAGCCAAAAGCTGGAAAGCCGTCTGCTGCCACCTATGAATCCAGGACTCCAAAATGACTTGGTCGGTCGGAATATTGAAGAAATTGAAGTCTAGATAGTTGGCAGGTGGAATGGGTGGCGCATACATGTTGATTTTGGCAAGTTTTTCCATTGTTAAGTCGTTCATGGTCAGAGTGTAATCGGAGTTACCAGAGCGGCCAGAGGCGGCAGTGATAATGTACCTGCATTTCATATGTACAGATTCCCAAATACACATGGCCAATTCAGCTCTTAGAATGGCATATCTGCGACCAAAAATAAACACATAACTCCAGTCGCGTTCCCCAGGGCGATATCTGTCAAAATCATCAGAGTGCTGAAATTCGTACTCCGTTGTGAGGATCTCGCTCTGGATTGTTTTGTCACCATCTCGAATAATCTGATAGTCGGCCGCCATTATAGGAGCAAAGGTGTTCATTAGGAAGGTGAGTGATAGAAAATAAAGCTGATTTGAAGATTTATACAGGTACAGGGGTTTTTCTTGTGTTTTTCTGGATTAATAATGCGCCGCACTCTTTTATTTATTTTTTCCTGTGTTTTCAGGCTGATACAAACGTCATACTATTGTTCTAGAAGCTTCTCTTCATGTGTGGAAGCTTTTGGTAAGTTATTTTGAACCTCTAATCTTGAATTTGACGAGCTCGCTGAGACTCATCCCATTCTCGCAGGCGATCGGGAGTGTTTTTCAGCTGCCGGCGAGACAACCACCCATCAAATTCCGGTGGATATCCCATGAATCGAGTGAGAAGTTGCTCGGTACGTCTGCCATTACATGCCGATCTCCAGCCAGACCTAATTATTCGCTCCACCTCCAATTCCGGAATTTCCGCAAAATCTGCCCGATCCAGATTTTTCCTCGGTCGATTTCTGAATTCAGATGGGGATGCATGATAGATCTCAAGATGGGCCATATTCAAGACAGGGTGGAGACCATATGAAGCAGGCATTCTGAGACAATACGTTATCGGGCTCAATTTTTTGAGAATCTCAAACAGACCGTCGTAACGCATCAAAAGCTTCTTCCCTCGCCCTTTTCTTTCTCATAATAGATCCAAGGTATGAGGATTTATTACTACAAAATCTCCAACACTGAATTCGCTAATGATTCGATTTTTATTATAATTTTTCTGTTGGGTGACTTGAAAAAATTGCAAGCTTTCTTTAGCCTGACTTCAGTATGTCTCAAATTCTTCTGTAAACCTTCTAGTGTCCTCATTTTCGATTCCTATAGCCACTGATCGAGCCTGCTGCCTGATTTCCGGCCTAGAAACAATTTCGCTTTTCTGGTGAAGAAGGGTTGAGCTGGACAGGGGCTGAAAACCATACAGCAAAAATGAAGGGGCAAATTGAGTAGCAGAGTGAGGAGTAGTGTTGTAGGCTAGTGAAAATGAATCCAATAAAGGCTCCCAATTGCTCAGGCTAGGATTGATGAATGAGCGCAGACCTATTTCAAGAATTTGATTCATAATTTCAGTCTGGCCATCAGCCTGATAATGGTGAGCCGTAGTAAGGGATCTTTTAATGCCTAAAAGGTTTGTGACCACTTTCCAAAATGAACTAGTCCATCTGGAATCCCAATCTATGATAATTTGCAGGGGTAAGCCAAATTTGCTGACTATATGCTTGAAAAATAGCTCAGCTGTCCCTATTTCATTAACAGAATTTGTTGTAGGGATAAAGATAGCATATTTGGTAAGTTTATCTACTATAACTAATATGTTGTTGAACCCATTGCTTTCAGGTAATTCTGGAATAAAATCCATAGTTACCACTTCAAAGGGTCTAGATGGAATAGGAATTGGCTGAAGCAGGCCTACAGGAGCATGCTTCTTTGGCTTAGCCTTCTGGCAAATATCACAGCTGACCACATATTTCCTTACATCTCTGCTCATCCGAGGCCAATAATAGGTACTCGCAAGGTGATTGTAAGACTTGTGGTATCCAGCATGAGCTGATTCAGTGAGTCCATCATGAACTTCAGCCATAATTTCAACTTGTTGACTCTTGGGAACACACAATCTAGAATTACCATTCCAATCTTCAAAAAATAACAACCCATTGTCATTTTCTGAAAATAATGGTTGACTAGGAGTGCTCCAATCTTCTTCTGATCGTGATTCCTTCCTGATTCTTCCAAAGTATGGATCCTCACTATATGCTGCCACAAACTTGTTGATTTCTTCAGGAGCTAGTGCTGCAACTAGACTATAACATTTTGAAGCAATAAAATCGAGTTTTAGATCACTCCCAGCTTGATTCTCTACCCACACATCTGTATGGGTAGTAGATGGTAAGATTTGAGAATTTTCTTCTTCAAAGCTGGATATTAGTCTGAGGGTTCTAGCTTCAAAATGAGGGTCTATTCCTGAATAGAATTCTGATAATGAATCTTGATCCTGATCCAAAATAGTGTGGGTAGAGCTGTCCATCAAAGGTCCCTGCTGAAAAGGTATGTTCCTTCTCAGCCTAGAGATGGAATCAACATTTGAATGCACATGACCTGCACGATGCACAATTTTGAGATCTGGATAGGCAGCATATACAGTTCCCCATGTAAGAAGTCTCCTGTTCACATTTTGAAAGGTACGACTCCAAACTAAGGCTGCATGATCTGTAATGGATGTGACTGGTTCACCTTCAATGTAGGGCTGAAACTTGATCAGACCATCCCTTAATGCTAATGCTTCTCGGAGAGTAATTTCTCTCAGCTGGTTTCAAAGTACGAGACCAGTAAGCAATTACTCTTTCAACTTGAACAGAAGTATCTTCAAACTGAGAACTCCAGTCTCCAGGAGTTGGAAGGATTTCATCCTTGGAGACAGGAATTACGAGTTGAGGGATAGACTGACCAGCCTCATATGCTGCAAGCAATTTATCATAGACCTTGGTACCCTTCAAATCTCTGATTTGGATGGGCTGGATCTGTTGTAAGATTGCAGCAATGCCCACATCACATGCATCTGAATAAAGCCTATATCCCAGACCAGGAATGGCATATGCCCTTACTGGTGAGCTTACTAGTGCAAGCTTGGCTAGGTCAAAGGCTTCTTGCTGAATTTCACCCCACTCCCAATGAGCGTCTTTTTTAAGGAGCTCAAATAGAGGGGCTACTATCCATGCATAGAATGGCATGTAAGCAGAAAAGTAAACCATCATACCAAGGAAATTTTGCAATTTGTGCAAATTCTTAGGACTTTCTAGTTCTAGTATAGCATCCACCTTTTCTTTATGTGTGGACAGACCAAGCCTAGACACTTTCTGGCCTAAAAGCATTAAGGACTGAAATCCTAGATGACTCTTGGAAGGGGCCAGAGTGATTCCTGACTTTTTGATAGCATCAAAAACTTGGTCAAGATGATATAAATGATCTTTAAATGTTTTCGAATAGATCACTATGTCATCAATGTATACCAGAGCAAAGATCCAAAGGAAAGGAGCTAGAACTGTTTGAGTGACTCTTTGGAACACACTAGGTCCATTACGATACCCAAAAGGCATTCGTTTGAATTGATAGAGTCCTCTATGAGTTCTGAATGCAGGTTTCTCCTTAGCATCATCTGCCATACTGAGCTGGGTAAACCCTGCAAGTGCATCAAGGGTTGACAACCAGTGAGAGCCAGTAAGCACCTGCAAGATAGAGTCTTGCCTTGGTAATGGAAACTCATCAGGTATTGTTTTCTCATTGAGTTTATGATAGTCAATACACATCTGAGGTTTGCCATTCCAATAAACAATTAGCACAGGAAATCCCCATGGACTTTTGGATGGCTCAATAACTTCAAGCTTGATCCAGGCATCCATCTGCTTATCAATGACTTCTCTTTAGCAGGAGAGGCATTGTAGAGAGGTAAGGAGATTTCCTTAGTGCCAGGCCTTAAATTGATTTCAACCTTAGCATCATATGACCCAAGCCTTCCATCTAGTCCAAATGCATCCGCATGTTTCTGGACTACTTTTTGGAGGGCTTGTAGCTGTGATGAGTCAAGGTCTGGAGAGAAATCAATTTCTTGAATTAACCTAGACTCTGGAACCAATTCAGGAGGCAGCTCTTGAGTCTTTGGTCCACTATTTTCCAATGCTTCTTCTATTGAACCATTAGACTCTGGTTGATTTATGGCAGGAGCATTAGACAAGCTTTGGGCAACTGCATGAATCAACTTTGAATGCTGCCGTAGCAAATGAAGTCTTTCAGGCTCAATTCTAGAAATATTTTCTAGCCAAGCAGAGGGATTGTGTGCATATCCCAATAACTGTCCTTGATATATGTTTACAGGAGATTTTGAAAAGTTGCTCACATACAACTCAGGTTTGTGACGTGATATCACTGCATCAGAAATTCCATAAAAATCTTCTACACCTTTGGATGAGTGTAAGATTTTTTCAACATACACCTCATTGGTGTTTCCAGGAAAGTATATAGTCACAGGGACTAATACAGCACTTCCAGGTGGAATTATCATAGACTTTAGAGCCTGCACATCAGAATTTGCTATGCGTGCTCTAAGCTGCTTCTTAGACTTCTTAAGATGCCTATGGGCTTTGAACTTTGCAAGCATTGAAGGAAAATTTTGCAAAGTCCTAATCTTAAAAGAATGCCCATTGTCATCCTGAAGTGAATTGCCTACAGAATTCTGAGTCTTACATCCAGTGTTTCCGAATGACAAGTAGCTATCACAATTCTCCCTTATGATTGAGATAGAGTATTGATCTGCAAAGTCATTACCTAGAATCACTGGTGTAGACATGCCTTTAACCACATAAGCTTCAACATCAATTTGGACAGGTCCAGAATCAGTGTCAAAGATTATGGGCAAGGAAATGTAACCAGAAATCTTAGATGTACCAGTAACCTGAATAAGATGGACTCATTGACCTGTTCTGACCTTTGGAGGATTAGACATAGAGTTCAATGCTTTTTGAGAGATCAAAGTGATATCCGGTCCAGAATCAGCAATCAAAGTCTGCTTATTCTGACCATACTCTCCCAACCAAACTGTGGTAGAAGTAGCATTGGTTCCCAAAAATGCACAGCCTGCAGGATGAGACATATATCTTTTCAACTTCATTAATGAGTTAGGTGCCCATTCTTTAAGCTTAGCAGCTCCTAGGATGGAGGCTACATGTTTAGTTTCTTGCAGAAGTCTGCGACGTGTTCTGCAATTTAAAGAACTGGATTTTGACTCATTGGATGAAGAGTTAGAGTTGTCTGTCTTGTTATCAGGCTTGGATCCCCCCAGACAAGACATACTATCAAAAAGACTCAAGGCAGGCTTAGCAAGGCTGCAATGGGCTTCCTCATTGTTTGTCAAGTCTGTAGTATCAGAATCCGGAACAGTTTCCACTGTAGATTTGGAATTAGAAGAAGTAAAATTTGCATGAGCATTTTCTACGAATTCTGATTCTGACTCTTCATCCGAATTTTGACAGAGGTCATCGTAGGCTTGCTGAGCTTCATCATCATGTATAACATAATGGGAGCGAGCTTTATGAGTGTCTGATTTAGAGTACTTGCACTCATTATCCCAATGTTTGTGACTGCCACAATATTTACAACCCCTGGCGCCTTTCTGCTCTGGAGTAGATCTAACATTAGAGTCATCCTTAGGATGCTTAGGAGGCTCTAGCTTGGATGACCATCCAACTAAATGAGAACGAGCCTCCTGATAAGGCTTGTTCCTAAATTCAGGTCTAAGGCTTCTGGAATGAAGCACATTTTCCAAGCTTTTGAGATGCCTTTCCATGCTATCACTTGCAGTGAAGGGAGCATTGGAAAGAGACTCCTCATGGTACTTGATAGCAGCTTGGAATTCAACCGCCGTGTCACATCTCTGAGCATCAATCACTGCATGCCAGAAAGCAGGGGCACCATTCATAATCTCCATGATCAATTCAGAATCTGAAAGCTTGCTGACAAGTTTCAACAATTCTGCCTTTCTCACAAAGTACTCACTAGGAGTTTCTGAAGAGTGGCCTGCTTCTCTGAATGAAGCTTTGTTTGCTCTAGACTTCTGGTGATCTAGTCAAGATCTATTCATGTAATAAGCACCAATGACTTCTCTAATGCTTTGCCAGTCTTGGGAGGCCTCCTGACGATATGCTAAGGGCAATGAAAAGAACCATCTTTCAGCACCCTTGCGCAATCTCAAAGGAACTATTTCTCCAAGCTGTTGGAATACTGTAGGTGACCTATGCGAAATATGGTTTACTTTCAATATCCATTGAGCTAGAGTGTCTGGATTGCCATCCCATTCTGGAACAATTTCAGGACACAGTGTGTTGTCAAAATAAGCTTCTCTCTTATTTGAATTAAGGCCAAGCTCATCAGCTAGTGAAATCTTTCTAGGATCCCCCCTGTCCGGATCTACATTTGCACCGGAATTACCATGTGGATCTTCACTAGGTGGGCCACCTCCACCACCACCTTGGCCAGGATTGTTGTCTCTATGTGAAGGAAACAACTTTCTAGGCCTAGGCATATTAGGTGTAGGAGATGAAGGCACATCAGAATCATCATCATCTGAGGGGTTATCATCTTCTGGAGGAGCTCCAGCTGTAGACTCTACATTGGCAGGTGTAGAAACAGGCTGATAGGGAGTTTCTGGAATATTAAACATTGTAGCCCTCCTAGAGTGTCTAGACTCTCTAGTCAAACCGAACATTTCTTCCATACCCTCAGAGCTGGTGAGCTTAGTTGGAAGCCTATGATAAGGAGAATTGCTCAAGGCTGACAATCTGGGACCTCTATTGTAGGCTGCCGACTGTCTACGCTTTATGAAACTATGATCAATTGGGCCATCTTGATCAGGATTCAACTGAACAGAATGGGGAACATAAGGATGATGATCTTCCTTTGTTTTACCCTGAACTGCCAGATGAGGTGGTACATCTCTAACTTCAACTCTTTTTGTGGGGCTAGGTATAGCACCATTAAAGAGCTGTTCAGCCAAACACTTCCTGTGATAGGCTTCATGTGCAGCTGCATAACGCTTTGTGAATTGTTCCATGTTACTGTTACTCAAAGGAGGAGGGGGAAAGGCTGGAGATGACATGTTGTCATCTGAAGGCCTATAATTGCCCTTCTCTTTGGAAACTAAGTCCCAATAGAATGATATGAAGTTTTCCACATCTTCACACAGCAAAATGCACAGCATTTCAATATCCTGCAAGCTCCAAAGAGAATCACTGGTCCATTCCTTAGGCAAGCTAGGAATTGAAGGAGCAGGCAGTGAAAACTCTCTAGAACTCCTGAACGCTTTATAGCAATCTTTTCCATGCAGTCAATCACAGAACATACTTCCTGAGATCAAAGCAATAACCAACTTCATCTTCAGAGAGTTGTACTGGATAAGCTACTAGAGCTGCATCCAGGTGATCAAGCTGATACTTGAACACTCTCTCTGAATAGAGGGCCATAGCTCTAAATCCAGGAGCATTAGTACGATCAATATGACTTTCTGCTATGGAAAGAAGCTCATCTCTTCTCTGCCAAAGTGTATCATTCTGCTGGACAAGCTTTCACCTTTCAGCAGTCTTGAACACTATTGGAGAGCTGTTGTCAAAAGTTATGTCACTGGCAAAGGACCATTGAGCAAGGGACCATTGAAATCCCACTCTATCTCATGAGAGGAAGGGTTCAGACTGGTCCCTTTGGAAACTGACTGATGTCCTGTTTCCAATAGGCAAACTTGAGCCATGTCCTGGAGTTTCTTTAAAAGAAGACTCTTGAACATTCTTGAAGGTCAAGGAGGAATGCTCAGGCATAACCGCTTTACCTGAGGCTGACATTGCGACTGGTAGCTGCTTGGAATGAAAAGATCTGGGACGATAAATTTCAAACCGAGGCTTCGCCCTGTTTGGTGATGGGATAGGAGGTAGATAAAGAGGAGGAGAGGGAGGTGAGGAAATAGGATTAGAAAACCTTTGGTATGAGTCTTCTAACTGAGGCAGTGAAGCTTCAAGTGAAGAAGAGACCAAATTCAAAAGTGACTTGGTAATTGACTGACTTGCCTTTGGCTTGTCCAGTAGAGGCAATAGTTAAAGTCCAAGCTGTTCCCAGAACGTCCACCAATGTTTTGGAAACTGTGAACTCAGAACTAAACGTTGGTGTAAGGTACACAATCAAGTTTAGTCTAGCCACTTGATAGTATTCAAGGGGATATCAACCAAAGACTATTATAACGGAGAACCCAATTAAGAGATTCTACTCCGGTGATCAAATATCACTATTACAATGCAGTAATAATGCAATTCAAAGCACTTGTAGCAAGGCTACTAGTCTGGTCAAGATAATACTTGAAAACTAAGTGAAAGAGCGTACAAGGTTCCGATGCTTTGTTTTTATATGCAATATATGGGGAAAGCAGACTTAGATGACTAGGCTCTGGGTTGTATCAATTGAATAGCTGTTCAATTGAAAGACTAAAAGGATAGCCAAGAAACAATGAGCGAAGGGACGAGACCAACAACAGCAAGTTAAAACTAACTTGAGAGTTGATAAAGTCAACACTAACACAAACTAGTTAGCCAGGCAAAGGCCCTACAAGCAACAGTGCCTAGATAAGATAGAGTGTGGTAGCTTTGTGCTGACACAAGCTAGTAATCAAGCTAAGGCCCTACAAGCAACAGAGCTTGATTAGATAGAAAGTGTACTACACCCCAACACTAGTTATTGATTAGACTTTGGCCCTACAAGCAACAAAGGTAATCAATAGTAGTGGTGTGTTACCAACACAAGCTATTAATTTAACTTTGGCCCTACAAGCAACAAAGCTTCATTATTAGAAGTGATGATACCAACACAAGCCAGCAGTTGTACTTTGGCCCTACAAGCAACAAAGTGTCAATCGGATGGTAAGTGGTGGTTTGCTTACACAAACTAGTAGTAGTCTTTAACTCTGGTCCTACAAACTACAGAGCTCCAACTAAAGCAGTGAAAAGCTGAAGAGATTGTGCCTCACCCCTGCAAGGTGATAAACGTGTACTGAAGGAGAGGCATCACTGCAT
Source organism: Ramaria rubella (assembly GCA_015039355.1). Classification (NCBI taxonomy): domain Eukaryota; kingdom Fungi; phylum Basidiomycota; class Agaricomycetes; order Gomphales; family Gomphaceae; genus Ramaria; species Ramaria rubella. The sequence continues at coordinate 387,368 of MU134305.1, read as the reverse complement.
GCATGTTTTCAGCTAGTCAAGTTCTTCAGGCTTGAACTGATTTCTGATAGAAGGTTCAGCGCTGGGTGTGAATATGTGTTTGATTGCTTTTCTTTACCATAGGCTACCTAGGGCTATATTTATGAGCTCTACATCTGAGTACATTCCTAGCTGCTTTTGGAAGGTCTGGAAACCACTGGAAACTAGGTGGAACCTGGTGGAACCTGGTGGAAGGTTGTGGCAGTTCTCCCTTTATGGTCAGACCTTCCAGAAGCTTCTAGTCATTTCTACACTATTAATATATAGACTACTGACATTGGCTAGAGGGAGCTAGTGATGCTATGGCATTGACACTGCACCTCATGAGCTATTCATACCTAATTAGGGATGTCAGTGCAGACTAAAGACCTATTTCTGAGTTGTGTACTTTAGATGGCTTATGCTGACCAATGAGTTGGCTTACCTGCATCTAGACTGATTTACATGATAAAGGCAGTTATTGATATGATCAGCTGAGTTGAAGCCTGAGTTCTTGATTTGGCAAGTATTAGGTTAGCCTTCCAAGTCTTGGACTCTTGTGGACCATTATTGTACACTCAGAGCATCTGTTACAAAAGATATGTAAATATAAGTACAGCTACTGGATGGAAACATTTGGAACCCTATAGGCAGACTCTTGAGACTATAATTACATTATAGGGATCCCTAACAATCGCCTTCTTCACCATGCACAATTCCAAGTGCACACTCGTAGCCCTGTGAGAGAATGCCATATGCAACTGTAATGTTGTGTGACCATGCAGGCATTGCTTCAGGAATCACAGGCAGGCAATCCGGTAGAGACATGAGGACTATCAGGGTCAAGGGTGAAGGTCAGTTAATTTCCAATTTGTCCTGCAATTTTTCTTTACCTTAATACCATCCACTTCACAGGCCATTTTTACACTGCAATGGCAAGCATAATACAGCACTCTGTGTGGTATTTTTCTGATACCAAAGGAATATTTCTGGTGAGTAATGCCATGGCAGTTGGGTGATGCAGATATATGCTCACATAGTGGCCACTTTCCACACAGGTGGAGGGAATAATACTCTATAACATTCATGTCTCTCTGTGGAAGTCCATATCTGTGACTTTCAAGAATATGTTTTCTTGCCCTCTGGGCAAAAACATGATATGTGAAGGTTCGAGGAACAAAAATCCAATTTGATGGCCATTACCAGTGACAAAAGAACACTTCAATCACCTCCTAAAATGGTTCTACACACAGTGAGTCAAACCACACCTATCTTGGATAAGATTTCTCTGAACTGAGTAGCTGTGTAAGGTACAGCGGCAACAGAGTGGCAGACTTCACCCTTGAAGCCCTTGATTCCATTCTAATCCTGGTGTCATATCTGCAAATTGAGTCAGCTGCAATGTTTGCTATTGACAAGCTGAATACACACACTCTGTTGCCAATGCACCAGCTTGTTTTCAGACAGAAACATGGCATCTCAGGGTGGATTGCCCCAGTGTTTCAGTTGCAACTTGCTACTCACAATGTCTGAAATACCTTTCACCCCCGCCAACTTTCAGCTACTTGGAATGGATAACACTTTCATTCTTTGTAACACACGAGCGCAGCTCTGTGCCCACTGCCTGGCAGTTGTGTTCACACCACCCACGGTTCAACACGACCTTGTGCACTGCCCCCATCCATTCGCTTGTGGAGATGCGTGGGCTGTCGCATGGTGGGGTGGCTTTGCTTGCCACTATCTACATCCAGACACTCCAATGTCAGCTGACGATGCACCCACAAAGCTGCAAAATGTGTTCATACCAGATGTCACTCCTGAATGCCGGCACAAGACGATTTTGCATGTGTCAGAAGGAGACATATTTTAAAAGGAAGAGACAATGATCACTGAGGTGCTGACCAGGCTTGAAAACAGGTAATTTTCCAACCACATCCTTTCTCTTAGTCTTGTTCTTTGCCATTGCTTCATTGCCCTTGTTCCACACCAAGCTCACTCTTTAATCATTCCTATTTATATCTCACCGGTGGACATCCACACGCTACTGATTCTCCACTCCTTACTGACAGTTTTGTCTACACATTGTTTTCTTGAGATGAGATAGCCTTTCTAACATTTGATTAATAATTTTTTTCAGATGTTCAGAAATCATATACAACAAATAGAATACATTGATTTTTAATAGACTGGTTTAACCAACCGAATCCCATGAGTTTACCAATGAGCTCACACTGCAGGCATTTAAAAAAGTAATTTGGGAGTGTCACAGTGTGACACTCCTCCTCAAACTCTGCAGAGCTTGTTCACATCTCTAGAGTCTAGGTCCAATTACCCACCCTCCATCTCATTTGTGGGGTCTCAAATTGTGGCTATCTGTCCAATTAAACATTAGTATGCAATTAAATGTATTTTACTCACTGAATTTGGACCTCTCTGCTCACTGCCAGCATCAAACATCAGTGGGCTTTAGGACACACTACCAGCATACAGCAACATCAAATGCACTAAACACAACAATGTTAAAAGATAGGTATGTCATTTTGTTTACTTTGAAAAATATGAACAAACTCACCACTGATGTTGAATGGCCCCCATGGGTTGTCCTCTGGAGCTATAAACAAGTTAACGATACCCCATCAGCCTGCATCTTTACAGGATGCAAAACAAATAGAAAATGTATGTTTCATTTAAATGAAGCTCCCATCATACAACTGTCATACATGATCAAAGGCATAGGTAGGCCCAATGTGTTATGCTTCTTCACCTGACTACCCACCACTCTCACTCAGAATTCAATCTAAACTCCTGGATGCGGTCAATGAGGCCTTCGGTGTCAAATTCCCCAAGATCCATAATTGCAATGGCTGGGGGCCTCACACCTGACTCCAAATCAATCTCTACATTTATGGTATGTGGGGCCTCCCTCACACCCATCACAAAGGAAACCAATTTGATAATGGTGGCACTTTGAATGTATAGTTAGTGAAATAATAACCACACATGAAACAATCACTTACACTGCTGTCACCACGTTACTGCTATTACTGAGGACCTTCTTAATGGTTCCCAATGCTAGGGTGCTTGGGGCAAGTTCAAGGAATGATGCAGTAGTGACCAATGCTTGGCTGCCGATGATCATGGCAAGGCAAGTCATATTCATCTTGTAAGGCATTCTACGTGTGTGATGGTTGTGTTTTAGTTTTAGTTGTGATTGAGTTTGTTAGATGGTGGTGGTGGTGCTGGTCAAAGAGCATTATGTGTTGTGTTGCCTGCGTGCACCCTTTTTATTTGGTTTCAATAGCCGGCCCACAAGGCACGGCACACTTCCAATGGTGCATACTTCTACAACAAAGCTTGGATGAGTTCTCAACTAACTAATGTCTCTTTTATTGGTAGAGCCTTCCTGCTGAATGCACACAGCACAAACTGGGGCTACTGGCTAGGTGCTCCATAGCATCTCTAATATCCATCTCCATCTCCTTGTCAACAACAGCTATTTTCTACCTCCTGCACATGCCAAACCTGATATGTCCAGTGGGCCTGATGGCCACTATGGATTCTTGAGGGATGGTGATGGTTACTTTGATCTCCAACCTCAGATACCGCCCCCACACAATAGAGTGGTTGTGGTATGTGAAACCGTGGATATCTTACCCCCACCAGCGGTCTGCACCCCCATTCGGACTTCTTCTCTCCCAATCAATAATCATCCTCAAACAGCACCTGAGAAGATAAGACACAATCAGGGCTGTTCATGAGTCTACCTGTGGATCACCTGGGACTCTACTTGCAGGTATGGTTCTGCCTCGGTGGCTCAACCAAGATCCACATGGGTTTCCACTCACAGGTGAGTCTGACTTGTGGGTTTTTACCTGTGAGTTTCATTACACTTGCAAGTTTGAGAGACTCGCAGGGCTCTAGAAAGCCTGCACGGTGGTGTAAACTACATAGCACACCAATATTGTACCTAATTTAATTTATTATGATTTTTCTATATTTTTCCTGGCCCCAAGGGGGCCAGGAATGAGTGAACAAGCAGGTTGCAGGCCTGCTTATATATGTGGTGCGAACAAATGTCATATGACATGAAAATGTGCCAGCTATATATAAGCAGGCCTGCAACCCACTTGCTCACTCATTTTTGGCCCCCTCAGGGCCAGGAAAAATATAGAAAAATCATAATAAATTAAATTAAGTACAATATTAGTGTGCTACGTAATTTACACCATCGTGCAGTAGGGACTGACATGGGTCAGTGTTGACTGGGTACACCTGCAGTTCACCACCTGTGGGTTTATGGTGGGTCAGGTGCTACGGGTCACAGGTGCACCTGGAGCTCTAAACCCGTGTGGGTCCGGTCAGCCTTGGACTTTTCGAGCTTGAACCCGGGTGCACCTACCCATAATGGGCTCTACAGACTGGGATTGTGGATTGCCGCATCTTCAATGGCACCAGCTCTTCGCAAGTATCCTGAAGATTCCATGGAAGCATACATCAATGCCTCACCACTCTCGGTGGAGGTCACTAGGGATGCTGGTAGAATCCTGAAGTACTGGGTGCAGGCCATTGCCTCCCAGTGTGTATTATTTTGCTTACACACATGCCAAGTACTTATATTGTCGCAGCCTCCTCTGTTGATGCAGAACAGGCCTTCTCAAAAGCCATGAACCACCTTCAACACAATACTTTTATTACAGACTGTTTCTTCGGTTGGTGACTCTGTAATATGTTGCTGCTTAAATAGTGCTCACAGACTGTGCCAGATAACTTGGCATAGTGGCCTTTTAGCCCAGTTGAAAACAAGTACTTTACTGTGAGAATTTACTGCCTTTCACAGTACTGTTATGGGGCTGGATCAGATGCCTGGTCGGTTGGGTCGGAACTCCCCTTGACCAAAATTGGGGTTGCGATATTTGGAAATGTGCAGAATATCGGATGAGTTGGAAATCGGAGATTCAAAGACTGATCTATATGGGTGTTGGCTTCAACTTATGGGTTGTGCCCTCCTGGATTTCTAGTGCCCTGGTATTTTGGATTTGAGACTGGATGGATATATCGGAGTTCTGATGATCGGGTCTATTCAGAAAGGATCAGTGACAGATAGTACATTAAGACTTATTGGAGACAAGCAAAAGATCTCAGGTATTTCAGAATTGGAATAATCGAATGCAGGGGGGGGATAGGGTTAATGATAAATGAATATTGAGCAAGGGTGTTGGCTTTATGAGAAAGCGAGTGTAATCAAAGAATGGGTTTCTAAATGTCAAGAGTGTCAGAATCGGGGTAGTCGGAATAATCGGAGAAAATCAGAGTAAGGACTGAAAGATTCAAGGCTTGTTATGGATGAGAAAGATATCGTGGGTTGTAGCAAGATAACGAGTTTCAACGAGATATAGTGAAGTGCAATGAAGATGTAATAGAGGTGTATTGAAGGTGTGACAAGATATAATGAGGTATAATGAAAAAAAATATAACAACAAAAGAAGAAGATATATAAGCTAAGGAAGGCTCGAACAAAGAAAGCGTATTTAAGGAACATGTGGAATTCCGAAATCAGAAACGGAAAGATAAGGGTGTGATATGGAGTTCCTAAATCGGGGCGAGTAAGGAGATCGAGATAAGACATACAGGGATAAATAAAAATAGGATTGTGACTGGGAATGATAAAAGGGGAATATCAGAAATAAGCAGAAAGGGCTTATCGGAATGCAGAAAATGTCAGAACAGCAGAAGTCAGATCTGGGATCTAACAACTTTGTCCCAAATGTTTCGTTCCAAGGTCACGTTGGGCTCCTGGATCGACACACCTCTTTGGCCTGGTTTGAGTGATGTCACGAAGATTCTGGAGGCCCAGAGGGTTGTCCAGAGTACAGGTAAGGTGCAGAATAATGTCATTGAAGTAGATTAAACATGTATATATGTATTATTTGTACTCTTGACTATTTTGCTGGGACCCACAGGTGCACCTGTGGATACACCCACCAGACCTGCGACCCGCACCTGGCACCCATTAGCAGGTCACAGGTTGGGTCCGGTCACCCCTCCTCTAGCTCCAACCACCTGCAGGTTTGACCCAGGTCACACCCAGGTTAACCCATGTCAGTCCCTATCGTGCAGGCTTTCCAGAGCCCTGTGAGTCTCTGAAAATAGCCAAATAAATGGTAAAATTCCTTCAAAAATTACCGGAGAAGAATCACAGGTACCCACAGGTATTCATCTATGCACTGCTTGACTCAACTGGGATCCGACAAGTTTTTCATCCACAAGTACCTGTGACCTGTGGGATTTTTACCTGCAGGTATTCCCACGGATCAACCTGCAAGTACCTGTGAACTGAGTCTGACTCCTGGACAGGCCTGGACACAATACGACATTCCCCTGCCCTCGCACTTCCCATTGTACACTCTTCTACAACTTGACACTGCAGGTATTAGAGGCAATGTTGACCTTGACCAGTTTGCACTGCCTGGATCACCATGGAGTCCTGCCCCGACATCTCCATGCAGCCTCCACAGAACAAGTGGTAGTGGAGTGGTAGTGGCATGGATACACAAGAGCAGGTTTGGCGACACATGCTTCTCGAACAAGCAGTCTACCCAAGCCTGAGTTCTGCCACTATGGATGCCCAGCAAAGAACCGGTAAGCCCAAGTGGCCTGAGGGGCAAAAAGAGCTGGTGGGCGCAGAAAGACAAAGATATGGAAGCCCTGCAGAGACCCTCGACATCCTCTTCTAACAAAGAATGTGACATCCCAAGAAGTCCCAGCCCCAAACGTGCCACACATAGTCTTGATGGTCAAACACAACCTTTGCCATCCCCACAAGAGAGCAATTCACCTCTCAGGCCAGCCCCTTGGCTAGTGCATTATTCCAAATATGCATGCAAAGATGGAAGAACTTGAGCATGAGCAGGCACGGCTGGATGAGTAGCTGAATCAACAAATGAATACTGGGTGTCCACTGCTACAATTATCACCTTTATTGCCTTTTGGATCGTCTGTTTCTGCTCCTGCAACACCAGTCTACCACATGGAACTATCATCCACTCCTCCATTACCTATGACTCCTTTGCAGCAGTGACCTGCATACCACAAAAGCAAGCTGAAATGGGATGCTTTTGGGGATGGTACATGGGGACTCATGCCTGGGCACCTGACAATCTGGAAGAGCTTGTCCAGTCCACTGTTGTCCAACTTGCATGAGATGGGTGTTGATGTGGAGGGACCGATCCTGCTTCCAAGCTAAAGCAACAACATTCTGAACAGAGTGGGTGTGTAAGGGGAACAGCCAGCCCTACCCCCAAGTTTCCACCTACCAACCAACATTGAACATCGATTTGATGTTGGATGCTTGGTACCGAGCTCCCAAGGTCTTGTTGCTTGGCCCTGTAGTCTCTTTCTTCATTTCCATTCCTCTTTCTTTCTCTTATCTTCGTATTCTCTTTCTCATTTAAACCCTCGCCCAACTTCGGTCAGAGGTCTGCAGATACCAAACCTTGGCCAAGACCTTGGTACCTTTGGTACCGAGACACCAAGCTAGCGAGAAGTCCCAATGACTCCCTATAAGGGCAACCTCTGAGGCTAGTGGAATATCACACTATAGCCTGGCAGATGGGAATCCAAAGTATATAAGCTCAAGGAAGGCTACAGGCAAGGATACATACCTGGCAGATGGGAATCCAAAGAGAAAAGCCTAAGGACTCCCACTGCCAAGGCGGCTACTAACTAAGGAAAGACTCCGAATAGACTGAACGTTTTGGACGCTTAAAACGGAAGTCACGTGACCTGTGACATAGCCCAGGTAGATTCCAACTTGCACACGTAAGCGGGCGCTTAAATCGCGAACAGAAGCACCAGCTGTAGAAGTGAGTAGGAAGGAGGAGGGGAGGAAGGAAATGGGAATATTAGATTAGAAACAACAGGGAGAAAGGAGAGATAAAAGGGAAATGGGGATAGAAGGGGTGAACATGAATAAGAGAGGAGAATAGGAGAAGGAGAATAAAAAGGAGGAAGAGGGGTTCCCCTTACACTCCCGTACCCCCAAGGGTGTTCTTTCCCAGTGATTGTAAGGAGAAATCCTTATATTCCCTTCTCTTGTTCCCATCCCCATTTCCTCTCCTACCTCCCTTATTCTTCTCATGCCTTCTTTTCTATTGGAGATCCCACATTATTCTTTCATTCTGTCACTCTTATATTCTCCCTCCTGCTTTATCTTCTATTTTCCTTCACTTCTCTATACTTTTCTAAGCCCTTGTCACTTCACTGTTGTCCTGGGCTTACTTCATCTTTTTTCACCATTTAAGTGCCCACTTACATATGCAAATGCGAATGCTTTTGCATATGTAATCAGCACTCGTCCTTAAGCTGGCTCAGGGCACTTTGGAAGCACTTTCCCCATTAGGTAGCACCTTTGGCAGACGGGTCCTTAGACTTTTCTCTTTGGATTCCCATCTGCTAAGTGTGTATTATCTCTTGTAGTCTTCTGTATGCTTATATATGCTTCGGATTCCCATCTGCTAGGTTGAGTGTGATATTCCACTCCCTTCAGAGGTTGCCCTTGTAGGGTGCCCCTTTGCTCATATTGCAGGATCCACACAGGGTGACCTCCCTTGTGGCTTCAAACATGTCAGATAGTTTCACAAGCGGGAGTCACTACTTTGACAATGAGCAGGAGATGTTCGATGCTATGATGACACCTCGTGAGCAGCACTTTGGATTCAAAGACATTGATGTTGCAAGTCTGGGGTCCACACAGACTTCACAATCCAGCATGAGAAAGGCCCCATTGCCATCAAATGTTTGAAGCACATTGCCCACTTCCACATCCTTGCGCTCCATCACTTCTGCAAACAGGATGATGTCCATGAGTTCAATTACTGGCAAGAAGTCAAGCAAATGATGAAAACTTCGCTATATTTAACCTTCTACCCTGCACACAGTCACACACTTATGACCCTGCCCAGCCTTGCAAAGCCTCATGCAGTTTTATGACAACAATGAAGGAAAGATCACCAAACAAGGCTGAATTCCACGCCTTCTACATCCTCGCACACATCCACAACACCAACTCTTTATGCTGTCTTCAATCCCTCTATTCCTCTCCCCTGTCCTCCAAACTGTGCTTGAATTCTGTGCCTACGCCCAACACAACACACACAGAACACCGCTCCTCTTCTCACCGTGTGGCCAAACTCAAGTTGCAACAGCAAAGCTTGTCTGAACATGTTTACCAGTGAGCTACCTTATGGTGTGTCTACTAGAATACCACTTTGGAGGTGTACGGAAGGGCACAGTGCATCTGTTGTAATCGCTACGTTAGCTGAGAAAGAAGCTGGAACTTCAGAATCTACTGGATCATCTTCAATGCATATGTTTCCTGCAGGGAATACGAACTCATTACATTATCAACTCTCGTCCTCTAGACATGCCTAGCAACCTCTATATTAGTGGCAGGCAGGTCAGGTATTAAGCTATTAAGCTATTATTAGAGCAAAAACTGGTGATTATTGCCATATCTATTAAGCACTTAAGTTCTGAAAGAAAAGACTCATTTGACCTGTATGCGACTTAGCAAAAGAAAACCCGCACAAGTTCCCCTAGACAATAAAACCATGCTACCATGAAAAAAAAACCCACATGAGGGACAAAAAACCTGTGCTAAGTACAAAACACCCACACTGGCCCAAAAAACTGTGAATTTGATTTTTTGTGCTGTTTGAATACCATATCTTATTAGCAACATATACTCTCTCTGTGTTACTGTTTAAGCTCAACTTCAGTCTGACACAATCATTCCAATGTACTCCAAGTGCATTGCTTCATGAACCCTCAGTGTCAAACAATGCTGGTCCACTTAAGGTGCAACTGTCATACCCTTATTAATGGCCTTGAGCAAGATTTGCATTCTGCCACTAGAGCAACTGATAGAAAGGTGTAACTTAGGTATCTAAAGAGATATACCTATAAAGCCTCTAGTGGAAAGGTTGGTACTCCGAGAAAGCCGTGCCGCTGTCACAGTCTCTCTCGGCTGTCTCTGAGTCGATTATCTTAATAGAACACAAATATATTGCAAGTACATATATATACTAGGTATATCCAACCTTTCAATCAAAACTGAAGGAGTGATCCGAGGTGATCCGGCGTTCGCAGCTTCTTTGTACCTTTGAAGCAAGCATGTTCAGACATACGCGCCCTTTTTGAAATTTGCTCTCTGTTTTGTTATAATAGCCTTAGTGTGTACGCTCTTAAAATTGACAACGAAAGCATTCTTCAGATTTGCACATTCTACTTTTGAGTTCTTCGCAGCCCATTGGAACAAGGCAGACCTTGTGACAGATATGCGTGAATCAATTAGGTATCAGCCTCAGCCTGACTGGGTTGACCCGCAAGAATCTTCCGATGGATCAAACAAGTGGCTGGCGTCTATTCAATACAAAACTACAGCCTTAATGACATTATGTACGTCTTGCATTCTAGCGTGGCTTTGCGCCGACCCCGGTGATGCGGAATGCTTGAAAAGTCAGATATAAAGGACGTTTTCCTTGAAGGAGGTTTTGTCAAACCACTTTCACTCGGAACCTCCTGTGCAGCAATTCTCACTAGTAGCATGAAGTTCGCTACATACATTCTCCCTCTTCTCGCCGCCGCAACCGCCCGCGTTGCCTACGCCTCCACCCTCTCCATTACTGCTCCCCCGCGTCCTGACTCTGACACAGTGCGTAGTTATTCTCCCTCAAACTTATGGCTACCTACCTAACCTCAAATTATAAAAATCTCCTCTACCCTACCTCTGCCAAATTTTTATATCCTCCATTACAGTATGTCTGGGTCCGCTACTCTGACAACTCTCAACATTTCTTCAAGTTCAATGAATGTTACCCGTACCAAATTGGCAATGCCATCGCACAAGAAGCTGTATGGTACGCGAGCACGATTTGCGTCCAATACGAGTGAGTTTATATTCATTGCGAGTCGGACGCTCCGATTGCTCTTCCCCTAGCTTGCTTGGTTTAATTTATTTTGATGCTGGGACATCTGGCTGACTTTTGGTATCGCAGAGGCCCAAATTGCACTGGCGACACCTTCCCTCCCCTTGGTGTTCCCGTACCCGGCGGTACTGTACTTGCGAACGTGGCAGATTTTGTGCAGATTATCGGTCAAGGCGCTTTGTGCTCTGCAAACCCCGGGCTGCCTAATCTTCCAATTGTGGAGAACCTTGGTTTGTGAGTGATGGATGCTCAGATAATTGGTTTTGGTATAAAGGGGAAAGGGCCAAGTTCAGGTTAAATATAAATGCTTTTAATTGTATGGAATAAGCACTTACGATGACATTCCTCTGTTAATCGGTGATTAAAGCATCTGTCGCATTGGAGTTGGCGCTAAAATCATTGAGCGGGTTCGGAAATAGCACGGAAAAGAATACATAGTTTAACTGAATCTTTGAAGTGGGATCTGTCGAGAGCAGGACGAATGAGATCGCGACACTATGACCACATCAGTAGAAAGACATGAGTTATATAGTCTTGATAGCTCCTAAAGGTTCGCAGACAAACCCCAAGTATAAAACACTGGATAGCACGCCACTCGGGACGCTATGGTGTCGGCTAGCATCTTATAGCACTGCATACCTTCGTGGTCTGTTTCATAGCTTCATAATGAACGTTGATAGTGCGTTATTGTGTGAGTTGTAAATTGTGAGCAAAAGCGCTATATTATGGTGCCATGCAGAGCAGACATACCCGCCATTAATGTGTTCTCTGCTCCGGTGCCCGGCATCTCCTTTGCTTGGCCCTCGGCGTCTCGGACAGCCGCTTCAAATTTTTTATCTGTCATGCGGAAGGGCACTAGACCGGAATGAATCATAGGGTGAGCGGTGAACTTCCAGCAATGGTGTGTATAAAGACAAACTCTGACCTAATAGCGTCATGAAGGTGCTGTTGAGTGAGTGCGAGGAGAGCGCGGCCTTAGACTTGAGAGTGCCACGTCTCTGGCACTTCGTAAGATTGGCCAGGTGCTCTCCGTGAAGCACGCTGTTCAACTTCTCGCTGAACTTGAAGTTGATGTTTTTGAATTGGCCAATGGCACACTTAGCGATACAATTCTCAACCCAGTGCTGCTGGTCAAATAAAAGCAACATTGAACGGAGAAGACTCACGGCGGCGAGAATCAATACAATGGTTACACTCAACACTGGTTTGAAATACATCTGGATGGATACCCCTGGAAATCAGAATTTCCAAACCAAACACTACTCAAGGCCTGCAAGATAATGGGATTTTCAAAAATCCCTCTGCATGTGTCATAATCCTGTGTCATGTCTGAGGGGGATGAGGGAGATAACCAAAATAGAGAAACAAACCCGGTGAACAAATGAGCTCTTGTGTTTGAGGTCACACCAAAGCTGCAGTGTTCCACCTCTGCGCTTCGAAGTTGCTGGACACGAAACCATACTGCGCGATGACGTATGGGCGATCCGCCTCGAAGTTGGCCCCCTCGCTGGCGAACCTATACAGATCCGCAAATGACTCCGTATGAATCTGAGTGAGAGATCCCAGAGTCTACATACCACGTGGTACACCCGGCTAGAAGCAATTCAACTTCATATTCGAGTCATGCGAGCTGCCATGCCTCACGAGCAAAACGGTCCCATGATTCGAGTTTGTTGGGAAACACCGTATCTGTGGAGATCAGAACACGATAACACCTGCAGGCGAGTAGTGTTGTGCATGTCCTTGTTTAAATCGCTGGTTTTAGCCTTTAGGGTGTGCACGGCGCTTGGATGAGGCAGGTTGACCATCCGTGGTCTTCTGGGCTTTGAAAGACCTCGCATCGTCGCGGTCGGGGCTTGCTGGAGAAGTAGTACGATCACAGCGGCTACCAGTATTGGTCGGTAAGGAGGACGGGACGGCAGAATGAGGTCGCAGTCTAACTGGCTTCCAATTGGATGCTGTCATCAGGCAGCCATTTTTGGATCGATCAGTAGCGCTGACGCATTTCACAGCGCTAATTCTATTATACGGTTTGACAGAAGGACGTGGGAACTTCAATGATAGTAGGGGTGCCGGTATCCTTGCTTCATAACCACCATGGAGGCCATTTCAAAGTTCACTGATACAGCGATATCGGTCATTTTTCAACCAAGTACGAATCCCCCTGCTCAGATCACTAACTCACTCACTCACTCATTCGAAGCAATTGACGTTTTCTTGCCTCTGTTGACCGCACAGAAATCCCAAATTGCTCAAACACCGAAGAAGACATTCAAATTTGGACCCACAGAACGGCACCAAGTAAATCAAATTACCCATAGCTTGCCAGTACTCAATTTTTGACAGGTAGACGTCTACTATCCAGTTCAGGGAACAGTTAACGCTCCCATATTTTTCTACGTCTATGGCGGTGGGTTCCAACGGGGACAACGAGATAGTGTCCCTGGAGTGCTGTATGACAACCTTGGCGCTTTCTTTGCCCAACGGGGCATATTGACAGCAATTGCCGATTATCGACTTGCGCCAGAGACCACGTACCCGGATCCTGTTTATGATGTTAGAGATGCCATCGAGTTTACGCTCTCTTCACCCGATGTGAATGTTACTGGCCATGGTGCAGACAAGGATAATGTATATATCCTCGGTCACTCTGCTGGTGGTGCGCACGTCGCAACGCTGTTCTTGAAGGAAGAAATTATGGGAGCCCAGCTTCGTAACTCTTTCAAGGGGGCGATGTTTATGGCTGCCGCATTTGAAGCCTTTCCTCGGTTGATATTCTACTACGGGGAACCCGAAGAGGAGCTCGCCGCTAAGGCTCCGCTTGGACTTCTAACCAGCAAATCACCCGACAAGGTGAATCACAACTGGTGGAATATTTTTTCCTTTGTTAACATCACCCATCAGGTCAAGAACCTTTTGCCGCCCAGATTGTATCTTTTGGTTGGCGAGAACGATGTCCCCGGACTTATACAAAGTGGCGTTAAATTTCGGAAAGGGTTGGCCGACAAGAACTTCCCGGAGTCAAAGATCCAGGAGCATACCATGGTGGGGCACAACCACATCAGTCCCCCGTTAGCTCTATTCTCAGGTGAGGGCGAGGAATGGGGCGAGGAAGTAGTTAAATGGATCAAATGTTGAATTTTTGTTGTACGATGAGTTTCATGAAGAAGTTACTTGAGAAAGTTGTAAATTTCAATGTATACCTTTTGCCCGCTTATGCCAACATTCACCCTCTGAACCTCATTGAGACCTTCTAATAAGCAAGCGAGAGTATGGTAATAGTAGTCAAACACGGTTGCGCCGGGATTGATACCAGATCGCAAGGCAGCGAGTTATGCTTCAGGATTGAGTACCATATAATCGAGCATAGCGATGTCGGTAACCATAATCTTTGAACGGTTATTTTATGTAACGGTGCTTCATGTAGGTGGTATTCGGAAGAAAATAAGGCATATCACGGTGTTATGACTAATACCACATCTCGTCGAAGAGCGTCCGGATGTTGTCGTCAGCTTGGATTTTCAATGCGACGGATCCACACCTACGCTCTGCGCAGTATATTTGACCGAATAGAAAATCTAACAGAAATATGAAAGTTCATAAGAACTGAGTTCCGACTCCGAGCCCCATAAAAGATGTGCTGGAAGACCTATCAGCACTCGACTTATCTAAAGACAATCCGTCTCGAACACCACCGGATCAATAGGTCCCTGAACGATATTAAAGAACCGCGTCGTCACGAATGTCCTGGCTGGTTGTGCGGGCGCCGCGAAGTCATATCTGACGAGCGTGTTGTTGACATCGAGGAACGTGGTGATGATAAGCGAGGGGATCGTTGGATGCTAGCATGAGACCCATTTAACCCAAATGACTCTCTGGGAGCCGCTGTGCAAGTGTACGCACCAAGAATTGCCATCCATTCAGGGGGCCATACAATGAGTCCTCTTGTAGACCAATGAAGACAGCTTGAGTACTGTTGAGCATGTCCGCAGTGAATAACTGCTCTCCAGGGATGACACTGCCAGCGTAGTCCAATGTTTTAAGTATAGAGATCGTTTGGGAATGTCCAAAATTGCCTCACAATTCAGAAAAACACGTCGATTGGGACTCCTTGACTCCTCCAGTGAATATGGTTTGTCTGTTGCTGACTTCTCCAGCAGCAGACTGATTCGTGAAATCGAATAACGAGCTGAACAACGTGCCATTAGATGCGCCGTCTGCACGGATCTTATTCTGCGACGTAGAGTAGTAGGCCTAGTTATAGGATGTCAGCGTAAACACATTACTCGAACATTTGACTTACGAAACCAGCTACAATGTGATTGTTACCGAGAGCATCATACTTTTGCTAAAACTTGGTTCATACTCTGATCCCTATTAGTAGTACAGATTCCTACCTGCATGTAGTTAGCGGTGAACTCTGTTGGGATCTGAGGAGGAAGAGGCTCCGAGAAAGATGATGAGTAAGGAATAGGAAATGGGTCAATCCCAGATCCCAAGACGAGGATTGGGGCGAACTTGAACAGAGCAGAGAGAATGAAAACAAGAGAGGGACGATGGAAATGCATAGCAGTGTGAGTTCGCCGAAACTAGCTGCTATTCTTCAGTCTTTAAGTGATTTGAGTTTGGAGAAGGCTCGACATGAGTCGATCCGGATTCCACACAGCATTAATGAGTGGGGTTGTCGGAATTTATTCTCATCAACGGAAGCGTGATTCCGAACGATGCCGCAAGACCCGTACACCTGCGCAGCGGTGGCGAGCAATATAAGGATGTGTAAGTATTGGAAGTACGATTATTGCCAACACTGCGTCCTCTCCCCTGGAATAGGATTGTAATTTGAGTCGGGGCCTACAGCTTCAATTTACTCGTGGGTACTAAATTGAGGTAGAATTGTTCAGGAATGGATCGATAGCCACTACCCGCATTGACAAGAGCATCTACTTCATCGCCTTCACGAGGAGCTTGGCATGCCTCTGCTGCGTACACCTGTGTAAGTTGCAAATTAAGTATCACAAAATTAAAAAGGTGGCAGATTCGCCGCAGGCAGTATGCAGTTTCATCAAGTACTGCGCAAAGACTGCGTTGCCGCTGCTTAGGTACGGAGAAAGCAAGAACAAAACACCGGGGGGAGAGGAGAGCATCGAACTTGAATAATGTGAAGTTGGTTCAAGTCGATAATCCTCGCGCGTGAGGTCTGCGGAACGTCCGACTCCACCAGACCAAGATGTGAAAACTAAAGAGAGACTCGGAGGAGGGTGGGGCAAGGAAGGAAGGCAGGAGCCCAGGGGACTGCTCGGATGAGGGTCAAGAGAGAAAATAGAATGCTTAGTACTAAATCCCCTATTTCGAGGTTCAAAAGCGTCTGTCAAAACGACTTCGAAACAACATCAAAACACCGTTAAATCCATCACTCTGATACTCCCTATTGCTCCCTTACCTTTCTCTATTTTCCCCTTGTTTTTCCTTAGTTAGCCTATGGCGGTGCGCATGCAGCAATGCGAAGGAAGAGATCATAGACTTCACCCTTAGAAGCGCTTTCAAAGGAGTGGTTTATGGCAGCCTCATTTGAAGCCGCTCCTTTCTTCGTGTTTTACTACAGAGAACCAGAAGAGCCAGCCAGTAAGTATCCGTTTGGGTTTTTGAGTAGCAGCTCACCAAACAAGGTTCGTTCGTTCCAAATAACTGGCCTCTCTAATGCCATTCTAGGTCGCACTGCTTTTGCTGCCTAAGCTGCTTCTTTTAATCAGTGGGAACGATGCCTTATCAAAGATAGTGCAACATTCCGGAAAGCCCTCAGGCTAGTCGACAAGAATTTTCCGGAGTGCATCATGATTATACGTTGAAAGAACACAATCACGTAGCAGCCATTTCAGGTCAGGCGTTAACAAGCTGGTCATGTCTCTAGACAGTTTTAGGTTTACATTTCTTGTACATCGCTTCACATCTCCCCACACTCTAAAAAACCCTCCAAGTCAGCTATCTAAAGAGGAAGACTTGCGTATGAACTTGCCAGTAATCTTAACCACCAACTTGGGTCGATTATTGGGCCCTGTAGGCACGTTCTCGATCTAGAAGAGGGCTGAGCGCAATAATACTTGGATCAACAGCATAGGATCTCCACCTTCCGCAGGGTCAACATCCCGTCAATGACTTTGCCGAACACGACATGCTTTCCGTCAAGAAAGTCGCACTGTGCCGTTGTAATGAAGAACTGCAAATGCGATTTTAGTCATTTATGGACAGCCTCTGATTGAAAAGCCCCACTTGGCAGCCGTTAGTGTTGGGTCCTGAGTTGGCCTAAATCGTCTGAAATAAGACAAGGCCGTCGTAATGATAATAAGCGCTAACAGACCATGGATAGTAACCCAGGTCCGGTATGTTTCACTTCAAAGTTCTCATCCTTCGATTTCCATCAGTCTAAGGTCACAAACCGACAAATTGGGGTAATTGAAAATTCACAGGAAATTTGTCGCCATATATGGAAAAGGATCCCGTGCCATCTCCTTTAAGAAAGTCGCCGCCTGAGCAAGCAGGGTGAAAAGATCGATTCAGCGACCTGGGAGACTGACTGACCGGCGAGGCTCGCCTTGACACATGAAATTGGGAACTCTGAGATGCGCGGGATGGGCATAAGATGACTTTAGGTACAAAAGACGTATCTCACACTCTGATCCAGTTATTTATAGTGAGAGCATGCCCTCGTGTCAGAGAGTTCAAGAACCTACCTGTGAAACGTTCCGTTCTTGTAGCCTTGTGGTCGGGAATTGACACTGTATGTGACGAAAGCCTCCTAAATGTAATATTCGATCCCCATCGCCCAAAGTGCACCTACCGATATTCTCCAGTACACAGCTGGCGGAAGTTCTCGGCGGTTCTACACAAGGTGTCCACTGTCAGTGCATGAACCCAAAGTATCTCATCATGACAGACTTTGGAACGATATCACTAAAGAGTTCCATCTTCATTCTTCCTGCAGGCGTTTCCCCAATGTTGATATCCATGAATACTACAGGGCGTATCGATGGTGCCATAATGTGGATGAAGAACAGTGGGCACACAGCTGGGTTTGAACTTGTTCGCCACTCCCCATGTCCTACTTTCTTCCACACCTCCCCTCTGGTTGGCACGTCGATGAGGCTATCAAATCTGAAGAGGATCGAGTGGTGGTGATTCGCTTCGGCCATGACTGGGACACGCAATGCATGAAGATGGATGAGACTCTTTATGGTGTGGCAGAGAAAGTGCAAAACTTCGCTGTAATCTACCTCGTCGACATCACCCAGGTTCCTGATTTCAATAAAGTAAGGGGGCACTTGCCTTGTGTCTATTAATCTAAGGGTTTCGTGCCATAGATGTATGAGTTGTACGACCCTTGCACTGTCATGTTCTTTTATCGGTAAGTGGTACTCGCATTGATCAGGGGGTAATGCTGGATCTGACGCATTTCAGTAACAAACATATTATGATTGATCTTGGGACTGGTAATAACAATAAAATGTGAGTATGTGGATGTTAGATTCTTCTTTGATTCTCAGTGGCCTTGCAGTAATTGGGCAATGGACAACAAGCAAGAAGTAATAGCAACTATTAAATTCCATACTTCAGTATTAATTATCTGCGAGCAGATGATTGATATAATTGAGACAGTTTATCGCGGTGCTGCTAAAGGCCGTGGTCTTGTCGTGTCACCCAAAGGTGAGTTATACTTCCAAGATGTTGGACGTCCAATTACATTCAAGTTCATCACAGACTATTCCACACGGTACCGGTACTAACTGACATTGTCACACTATGTATTTGTTTTGTTTCTTTTTGGTCAAGGTTATAACTCTGTCTCGGCCAGCGCTTCTATTAGTATTGGAGTGGTGTTTTCAGTCCACCTGTAAGGACCGATTTGTCGATTACATTCACTATCCTAACTGTTAAATGAAGATATTCAATTGATGTGACCTAATTGCTGACTGGATGTTTGGGGAATTCGCATCGGAAGCAAGACGACATTAGATCACATCGCGTGCTCTGTGTATGGTTCCATGAAATGTACGAGGCGCCTTGGTTATCTTAACCGTGTGCAACTTTCTGGAGAACATTTTATTTTAACGTACGTAACAAGATGCTTTCTTTTGCGAACGTCACCTAAGCGCAAGTCGTGGTCTTCGCGTGCCCGGCTGGACAAATGTTACCACCGCTAATACGTCCTGAGATGATTAATTTTTTTGGTGCGCCATGTTGCTGGTACTTTGGCCGAGTCATGGATGCGATAGTTCCTGAGATGACGATCCTTTGTTTAGCAGCGTCGTTAACGTATATATCTCTCACTTGGGTATATATTTGAAACTCGAGTGTATCGTAAGGTGCTGTATCACGGACCACTCATTAACATCTCATATTCAGTGCTTGTCTTCACATGTCCAAAAGTCTTATCTTTTGAAGGGAGAAAATCAGTAATATCGCAAATTCATTCTGTGCATATGTGAAAATGTCACAAGTGACCGTCACGTGTTCTTTTATGTAACGGCACTCCATTACCCCGCGACCGGACACCATTTGTGCAAGTAAATGGTTTCTAGTGTTGATCTCGCAGTTATCCATCGATAACACTTCACAGTCAAGTACCACGAAACAACCATGCTAATTTTTTAATCTCCGATTGGGATGGGGTTTCAGCGTCAATATTACATGAAGGTTTGACCATTTTCTTTCTTATGGTGTCCCGGGCATAGGAGTCACCGAGTCAGGGTCATCTGTACAATGTTACGCGCTGTCCGATAAGTTAAGACCCAAATTGCTTGTCTCGGATTTATTTGTTCACGACTTTTTCATCTCGGTGAGGCAAATCTCACTAAGCAACCCGCTTCATCTGTCCCGGTTAACTTCTCTCTCTGGTTTCATGACCGTCAATTCCTCTTGATCATCTGCGACAGGCGCACATCGCACATACGTCACTGTCCTGTCTGTCATGCCTTGCCTCTAATACAGACTACCTTTCATGAGGTTTCATCGCACAAATTATCCAGCAGTGGTGGCAATGTCTACTTAGGACAACTCAAAATCAATCCCTCTTCTTTGTGCACATCTCGGTCGAGAAGACATGCCAGGATCCAGTGTTCACCTGACCTTAATTAAAGGTTGCCGATAACATGGTATGAGAGCACGTGATTGACGGGCGCCTCCTTCAGATATGCAATCCTTTATCGCGTTGAGGATTCCTAATTTCCGCGCTTATCTGAGTGTTAGGCATATAAGAACAAGTAAGTACGTAGTGTACCAACTCTATACTACGTATCGTAGGATTGCATAGCATGACACCTGTACCCTCGTCCACCACCCCCAGCAACGCATTCGACAATTCTTCGGCTGCGACCCTGGACATATCGAAGGTATCCACGAAGACTGTGAAACATCGTCCCCACCCTCTTGACCAATTGACCTCTAACGAGGTGAGTCTCACCGACAAGTTGTTCCCTGGGGCCTGCGTGTCCAGACTAGCTCTATGGAGGGCGTCAGCTGCTTGGTTGCATTTCCCCACCTGTCTGTCAAGGGCCTGCAAGATGTTTAAGTACTGTTTCACTCAGTGAACAAGTATTTCGCATCTTGACTATAGGTTGGCTTACTTGAGGTTGGATATGTGATTGGCGGTTCGTTCATCCCGGACTCGCTCGAAGCACGCCGGTCGGGACACTCGGTTAACAGTCGTGTGGCGCAAGCTGCAGGACACACTGAATCCAACTAAATTTCTCTCCCTGTGTCGCCCACTCAGATATCCGCTATATCTCTAGCCGTACGTAAGCACGCTGCAACAAATACAGACTTGGACATCAAGGCGATCAAGTTCGTCACATGTGCTACTGCTAGTCCTCCTAAACGGGATGTTCTTGCATACCTAGGGATTCCTTTTGCAAGCGGAGATACGGTTCAAATACTAGATAGAGAAATCGTAAGAGGGGCAGATGTGGATGTGAGCAGTGATCTCTGTACTTCGGTGGTTTCTCACGCTATCCAACAACAGTTCATTGAGCTTGTAAACGGGTTAGTCAACCGGTCACCTGTGTGCCAACCTCGAGGCGAAATTGACGTATTTTTAGCGATGCATACTATACACGTGTAATTTTTAAAGATGGAGAATGGGTAGTCGATACACTTGAGAAGCTACCAGAGGGCACGCAGCCGCAGATTAGCGTGCGCGAGCTTGCTGATGCTGAGTTGGCTGTTAGAAACGATCCACAAGTTCGAAAACTTGCTGCAGAAATCGGTATGCTCTATTTTTTGTTTTGATATCGCTGCTAACAAGAAATGCGTCTAATAACGTAGATCTAAAGCCCGAGAACATCTTTGCGGATGGATGGTCTATCGGATGGGACAAACGATTCCCGCAGAAGAAGCGCCTCCAGCAAGCGCTTTTATTTGCCAGATTCGGAGAACATGATAATCTCTACGCACACCCTCTGGTGAGATATGCGGCATTCATTTATATCAGCTCACTTATGGGTTGTTTCAGGATTTCATCCCCGTGTTGGACTCAAATACGCTAGAAGTTATCCACATTGATTTTCCATCCCATCGCGTCAATAAAGATGAGAGTGATCCAGATGCCTCCCCAACGCTGTCGGCACCTACAACAGCTGCACCGGCTCTTGAAGATGATCCTCTTCTTGCGTCAGGTCGCGCAAGATTTCCGTATCCAAATGCTTCCCACGAGTACCTCCCTGATCTGCTTGCCAAGCAACCAGGAGTCTCCCCCAGCACGCGAGGCCCACTCAAGCCGCTGCACGTCATTCAACCGGAGGGTGTTAGCTTCAAGATGAATGGAAATGAGATCGAATGGCAGAAGTGGAGGATGCACATTGGTGAACAAATTGGTGTAGCTGTCGTCTTACGCTGGTGCTGATATGCATACCCGAACTTCCAACCAGCTTTTAACCATCGTGAAGGCATTGCGCTGTCAACGATCACTTACGATGACGATGGACAATTAAGGCCTTTAATATATAGGTTGAGTCTCGTCGAGGTAAGCTTATTTTCTAATTCGGGAGTTGACTTTACCAACTAGGTCCTAGATGGTAGTTCCTTACGCAGCACCGGAACACCCACATCCTCGTAAGTTTGCATTTGACGTGGGCGAATACGGTATTGGGACGCAAGCCAACGAGCTCTCCCTTGGGTGTGACTGCCTTGGAAAGATTCACTATCTTGTCAGTCTAGATATTGTTTGCTAATCTTCGATGCACTGAATTGAATGCAGCCTGGTTCGTTCATCGGAGAAGATGGTCATGCCGTCGACATAAAGCGTGCAATCTGCATTCATGAAGAGGACTCGGGACTACTTTGGAAGCACACGGATTACCGTGAGGGAGGACGTGCACATGCTGTGCGCAGTCGTAGACTCGTTATTAGTATGATATGTACTGTGGCGAATTACGGTACTTATTGCTCATTTTTCTTTGTGTATTGTTGTCCTAAATTTTCGGTTTAGAGTATTTGTTTTATTACTACTTCTTCCAGGATGGCTCCATCGAGTTTGAGGTGAAGCTGTCCGGTATCCTGAATGTCTATACTCTGGCGCCAGGGGAGCCTGCGGGACCACACGCGACCCAAGTTGCGCCCCGTATTGGAGCGCAATACCATCAGCATTTGTTCTCGATCCGCATAGATCCAATGGTGGATGGATTGCGTAATAGTATCATTGAGTCAGATATTATACCTCTTCCGGACGCTCCCACTGGATCTAAGGAGAATTGGGCCGGCAACGCATTCATTTCGCAAGAACGAACCCTTCGTTCTGCTAGCGAAGGTGCCAGAGAATACGACTTTGCGAAGGACAGACGCTGGACGATAATTAACCCCGCGGGGGCACATCATGCGAGTGGGAAATCCGGCGGGTACGTCCTAGGGTACAGAGGTGCTGCGACCACGCTGCTGGCAGCCCCAGGGTCTTGGGTAGTGCGACGCGCAGCCTTTCTGAAGAAGAGTCTGTGGGTAGTGAGGAGTTCGGAAGAAGGGATTGAGGGAAGGATGTGGCCGGCTGGTCGATATGTCCCACAGACCACTGACGCACCAGAAGATTCCATTGAAGAATGGCTCAAAGTCGACTCCGACGCGAGTATTGAGAATGAGGACATCATATTGTTCGTAAACTTGGGTGCGTTTTTCGTGGCAGCTCCGGAACAAAGGTTTTGCGTGGGTAATCTGAGAGTGAATCGTTCTTTCTTTTCTAGGCATTAATCACATCCCTAGGCCTGAAGATTGGCCTATGTAAGTTGTGATTTTTTTCAGTTCCTACGTAAAACGCCTGACATGACTTTCAGAATGCCCGTTGAATCCGTTAGGCTCACTCTCAAACCCGTGCATTTCTTCAAGTCGAATCCAGCTTTGGACGTCCCTGGTGTGTTGGACCAAATAAGTAAATTAGCTTTTGAAAATGGGACTCAGGCATCCACTCACAATAATGGGACGTTGTGTTGTGACTGATGGTCCTGTTATCGAAAAGATAACAAAACCCTCGACCAGTCTGATTATGTTCTTGTATGAGCTGGAAACTTGTACGATATTCGTGCCAAGTAAATAACAAGATTCCGACCTGAGCCCTATAATTTGTCGCCGCCGTGTCAATGCTCTTGCTATTTTATTATCAAATTTGCCTTAAGTACACCTGTAACTTGATCACTCTTTCATTTGGAGAGCTTTACCCATGACCACTCATCCCTAAATGATGCTGGGAGGGTGATCGTCGTCGCCGGACAAGATATTAAAAAGGCTTTACAAAACTCGACTATCATGCGAAATTCATAAATTACCACCTAAGTCAGTTGGTGACACCGATCCTAGACATCATATCTTCGGATGCACTACGCTAGATAGGTGTCAATATGTTACCTTCACAATCATCCCTCAGTCCCTCAGTGATACCTATGTCAATGAAACATGCCATTGGGACTCTCGCAAGCCGCGGTCACGATCTTTA
The DNA here is from genome assembly GCA_015039355.1 of Ramaria rubella. Taxonomy (NCBI): domain Eukaryota; kingdom Fungi; phylum Basidiomycota; class Agaricomycetes; order Gomphales; family Gomphaceae; genus Ramaria; species Ramaria rubella. The sequence goes on along the minus strand of MU134305.1, from coordinate 363,422 downwards.
CCCTGGTGGTTTACATGACTGCTTGTCTAGATTATGTGCCTCTTTCTGAAGTTTCATTGACTGAGTTGTCGGTAGGGCTAGAATCAGACTGAAACATTAACCCTCTACTAGTAAAATTTTTCTCTTGCCCGACCATCCAGATCGACGGATTGTCAATCATCATTGTTCCTCTTACTCCACTAAGCAGGAGATCCTTGAGGGCCGATTCTAGGCATGTCCCTAACAATATTTCAGCATGTGTACTATTCTAAACTGGAAGCAGAAATGGGACACAAGGCAGATAGGTTAGTCTTCTACGCTTTGGAGGACGACATGCACAGCTACTAGTAGAGCCCTACAATGAGGAATATCGCACCAAGTCCGACTCCCTGGTATCGAGAAGGGGCTTCGCAAAAGATGAGATCTTGGCGTTGTCATTGGACGCAGGCATAACCTAGTAGCTCCGTTGCCAAGAATCCACTGCCTTAAAGTCACGCTTGTCATGAAACTTGAAGCTCCGGAATTCTGCAGGCTATGATTCGCGATCGACGCCTCAAGACTCTAATAGAGACGAGCTGCACCTATTATGCTATCTTATTTCATGAAGAGAAATTCCTAGTGGCTTGGACTGACTATCTCAATACTATGGCACACGAGGGCAGTGCCAAATGTCTTCCCAGTTCTTCTCTTCTGCGTAGCACATGCATGTGCTACGCCCTGATTTACATTTGTAGATCAAGTATGTCTAAAGGAGTCCCCCCAACGGAGGTTATTAAGGGGGATCTGCTGCCCTGAAGGCGGTAGACGAGATGGTAAGTCACTGATCAGAACGTCAGCCTCATTCCCACTATCCTGCATCTCGCGGTGCTTTCCTCGCTTTTCTCATTCCAGCATATTGCTTTAAAGAAACCGACGGGTGCTGTTCTTTTACACCAATCCCATCCCAATGTAACGATAACTGGACGCACAATTATTTCAGAAGATTTGCATCAACATCTATTATTCGATTATAATGCAACAGAGACCGTGGACCTAACCCTATCCACGGTGTTTGACGAGGTTGGCTCGTACATGCTTCCCTTTTCTTCAAGTTGAGACAGCCTGGCGGCAACTCTTCGTCTCAAAATACGGTATCGTTCTTTGGGCTCTATTCCAGTTGGTAAGCCGGGTGCACATCGGTATGTATAACAAGTATGTTGGCCATTCAGGTTGCTTTCCGAGCGTCCCTTTTATTCCACACTACTTCGTTCTTCCGGCGAATGTAGCTTCTTGTCTTCAGTTGGAATGCGCTCTGAGAGTACCAAGCCTTCCTCTAGAAGGCAAGCTGCTTCCTCCTCTATGTGATTCTCGTGCCTCTCGGAATGTTCATTGGAACCACTGATACCTAGCTCACCCAAGTCGTCGTCATCTTCACTGATGGTCCTTCCATGCCGGTTAACGGGTCGCCCCTGGCATTTTTCCTTCGTGAGCTGTGATGAATAGGTAAAAGAATCGTTTAGCATTTCGACATTGTAACTGAAGGAAAATTAGGCTACCCCAACATAGAGGGCGCTGCCTAAAATGATGACAGTGCCGAACAGGGATAACATGGATGGCGTGACGTGGAACAATATGCGCTCCAGCATTGAAGCGTAGACGATCTATATTGAACCGCGCGGCCAAGAATTAGGGTGGCACGTTGACATGTAATGACTAAACTTACCTGAATGTAAATTGCAAGTGACCCTCGTGATGCAGTTTCTTTCCGTAAGCCAAAAATGAGCAACGACTAAAGGAAGAGTGGTGGATATGAGAAAACTGAAGTGAGTGAAAAAATCAGCGGGGACGCCAATGTGAATTCACACCTGAGTCAGGAACCCGAACACTGAAACTGAGAGAAGAAGAACGATATATTTCCAATGGTCGGGAACAACTGGTTTCGTCCTTTCAATGATCATCCTGAGCAGGAAGAGACTGTTATTTGGGGATACATGGAAATCCACCATAACACGTACAGGATGACGGATATAATTATAGAAAACAATGCGAAGTAGTTCATGCTGTGAAGGAGATGTGCGCGCTTCCCAATTGCTCTCAGAGAGACATCTTGAGATTATATGTCGACTAATCAACCACTAACAAGAAGAGGGGAACCCAAGTTACATACAGGCACCTGATGCTCCAAAAACACCGACCATAGAGACACTGTAGCATGAGGATTAAGATGTGGCTTGCTTAAAATAATTGAACGCATACGCTACAGCCAAGAGTCTTTGTTGCGAAGTTCCACGCTCAGCAGAGTCTTTTGCATCACTTCCAGTGGTCGCCAGATGTCCGAATAACGCCGTCGGTCGAGCGATTAACACGACGCCAACGAGACTAAATACTGGATAAGATGGTATCAGTAGGTCACCCGTATTATCTCATGATTAGAGATATAAACTGACAACCAGCAAAAAAGTTTCGCCGAGAGAAGCTTTCCCCTAGAAAAAAAGTTCCAGCAAATGATATGAAGAAGGGCGACAGAAAAGTGAGAACTGTCGCATCGGGAAGCGATAGATACTGCAAGGAGTAATATAGCCCGAAAACACCACAAAATCTACATAAAACCAGAAACTCAATCTATGCGATCATTCGCCAGAAACTCACTCACCCGGAAATACCCCGGATGACCAGGAGATATCGTACCTCCGGAGGACCTAGCAGGGAATTAGGTACATCCTGATGACGCCTAAGTTGAAGGTTGAGCACTTTGCACCCTAGTTATTCTAACTTGCTTACATGTAAAGGTACGTCAGAAGCCAAGTAATGCTCTGGATAACCATTACATGGTCAGACAAGGAAATTATGCAAAAAAAACACTGATAACCTGTCGGACAAGCAAAATCTATGCACCCCAAATCAATTGGTCGTCAGTCGAACACAAGGACGAAGATGTCTCTGACCTCAGCCGGCGGTATTGGGCGATCTAATCTATTTAAAATCTGAACAGAAGCACCCATGCAACTGCCGAAGAATTGGGATAGGCCGATGAGGAGTAGTCCTACGTTATCGTAGAAGAGTCTGCGTAGGTAGCTTTCGAGGCGTCGGCCGCGAGATTGAATCTCGGGCTCTTGTGTGACCAGCTCATGTGGTTTGGGCGCAGGAATAAACACAAGTCGTTCTGACCCTTGGTTGTCGAGGGCATCAACACTATCACGATAGTCATCGCCGACTTCAAAAGTAGGGGTGTGGGGAGGATAGGTTGCACGGGACGTAATTATTCCTTTGGACGTGGCATCTTGAGAAGACATGATGAGTATAGAAAATAATTAACAGCAGTGGCTGAGGCCGCTGAGCAAGGTGATAGCATCGCAGGGAAAGTCGTTCCAAGTTTAAATCCGAATTCGGTTATGAGACGGGCCGCATGACCTGCAGAAACCCCCGTGGGAGTAGAAACTGCATGAGAGAGTCTCGCGTAAGTACCAGGACCCCAATAATTCCTATGTAGGGGTGATCTCAAAATCTCGAAATTTGGACCTTCCTGCCCGGACGAAAAATCGCAGTTTTGGCGTTTTTTTTTTACCCGGATGACCTCAGGCCTCCAATATTTTGGCCCGGACCCCTTGAGGCCTTCCAGAGGCCAATTTTTGCCTGGATCACATCCTCAAGCCTCAAACTGGAGCACCTTAGGGTGGCTCCTATGCACCCCTCCGCTGTGTCTAATGGCTCTGAATAGCTGTTCTTACAGCTGATTCGGTTACGTAAGACGGATGACTAAGATCCGTCGCATTTAGCTCTTGAACATCGCCGTCGCCATATCTTCACGACGACGGCGAGTTAACATATAAAACTTTGGATTAATCATGTACCTTAGTATAGCTAACTTATAATCTATATTTTGTGTCTTAAAGTCAATTATTCAGTATCCAAATATGTGCCATTGCTGTTAGATCCCAGATCTGACTTCTGTTGTTCTGACGTTTTCCGCATCCCGATAAGCCCTTGCCACTTATTTCCAATATGCCCCATTTATCATTCTCAGCCATGACCCTATTTTTATTTATCCCTGTACGTCTTATCTCAATTTCCGTATTTGCTCCGATTTCGGAACTCTGTATCACACCCTTATCTTTCCGTTTCCAATTTCAGAATTCTGCATGTTCCTTTAAATATGCTTTCCTTGCTCAAGCCTTCCTTAGCTTGTATATTTTCGTTACATCTTCATTACACTTCGTTATATCTCATTAAAACTCGTTATCTCGCTACAACCCACGATATCCTGTTGTACCTTATCATTCTTATATCACTATATCCCTTATTACACCTTCCTTACTCCAAGTCTCATCCGTAACAAGCCTTGAAGTCTTTCAATCCTTATTCCAATTATTCTGATTACCCCAATTCCGACATTCTCGACATTTCAAAGCCCATTCATTGATTACACTTGCTTTTCTGTAAAGCCAAAACCCTTGCTCGATATTCATTTATCATCAGCTCTATCCCTTCCCACATTGATTATCCTGATCTGAATATCCGAAACTTCCGCTCGTCCCCGATAAGTCTCAATGAACTATTTGTTGCTGACCCTTTCTGAATAGACCTGATCATCGGAACTCTGACACCTCTGTCCGGTCTCAATCCGAAATACCGGGGCACTAGAAATCCAAGAGGGTGCAACCCATAAGTTGAAGCCAACGCCCATATAGATCAGTCTTCAGATCTCCGATCTCCAACTCATCCGATATTCTGCGCATTTCCAAATATCGTGACCCCAATTTTGGTCAAGGAGAGTTCCGACCAAATCTGATCTCATGTCCGATCTGGTCCATAACAGTATATACAAGCTGAAACTCTTGATTTCTACAATGTTTTCTGACACCTGAATCCGAACACCCAATCTTGACAGCACCGACAAGTCTATCAATGATATCATCAACTCATCATATGTTCATGAGTATTCCAGCTACTTTGACAAATGCCTCATAGACGAAGACTTCAAACCCGAGCGATCCTGAGTGATATCAACACTGCGACCTCCAACCTCCTTTGCGATGAGTCACAACAGATAGCAACCATTTCCAACCAAAATCCTGATTTTGCCGACACTGAAACTTTCCGACATCCTCAGATGAGATGGCAAACTAATACCACAAAGGAAACATCAACACATTGACCAAAAGTTATGCCTCTACTGCGGAAAACCTGGTCATAAGGTGAAAATATGCCCGAAGTCATCACCCTTCGCCAGGAAAGAAAAAACCCAAACTAAAACTGTCATGCTAATTGATTCCGACATCAAGGACCTTTTCAGAGGACCTTCTGAATTCCTGAAACTGACAGCTGAAGGACTCTTGAAGCATGATCACACACTTCATATCTTCTTCGTGCTTTATTAAGACTGCCACAAAACACTTTCTGAAAACATCCTTTCCCACTTTCCGACAATACTGCCAAACCCTTACAATCATCTCCAACCTTACCTCAGGTCCCAAAATCTCCAAACATCTTTCCAGAACGTTTCGACCAATCATCATGACTAAACACCATCCCTCAGATTCCCGCCTTCTTCGGTCTCCGTTTTCTGTCACCAATGACATATTATGTTGCATCATCCAGTAGGCTATTCACACCAATCACATTCTCCCATTGAGCAAAAAATCCCAGTTGTTATTACATTACATATAACACCACTTGTTTCTAATTGTTCCGATGTGCTGGAACACCACTAACCCACCCACTACAATCCGTTGATTGACAGGGCATTGGGTAGTACCTAGCTCCACACTCCTCAACAAGAAGATTCAATTCTATGACATGTCCCCTGGAAACCTGCAAATATTGCGTTTTTCCGAATCTCCAAAAATCCTGCTTCACTGCGACATCCTCTGACTCACCATAACATCCAACATTGATGCCTGAATCCTCAGCTCACAATATGACAATATGGAAACCTTGGTGCTTTCCAATAGGAAAATCCATTACTTCGATTCTTCCAATTTTCCGACAAGCGATCATCAATTCCACTACGTACTCCGACAAGACTATGTCTTATCAGAGGGAGAGAATCTCACTGTGGAAAAAATCATTTTTTCCTTACATCTAGTTAAGCCAGACCTACCTTGAGAACATGTTAACGAGGCTCTAGCCATAGGATCTCATCTGACACCCCCTGTGGAGTACTTTTGTACTTCCTCAAGAACACTCCAGGACGATCTTCAAAAAAAAAAAAACTCCAAACCCCAAATCTCCTTCAAGACATCCTCCTGTTTTCAAGATTTCACCTTCCGACCTCTGACTTCCAGACTTTCCCGAATCCGACTATTCAAGATGCAACAGTTACTCCGATCCAAAGTCTAGCCACTAATATCGAATTCCACGTCATGAAACAATAACCGGCAAACCACCTTCAGAACCCGTAACAAATTTCCTCAAATGGCATCGTTAAACCCCTTCTTTCCATGAATGCAGCATCCTTACATCTTCTGACTTAAGTTTTCCAATCGGTTCAGACCTCTTCAAACCATTAGGACAATACCCATTTCCTTCTTCAACAATGTTCTAGGCTGAATGTCAAGTACCTTCACCAGCTCTCCTGACACCTTTTCCTCTTCCATATGCTTCTTCCTTTCACCCCGAACAACATTTTTTGTTCCCAAAACCTCATTATTCCCAAACTTCGACTCTCTTCTTCCTTTAACATCTTTTCTGAAACATCCTGATAAATCCTGATACATTTCCTTTTCAAGTTTCAAACCTCCTGACATTCTGAGAATCTCTTGGTAATCTGTGATTACAACAATTTCAATGGGACAACAACAAGACCACGTTATCTAGGAATTTCCAAGGAACACCATTTACTTCCTGGAAAACCCAAAAAACCTGTGGATCTCCGATACCCCGACACCTTGTCTATTCCTTCCCGATGTTCAATGTAGACGATGGGACATCTACCTAGAAAGGGGAGTAGCCACTATATTGATAACAATCTTCCCAATCATCCCTCCCCTATTCCAACTCCCTCCAATACCTCCCCTATTCCAACTCCCTCCGATACCTCCCCTACTCCGACTCCCTCCAACAACTTCCAAACACAACTCTTCCATCCACATCTCACCCTTACAACGTTTCTGATCACATTCCACAAACTCTTCGACATCTATGCCTTTTCACATCCCGATATTTCCAGTTCTTCTGAACATCTTCACAATTTCTTACAAATCCAATCCTGATCCTGGATTGGATCCCCGATTTTCCTCCGATTCCACATTACTCCGACTTCCGATATTCTTTAACTTCCTTGATTCACCACTTTCCATTTTTCTGATTTTTTTCGTTTTTCTGATCACTTCATTCCTTCCGATTTTAAAATAACTTCATTGCTTAACTAACTATATTACTTTGCCGAAACTTCTCCGAATTATTCTATGGTACTTTTTGTCTTTTCTTTTTCAATTTCTATCTACTGCATCGTTTCATCTTCTGGCCCATTGGCCTCCAGCTCAGCCCCTGCTGTCTTTCCCACTTCCTCCTCAGCTTGCCTGTCCAAAGCCACATTTTCCAAATTCACCGTTTTCTCGCCGATGTCCGCCTCTGGCTCCTGGGCAATTCCTCCTCTACCGGAATCTCCTTCTCCGGTACCTCCGGAATGATGTCAACGTCCATTCCATCGCCGTCTGCCTCCTTCGCTTTCCCCTTCCCCTTCGCCGACTCCTTCTCTGGTTCAGGTTGTGGCCCAACATTTTCCACCTCATTCCTGACCTGGCTTCCAACTCCAAGTCCAGACGTGGTGCCGATGCCCCATGGTACGTCTCCCACTGCTTTCTCTGGACCTTGTACTCTATCTCCATGATCCTGTGCGACATCTTCAACATGTAATTGAAGGTCACCATCCCCTCCACATTGTAGTGGAGCCACTTTGCGAGATTGTGTATGGTCTTGCGGAGCCCACGGATTTCCACCGCAAGCCCTGCATCCTCCGCCTCATCCTCCACGTTGTCCTCTGTTCCCTGCTCCTTGCCTTTGCCCTTCCCCAAAACCACCCTGACTTTGCGATCTGTGACCACCTCTGCCTGACATCTTTTTGTCACCGGTCCTGGCCCCGCTTCTGCGTTCTCCACACGACCCCACCTGTGCACCGACAACGATGACTTGCCTGCCATCTCTGCCGCAAAATCCGCATCGCCCGGCTTGGTACACTTTTCCCAGTCATTTTGATATTGGATGCATGCCTGTTTCCATGATCTCCCGCTTTTCCGCTCCTTGTCGATGCAGTCTAAACCTCATGTCTGACAAAGAACGCATTGGTCGTCATATTCGTTGGCCTCTGACCATACGTCCTCAAGTTGCTGTTTTTGCCCCCTGACGTTCCCTGATGAAACTTTCACATTTTGTTTGGTTTTCCACTCACAATTGGCCTTCTCCAGCTAGACTGATTCTTCTGTCAAAACCTATTGATTGCAGATACAAAAATGACGACTTACCGACAATTTCTTGAGTCAGGCTTCCTCTCACCTCAACTCCTCCTGCACTGTTCACATCGATTTGGCCTTCCGCTGATCCACCTCCTCCTTCTGCTTCCTTTGGTTGGCTTCCTCCTTTTGTTGCCAATCGTCATCCTCCTTTTCTTTCGCCCTCTGATCCCAATCCTTCCACTCTTTCCAATCCCGATCTTCCTTCTCCTTCCGATCCCAATCCCGCTTTTCCTCTGCTCCTCGCTCCCACTTTTCCTGCTTTGCCTTTGCCTTTTCCCGCATTCTCATCTCCAGCTCCACCTTTTTCCACTCATATTCCTTCACCTCGGCAGCAAGTTCTTCGCCAGAACTGATGTTGATGACAGAACGAGTGGGTGACGACGACCTAGTACACAATGGCATTTTTTGAGTAGTGGTGGTGGTGGGGGGTCAAAACATTTTTGCGTTTCCACAAACTGTTTCCCCTATATATATCTGATCCAAGAGCTCAGCCTTTACAGATAACTCATGCCCAAACTTCCCACAACATTCAATAGCATAATCGGCCTTCGAGGGCTCGGCTGTAAAAGGGAGATACTGTTAGATCCCAGATCTGACTTCTGTTGTTCTGACGTTTTCCGCATCCCGATAAGCCCTTGCCACTTATTTCCAATATGCCCCATTTATCATTCTCAGCCATGACCCTATTTTTATTTATCCCTGTACATCTTATCTCAATTTCCGTATTTGCTCCGATTTCGGAACTCTGTATCACACCCTTATCTTTCTGTTTCTGATTTTGGAATTCCGCATGTTCCTTTAAATATGCTTTCCTTGCTCAAGCCTTCCTTAGCTTGTATATTTTCGTTACATCTTCATTACACTTCGTTATATCTCATTAAAACTCGTTATCTCGCTACAACCCACGATATCCTGTTGTACCTTATCATTCTTATATCACTATATCCCTTATTACACCTTCCTTACTCCAAGTCTCATCTGTAACAAGCCTTTAAGTCTTTCAATCCTTATTCCAATTATTCTGATTACCCCAATTCCGACATTCTCGACATTTCAAAGCCCATTCATTGATTACACTTGCTTTTCTGTAAAGCCAAAACCCTTGCTCGATATTCATTTATCATCAGCTCTATCCCTTCCTGCATTGATTATCCTGATCTGAATATCTGAAACTTCCGCTCATCCCTGATAAGTCTCAATGAACTATTTGTCACTGACCCTTTCCGAATAGACCTGATCATCGGAACTCTGACACCTCCATCCGGTCTCAATCTGAAATACCAGGGCACTAGAAATCCAAGAGGGCGCAACCCATAAGTTGAAGCCAATGCCCATATAGATCAGTCTTCGGATCTCGGATCTCCGACTCATCTGATATTCCGTGCATTTCCAAATATCGCGACCCCGATTTCGGTCAAGGAGAGTTCCGACCAAATCCGATCCATAACAATTGCATAAATTATCCCCAGCTCATTTCAAAGCAGAATAGTCTATAAATCTGTATTTACTACCTTATATGCTGTACCCTAGTGGATAATCCTATTGGGAAACCCCCCATGGGAATAGAAACCCAGGGTTTCCGAATAGCTTGTTGAGCAACCAGGTTGCTCAACAAGCAGCCTGATTTGGAACACAGGGACATTCTTAAAACAAGCATAGGATTTGGATATGACAAGTATATGATCACTGGCACAATCTAGCAGTGTAGGTAAGCTGTCCAGATGGTCACACTATTTGAGTATCTAGGTTCCTAACTACCCCCTTGCAGCCTGTCGCTCCTCACATCGCTGCCTCTTGCGTTCTTCCTGCCGCTCGCACTGGATGTCGTTATAAGGGCAACCTCCAGGAGCAGTGGAATATCACACTGAGAACTGGCAGATGGGAATCGAAAGATATATCAATATACAGGGATCTACATACAAAGATGCATACCTGGCAGATGGGAATCCAAAGAGAAAAGCCTAAGGATACCATCGCTGAGGTAACTACCTAATGGGGTACGCAAATAGGTGCCCATCCATCCTGGTGCGGTACATATGGGCGCTTATTTGAACGAACATAGAAAATGCAAATAAGCAAGCATAGAAATAGGGTAAAACATCAAGGGGTGTGAATAGGTGCTCATCCATACTGGCACAGGACAGATGGGCACTTATTTGAATAAAATATTGAGAATAAAAGGGGTGAACATGGGAGAGGAGAGTGAGAGTGAAATAGTAGAAGAATGAGATAATAGAGGGTGTAGGAGGGGTTTGTCAAAAACCGCCTTTGACCTGTTATCTTTGACAGAACAAAGTTAGTAACAACAAATGTGGTTAAAGAACCCTTCCGACGAAGCCGAAAGTGTTAGCGACGATGTATGGAAAGTATACAGACTAAGACAGTTAGGGAAATGGTGCCGTGATGGTGCCTACTTGTTGAAATTGGAATAGAGAGGGAATTTGAAAGAAGAAAAGTAGAGTTTACTTAGCAGACAGAGTTCTGGTGATGTTGTCAATGTTGATCGTTAAGAATGGAGAGAGATAGAGATGAGAGGATGATGAGTTCAGAATAGTCGTTAGACTTGTTGTTCGACTTAGATGTGTAGATGACACCAAGTAAAGAGAGGGGGAAGACTTATGATAATAGAACTAGAGAAATACATGCGCTCTATCTTACTGTTTTATACTAGGTGTATTCACCGATGTCGGATAGATACCATGTGGACTGTATGCTAAATGGGGGTATAGCTTTCGTAGTTATTAATGTTCCTATCTACTGATATTGGAGCCACATATATTGACGATTGGTTGTTAGGTTGAGTGATCCGATCTTGGATGGCAAATAATGCTAGTGTCAGTAAGGCGTGGAGGGGATGGTGACAGTGATAAGTGTCCTTAGGTGTTGAATCATGACAGTAGCCCCCCTTCTAGTTTGGAGCCCCAGTGATGCATATGGAGAATTGCTTTGATTTGTCGGATAGCGTTGTGGTCCGTGCATGTCCTGATAGGTGTTGAGAGGCATACCAGCGATAATGTAGCCTGGTCTGTGCGCAGCACGCATCGTTAACATAAAAGCAGGCACAGCCTTTAACAAGTCTTCATTCTGCTTCCAATGGCACCATCTTTCAACACTCTGTTAAGACAGTTCCAGACCAAGGCGCTGACCAAACACAAACAACGCGAAAGTCTCCTTGAAGAAAGTGATGTAGGTGAAGGAAATGGAGGGTATAGATATGAGTCGGATTGTTTCTTGTTGATACCTGTCACTAACGGATATTGATAACAGGATGAGCTATCGGATGCAATGGAGGCTTGTCTGTCCATACAGCCAAAGTTTATGATTCCACCTGAGGTGACGAAGATTCGAAGTGATATTGAGGCAGCAAAGTCTTGGGCATCGGTAATGAAGGTAAGTAATTGAGTCTCTCCTCATCGATTGTTCCTGACTGTTGTGAATAGGGGGGCTTCACAGTGGCTTTGCCCAATCCTTTGGCGATGGCTGCTGTGGACCTAGTGAGTCCACGAATCGATACTCCACTGCCGAAGGTGATTCTGTCCGTCCCAGCAGCCCTACTCTTTGGTAAAGGGGTGCTGACAGAGGATCTGACGGATGAAGCGGTTGATCAATTGGCCCACGACGATATTGCCATCGTTCCATGACGTGAGGGTAAGTTTCTCGGTGGCATTGGGATTGCCAATACACATCAGATAGCTATGCCAGCAGTAGTGTTGCCGTGGTCCGGCTTTAAGCCGGCTCTTAAGCCGGAGCTGGACCGTTGCTTCGGCTCAGCTTTCTTCTGACTTGGGCTTCAGCTTGAGATTAGACCTCGATTTGAAGCCGGTGTGAGCCGGAAGAAAGCCGCCATTGTGACGGCACCCACCACACTGTGGTGGGTGCTGTCACTGTCGACTGTGGCAACAACTGCAGGCCCTGCAGTCCTGGTGCACCAGCGGTTGCTGAACTGACTCAGTTCGGCAACCACTGGTGCAGCCAGACGTTGAGCGTTGGGAACGTTGGCTGGCACCAATGTTCCCAACATTTGTGCTCTATGCCATCCATGTATAGAGCACAAGGCACTCGCAGTAATAACTGCAAGTGCCTTGCTGGTGCACCAGCAGTCACCAAACCGACGCATTTCGGCAACCGCCAGTGCAGCCATTGCTGCACTGTTGAGCATTGGCAATGTTGGCTGGCAGCCAACATTCCCAACACTGGTGCTCAGCTTCGGCTAGCCACAGCTAGCCGACTACTAGCCACAAGCTGGCTAGCCAGTCAAAGCTGCGACTAGCTGAAGCTTTGGCTACAGCTCAGGGTTTTGACCCCAGCTTTTCGAGCCGTAGCCGCAGCTCGGCTAGCCATTAAGCCAGCTAGCTAAGCTGTGGCAACATTAGCCAGCAGAGTATGATGATCGATCAGCATATCATACCGCTGGCATCGTATATGTTGATGTAAGTAATCTCTTTATTGACTGTTTGTTTTCTTGTTGATGTCCGATAGGGTGTCGTGGTCGAGAATGAAAAGAAATGTGAGATGTGTGATCGCCGTGGTTATCGGTGTTACGGGTTGCCAGGATGTGCATGTGGACAGTGCTGTTGTGATGGAAAGCAGTGCAGCCTAAATTGTAAGTAAATGGTTTGTTTGTGGTTGCCATTGCTAATATCTTCATGTATAGCCAAACGTGCCAAAGGGGCAAGGTCATCATCACATCATCCAAGAGCATAGGACACCTCAAATCTGCATTGACTGCCATTGCTGGGCCTTCCTCTCTACCCCCTATCCCTTCGACTTGTTCACAACCCGCACGCAATGCTAAGCGCCTTCTCGATCTTGCTCCAAACTCATCACCAGGGGAATCACTGGTTCGTCCCTCTAAGCGACTTCGTGTGGACGTCATCGGAAGCAGTGTGTTGCAAAGTCTGCAGGATTTGATGGTGGAAGGGGCTGATCGGATGGATCGGTTAGTGCAAAAGTGGATTGTTGCCAATAATGCAGTAATGGGGGTTCAAAAGGAAATGTTGGAGGTTCAGGCATGGATGAGAAACACAAATAAGAAGTTGGAAAAGTTTTTGTGAAGGAGTGATAAGAAGAGTGTGAATGGTGTAACATAAGAAAAGTTTCTCTTTGAAATCAAAAATAGTCGCTTTGAGAAATATTATTTGAAAAGCATGTTAATTAAAAGAGAATGAAAGTTGTTGTTTTGGAAGAAAGAGTGTGCAAAATAATGTCTCAGATGTCTTGTGCGATTGATGTTGCTTCCGAACGAATTCTGATGCTGTCGCTAGGACTGTCATCATGTAGTGTTTTTGGGATTAAAGAAGAGTTTTAGCTAAAGTATAATTGAAGGAAGGGTTTTAAGGTCGGGGCTTATCAGGGTAAGCCTCATGAAATGCTTTGACAGGTTTTGGTGCATTTTGAAGATTGTCAGAGTATTCCCAACTTGTCATGTCGCTAGTGTGTTCATAGCCCTTCCATTCAACAAGATATTGGCTGTGTTTCCTTCGTTGGCGGGAGTCCAGAATGCAACCAACTTTGTATTCAAGGGAATCCTCAACCTCAACAGGAGGTGGAGGGTCAGGATTGCGATTTCAGATAAGACTTGGCGTTGCAGGTTCTAATAGCAATACGTGGAAGACGGGATGAATCTTCTGTAATGCTAGTGGTAAGCTGAGTTGAAATGCATGCAACGACACCTGTTTGACTATAGGATAAGGTCCCAGCTGTCGGTGATCAAGTTTCTTAGAGGGTCGCTTGGTTCGCATGTTTCAGCTGTCCAACCAGACTTCGTCACCAGCTGTCAGCTTTGGAATTGCCATGTTTCAATTGTCGATTGACATTCGATACTGTGCCAAGGTTACCTTGATTTGTTCGCGGAGATACTGGTGTAATTCCTTTAAGTCTACAGCCATTTGGTGAGCAGTTTCCAACGGAACAGTATCAAGGGAAACTTCGAGGTTAGGATGGAAGCCTTTATTCGCAAAAAATGGGGTGACCTGTGTTGCTGAATGCCAAGTGTTGTTGTATGCAAATTCGGCAAGGGGGAGGAGATGTGACCAGTCGTCTTGCTGATAGTTAACATAAATCCAAATATACTGTTCAAGGACTTGGTTGAGTCGTTCGGTTTGTCCATCTGTTTGGGGATGATAGGCCATCAATAGGTTGGCCTTGATGTTGAGGAGCTGGCATAACAATTGCCAGAAACTGGAGATAAAGTGTTTGCCACAATCAGAGACAATATTGGATGGTGTGCCATGTTTAGAGAAGACATGTTGAAGAAAAAGAATGGCTACGTCTTCAGCATCAATGTCACAATACGTGGGGATGAATAAACCCATCTTTGTTAGTCTATCGACGATGACTAGGATGGTGTCGAATCCATCGGATAGAGGAAGTCCTTTGATAAAATCCATCGAGATGGAATCCCAAGGTCATTCTCCAATTGGTAAGAACTTGAGGGGTCCAAATGATGTTAGTGGAAGTACAATGTCAGAGAAATGAGTGATGAAACATCGGGAAAAGTTGGCAAAACCCAAAAAGCACTGTACATCTTTGAGAGTTCTGGGTGTTGGCCAACCTTGAATTGCATCTGTCTTTGCCAGGTCCATTGATACGCTGGCTGGCAAGACGATGAAACCTAAGAATTTGACAGAAATAGAGTGAAAGATAGATTTCTCGGGCTTGATATGAAGGTTATGTTCCCTGAGACGTGTGAGGACCTTTTGAACGTGTTTCCGATGATCGTTGATATTGTCGGAAAATACTAGAACGTCATCCAGGTAGACTACAACAAAGCAATCAGTCATATCTCAAAGAATATTGTTCATAAAATGTTGAAATGTTGCTGGAGAGTTTGTGAGACCCATTGGTAATACTAAAAACTCAAAGGCCCCATATCGGGTGCAGAAGGCTGTTTTCCATTCATGGCTGGGTTTGAGCCTAACATTATAGTAACCAGCGTGAAGATCAAATTTGGTGTAGATTTTCGCTGACTTGAGCTGGTTGATAAGGTTGCCGATGAGGGGGATTGGATAGCAATCCTTGACCGTAATCTTGTTGAGAGTGCGATAGTCGACAACGAGTCAAAGGCCCCCATCTTTCTTCTTAGTGAATAGTACTGGTGCTCCACCAGGGGAAATTGATGGTTGGATGAAACCTTTTCCAGGCATGTCGTCTAGGAATTCACGTAGAGCTTCCAGTTCTACTCCTGACATTGGGTATATTGGTCCATGGGGTAGCGGTTTGTTGTCTTCGATTTTAATCTTGTGGTCATAAGACCTATGAGGTGGGATGGCCTTTGCTTCTTGTCTGGAAAAGATGTCAACAAAATTGAGGTATTTGTTGGGCACAACCTTGGCGAGCAGTTCCACTTCGTCTGTCAGTAGGACTTCACCATGAAGTAGTGATGTCGGAGCAGTGACAAGCATGATACTCGACAGTGCCTACTACACTACAAAAGACGCTCACTGCACACGTGCCTATCATCATCAGCTTTTGCCAGACCATCATCTGCTGTGCTACCTCCAGTCCGCCAGACACATCATCTCCACACTCATTCTATTTTTCATTGATTCTATTTTCAATATGCCATCTAGCATTGTCGCCACCCAGCATTGCTGCCACCACATCCCATGATTTGTTTCAGATGACTGCCAAGCCAGACATATGCGTTGGGCCACGCATTGAACTTCCTAGTCGACATTCTCCCCTTGATGTTCATTTGTCCAGTCCTCCTCCACAAGTCACACATCATCAGTACTATCCTCTATATGTCGAATCTCCTGAAGGTCCATTCCGAGTATTCCCCTCATATCCTCCTTATCGCGTTCACGATTGCATATGGGTATTCGATCAAACCTTCCATGCTCCCTTCTACGTCATCGGTTTTGACCCAAACTTTGAACCAGTGAATGGTTGGCATCGTATCATCCTCAGGAATAACTGGTACATCAAAGAGCACAAACCAGGAACAGAGATTTGCTACGGTTATGTGCCTAAGGACTTCATCAAGCAGGACTCGTCTTTGTTCCCTCTCTGGAGGAAATTCATATCCAAGTGTCATGATTGGTTCAAATGTTTCTGAGTCGTCATCAAGTCACATGACTCACTTACTCATCTTCGGAGATATTTGACAAGCAACTGGAATCCTATTGGATGGCTATGACTCATTTTCATCACCTGACTCACTCGCTTCTTTCTTGTACTTCTATTTCCAATTGTTCCACATGGTCTATTGTCTGTGACTCACTTCTATTCTATTTCTGGCTTCTATTTCAAATTCGCTGCCACATTTCCCTTCATTTCTTTGACCACCTGACTCATTTTTCCATTTCATTACAAACCACCTTCCTATTTTGGTTTTCTGCCTCTCGCCGTTAGTCATTTCTCCTGTCTGCTGTCGATGACATCGTTGTATGGCATACTTGCATTGTTTGTTGTTCTGCTCATGTATATAAGGCCTGTTTTGCCTTAGTGTACCCCAATTCACCTCTATCAGTTGGATTCACTCTTCTAAGTCTAAGTCTAAGTCTACTGCTACGTCTACTACTTCTACATCTACGTCAAGGCCAGCTTTGTCAATCACGTGACATTTGCTGTTGTATCTCGTCTACGCTTACGTCAGCGTATTACGTCATCATCTTCGTCCTTGTTCTACTTTTGTTGCTGCTGACAGCAAAGCACACTGAGCCGAACACCAGTGTAAGTAGCTGTGCAACGACGACACCGCTACCCACTGTCTTTTGGATTCATTTCCGAAAGTAAACCTACATTTGTGGCTGCCCCAGAGAGGCCCAGTCCATTGTCTATCATCTCAGCAATCCCCATTCTGTGGAGAAAAGGAACATGAAACTCGACGATGCCATCAAGCTGACACAATGATTGCTGCTAACACAATAGCTCGAAATGATTCAGGTCATATCACATGGCCAGATGGTTCAGACATCCTTCGTAATGGCTCAGAAACCATTTTATCTGCCATCAATTGAGAATTAGCTCTACAACTCAGGAAAAATCTGGATCGTCCTGCTACCACCAATCTAATCATGGCTCCTCCAGAAATATATGCAGCTGACTCAGACTATTCAGAGAGCGACAGTGGCAAGGTCTATGCACAGTATACCAATCCTGTCTCACGACCACGTGACGAGAGAAAAAGCGATAGGAAGAAGACAAGATTCAATGGAGTTTATTTTCCTCCTCGCCCTAAGCTTGCTCCCAAAGCTCAAGACATGTCATCTACTCCAGCAGTCCCCTATCAGGCAACTATATCCCCTCTTCCTGATGCCTCCCAGTCTCCTACTTCATCAGCATTGGCAGACAAAGAGAACATTATTCCTAAGGTTACTCCTTACAACATTCCTCCCCTCCCTTTTGATCCAGATGATGATGATCAAATCATGGAAGATGTCTCCCAGCCTACACCTCCTGCAACTTCTTCTCGTTTTGGACCTCCCAGGGATGCTAAGCCATCGAAATCATCAATGAAACCTTCGACAGCTCCCAAGACCTCTAAGACACCAGCTCCAGTCACTACTCCTTCATCTCCTTCAACGAAACTTCAGTCACAACTCCAGTGCAATCTCAATGTTGACACCTTTGTTGACAAAATCTTGGACTCACCTATCACTGTCAAACTCAGAGAAGTACTAGGTTCATCACCTTTTACGTCAAAGAAGATTTTGGATTATCTGCGGCTCACTCGCCCTACACTTTACACTCAAGACAGCAATATTGACATTGACACTGCTATGGTTAACAATATGGGCATGAATCCTCCAATGCACTATCGTCCTCGTGAAGCTAGACTCATTTCCATTTGCATGAGTTTTGATACAGGACATTCGGTCAATACTCTCATCGATTGTGGCTCAGAACTCGACATTGTATCACATGAAGTTGCCAATCAGACTCAGATACCTATGGATCTTTCAGCCACTTCATTTATGCACGACGCTGGACAGCACACTACTCCCCTTGAAGGATGTATTCACAATGTCAATCTCAGCACAGGAAATCTCGTTACTACAACAGATCTTTGGGTCAGTGGCAGAGTTGAATTTTCTTTTCTTCTGGGATGACCTTGGCAATGTTGAAATCGTATTAGCATTGAAGAAAGAAAAGAAGGAACTTATCTCTGTTGTCGAGACAATACTGACAGAAATATTTGGGAACTTTGTGCTATTCCTGCTAAAACCAATCCAGATGAACATAATTATTATGACAGGTCTTTTTTTTGGAAATCCTCACAATCATCATCCACATCTACATTCAGATCAAGAATAATACCTCCGTCAGTCCGAGATGACTTTAAACTACCATATACCCATTCTCCAATCTCAGATTCTCCCTCCTTGTCTTTCTTTTCAAGTCCTATATATGCTGGTTCAAGTCTCATGATTCGGAAAATCTCCTCTCCTCAAGAAAATCACGTAAATCCAAAAACAAGTTCTACTTTCGCCAACAGAAAATACAAGCCTGTACATCGAAGAATTCGCCCGGTTGCAGCTGTTTTCCCTGAAGATGCTTGTGTAACTCGAAGATTTCCCAATGATCCCCTTCTTAACCTTCCTGTACTATCACCCAATCCTGACTTCATTCCCACTCCAAAACTCACTCATGAACACCTCAAGATCCTCAATATCAATCCTGATGGTTTCCTATGGCCTGAAGAAGAAAAGCTTATGACGATGGTATTCACAAATAACCAAAGAGTCTTAGCATATGGCGATTCGGAAAGAGGAACACTTCGTTTGGATTACTTCTCTGACTACATCATGCCCGTTATCGACCACATCCTCTGGGCTAATCCCCAAATCCCTATTCCTCCAGCCTACCTTGAACAAGTCATCAAGCTCACAAAAGGCAAAATTGAATCCGGAGTTTATGAGCCTAGTCAAACCTCGTACAGATCTGCTATGTTCTACACTCGAAAGAAAGATGGTGGTTTATGACAAGTCATTGACCTTCGCACACTCAATGGCATTACTATCAAAGATGCAGGACTCCCTCCAGTCATCGACTCATTTGTTGTGCCCTTCGCTGGACACTCCATCTATTCTGTTTTTGATCTCTTTTCAGGCTATGATGCCAGACGTATTCACCCCAAGAGCCGTGACCTCACTTCATTCCAAACTCCACTAGGACTTATGTGATATCGAAGTCTACCTCAAGGCTACACCAATTCCTCTGCCGAATTCCAGAACTGCACTGTCTTCGTTCTACAAGACGAAATCCCTGATAATGTTGGTGTTATGATCGATGATCCTGGAATCAAAGGCCCTCCTATAAGGGCAACCTCTGGGGCTAGTGGAATATCACACTAGAGCCTGGCAGATGGGAATCCAAAGTATATAAGTTCAAGGAGGGGACAGGCAAGGATACATACCTGGCAGATGGGAATCCAAAGAGAAAAGCCTAAGGACTCCCACTGCTGAGGTGACTACTAATTAAGGAAAGTCTCCAAACTGACTGAACGTTCTGGGTGCTTAAAACGGAAGTCACGTGACCTATGACGTAGCCCAGGTAGGTTCCAACTTGCAGATGTCACCGGGCGCTTAAATCACGAATAGAAGCACCAGTTGTAGAACTGAGTAGGAAGGAGGAGGGGGGGGAAGGAAAGGGGAATATTAGATAGAAACCACAGGGAGAAAAGAGAGATAAAAGGGAGATGGGGATAGAAGGGGTGAACATGAATAAAAGAGGAGAATAGGAGAAGGAGAATAAAAAAGGAGCAGTATGAGGGGTTCCCCTTACATCACCCCCCTTTTAGAGTGTGACATCCCAACACACTGACACCTACTGGGGGTACAAGTGCCTTTTGATGGAAGGTGTCAAAATCTATGGCACGAATGCGATGAGGGGCACTGGGATGGAGGAGGTGGAAGTCAGCAATTAGGTCTGGGGCTGCTAAATCTGCCTTGGGGATCCACTCATCATGCTCATATCCATACCCCTTCCATCTGACCTTGTATTTGAGCTTTCCACGGCGGAATTGACTGTCCAAGATCTGTTCAATCTCGTAGTGCTCATCTTCCCCTACAAGGACTGGGGGAGGTGGGGGTTGAGCTTTCCGACCAGGGATGGGGTCAGGGGGGCAGGGGAGGAGCTTCACCACCGGGAAGACAGGGTGGAGGCGACTCATGGACTTGGGGAGTCGGGGCGGTAAGCATTGGATCCAACCTTGTGTTCCACTAGGAAGGGGCCTAAATTCCAATGTGACAATTTCTTAGAAGGGTGAGTAGTGCTAATGTCCCTTGCATCTAGGAAGACTTTGTCACCAGGAACAAAGGTAGGGGCTGGCTCACGACGACGATTGTAGTATCGAGCCATATCCCTCTTTTGCCTTTACAAAGGCGGCTCGGGCTTCAGATAGGGAATCAGCCATTCGTTGTTTGAACTCATTCACAGCTTCTCTCCTAGATGGCTGTTGGTGAGGTTCAAAGCCCATCCGTGGGTAGTGACCAGAGTCGAGCATGAAGGGAGTTTCCTTTGTGGATGAGTGAACATGGTTGTTGTACTGGAACTCTGCAAGGGGCAGGAGGTCATCCCAGTCATCCTGTTGTTTGTTCACAAATAGATGCAGATACTGCTCTAGCTCTTGGTTGACATGTTCTGTCTGTCTATCAGTCTGCGGGTGGTATGCAGTGGAGGCAGCCACCTCAATACCCAGAAGTCTGTATAGCTCCGAGTGAACTCACTGACAAACTGTGTACCTTGGTCTGAAACCATGTGGAGGGGTAGGCCATGGTGTCTCCAAACATAATCCTTAAAGAGATGAGAAGCTCCCAATGCTGTAATTGTGGTCAAGGTGGGGATGAAGTGAGAACGTTTGGATAAGGAATCCACGACGACCATCACCG
>MU134305.1:210277-324704 GCA_015039355.1 Ramaria rubella | reverse complement strand
TATTTTTCAGACTAGGGAACATGCAAAACATTATGAAATTCAAGAAGATGATTGGGTATCTCTTTAGCTTTTGATTTGAACCTCACAGACCCAATCCCATCAGAATATATAACTTGGTTGTTGGCTAACCTGATGTGAGCTGTGTAGGTGACAAACCAGTGACAATGAGAAGTCATGTGTGAAGAAGCACCTGTATCAGGCGTCCAGTCAGTTCTAGCCTCATTAGACATAAAGGTAAGACTGTTCATATCACTTGCATTTCCAGCAAACTCTACACTATCTGCTATCTCCTCTGTTTGATTAGCCTGGAAAAGCTTCTTCTTTTCTTCTCCTTCTTATGCTTTTGATCTGCCTGCACTTCTTCTCTAGCAGTCCTCTTGGCATCCTTAAACTTAAAAACAAGTTTCAAGGGAATGGCACTGGAGGCAAAACAACAATTTTCTGACACTGGGGGCATGAGCATATTTTTAGTGTAAAAAATGTGATAAAAATGCTTTTCCCTTACAGATTATTCATTCACTGTTCTGGTTGAAAAATCTCCCAAAAATGCTGCTTTTTTATCAAGTTTTAGGACCTGAAAATCTGGTACATACTTCACATTTCTAGGCATGGGAAATGGATGTAAAATGTGAGAAATAATGAATTTACTCATTGATTTCATGCCACAAAAATGCAAGGACAATCTTGCTTTTCATTGACATTTTCAACAGAAAAGAACCAAAATTTATCCAAGATTTCATAGTAGAAAAAAGGTGAGAAAATTAGTAAAATATATGAGATTTTCATGAGATTTTTCAAAACTATTAGCCAATGAATAATCCAACATTTTTTCTTTAGTTTTTGCAAGGAAAAACCTGATGGATAAATGTTTATCCAATGGATAATCATTCACCCATAGGCAATATATAACAAGTTTTCTGAACCAAAAAGGCAATGAAAAGTCAATGGACAAGAGTTTATCCCTTGGATAATCATTCTGCCATAGGCTCCATTGGATAAACATTTATCCATTGACTTTTCATTGCCTTTTTGGTTCAGAAAACTTGTTATATATTGCCTATGGGTGAATGATTATCCATTGGATAAACATTTATCCATCAGGTTTTTCCTTGCAAAAACTAAAGAAAAATGTTGGATTATTCATTGGCTAATAGTTTTGAAAAATCTCATGAAAATCTCATATATTTTACTAATTTTCTCACCTTTTTTCTACTATGAAATCTTGGATAAATTTTGGTTCTTCTCTGTTGAAAATGTCAATGAAAAGCAAGATTGTCCTTGCATTTTTGTGGCATGAAATCAATGAGTAAATTCATTATTTCTCACATTTTACATCCATTTCCCATGCCTAGAAATGTGAAAGTTCTGGCAAGTATTTCCTGTACAATTTTCTGGGGCACATTTCTAGAATTTCATGAAGTTTTTCTGGGGACAGAAAACTCTCTAAAAACCATAGGTTTTTTAGCAGTTTTCTGTCCCCAGAAAATCTTCAGGAAACATGGCAGATTCTGAAGATTTTCTGAAAGATTTTCTGACTCAGAAAATTGTTGTTTGCCTCCAGTGTGACCAGGATGATCACAGGATGTGCAAGGACCAGAGGCAGATGACTTGGAGGCCTGTGCAGCATTAGCAGAGACCATAGCCATTGAGCCATCTGCAGAACGATGAGTATGAGTCTGCTCTTCATTGAAAAATGCCTCTTTAACAGTGACATAGTCAAACTGAGGCAATGTTTTGGAAACTGTGAACTCAGAACTAAATGTTGGTGTAAGGTACACAATCAAGTTTAGTCTAGCCACTGATAGTGTTCAAGGGGATATCTACCAAAGACTATTTTAACGGAGAACCCAATTAAGAGATTCTACTCCGGTGTTCAAATAACACTATTACTTTGCAGTAACAATGCAATTCAAAGCACTTGTAGCAAGGCTACTAGTCTGGTCAAGATAATACTTGAAACTATGAGGGAGAGCGTACAGGGTTCCAATGCTTTGTTTTTATATGCAATATGGGGAAAGCAGACTTGGACGACTAGGCTCAAGGTCGCAACAATTGAATGGCTGTTCAACTGAAGGACTAAAAGGATAGCCAAGAAACAAGGAGCGAAGGGACAAGATCAACAACAGCAAGTTAAAACTAACTTGAGAGTTGATAAAGTCAACACTAACACAAACTAGTTAGCCAGGCAAAGGCCCTACAAGCAACAGTGCCCAGATAAGATAGAGTGTGGTAGCTTTGTGCTGACACAAGCTAGTAATCAAGCTAAGGCCCTACAAGCAACAGAACTTGATTAGATAGAAAGTGTACTACACCCCAACA
The DNA here is from genome assembly GCA_015039355.1 of Ramaria rubella. Lineage (NCBI taxonomy): Eukaryota > Fungi > Basidiomycota > Agaricomycetes > Gomphales > Gomphaceae > Ramaria > Ramaria rubella. The sequence continues at coordinate 322,385 of MU134305.1, read as the reverse complement.
CTAGTTATTAATTTAACTTTGGCCCTACAAGCAACAAAGGATAATTGAATAGTAGTGGTGGTTGTTACCAACACAAGCTATTAATTTAACTTTGGCCCTACAAGCAACAAAGCTTCAATTAATTAGAAGTGATGATACCCAACACAAGCCAGCAGTTGTACTTTGGCCCTACAAGCAACAAAGTGTCAACTAGATGGAAAGTGGTGGTCTGCTTACACAAGCTAGTAGTCTTTAACTCTGGTCCTACAAACTACAGAGCTCCAACTAAAGCAGCGAAAAGCTGAAGAGATTGTGCTTCACCCCTGCAAGGTGAGAGGCAGACTGAAAGAGGCTCCTACAGAGTTTTTCAGCTAGGTCAAGTTCTTCAGGCTTGAACTGATCTGATAGAAGACTCAGGCTTCAGGCAGAAGTGGGGTGTGAAATGTGTGTGTGATTGCTTTTCGCAAGGCTACCTAGAGCTATACTTATAGCTTTACATCTGAGACACCCTAGACACTTTAGGAAGGTCTAACAATAGAATGGAAGCTGCTGGAAGGTTCTGGCAGCTGCCATATATGGTTAGAATCTTCCAGAAGCTTCTACACTATTAATATGAAGCTAACTATTGGCTAGAGACGACTATGATGTCACTAAATTACTGACTCATGAATAACTATGATGCTGAAATGATATCATAGCATTCAGGCTCAGATTTGGGGTTGTAGTGATGTCATAATGTCTCTAGCTAATTAATATTGGATGATAAATAAGAAGTCACCTGCTGTGGAGCTAATTAATGATCCTGCTGACCAATGAGTTGGCTTACCTCAGCTGCTGAGTTACAATAATGGTAATTATTGGTCAGTAGCTGAGTTGAAGCTGAGTTACTGATTTGGCAAGTATTAGGTCAGCGACCCAAGTTGTGGACTCTTGTGGAATAGTGAACCCAGCAGCAGTGACAAGGAATAGAAATATAAAGAGAACCACTGATCAGAAACACTTGGAACCCTATAGGCAGATTCTTGAGACTATAAGTACATTATAGGGATCCATAACAGGCAACAGCATGAGTGAGGAGACAAAAGCCCCATACTGTTCTGGAAGGGCTCTAATCAAGGCCATTGATGCCAATTCTCCATCAAGATCCTCCATGGTAAATACAGGTGGACACAGTTCTTTCACTCGTTGAACAGCCTCATCAACATGAGTCATAAGAGCACCAAGTGATTCATCATCCTTCTTCCTGATGTTAAGCAAAGCATAGGCATTGAAATGAGTAGCAGGACATTTTTGGAGATGAACTGATTTGAGTTTGTTCCACATCTGCACTGGATCCTCTGGCAAAGAACTGACATGAACCTGCTGGGATGGTTCCAAGCAGAGCCAAATGTCTCCCCATGCTGCATCTTTATGCTTGCGCCAATCCTTCAACTCTTCAGTCTCTGAAGGCTGTGTCTCCTGACCACTGACAATGCCCCACAAGTTCTTTGTCATGAGAAAAGCATGCATATTGCCTGACCAGCTGGAATAATTCTTCTCCCCAAGGTGAGGAAATCTAGGAACCTTGGATTCTGCCATGACACCAATTGAGTGGTTGAAAGAAGTAGATGTTAGACAAGAATCAATGAATAGATTGTCCAAATTTCAGATGGAATAGTGAGGGAGAAGAGTGTATAATCAGTTGGCCAAGTTCAGAACACCAATGACCAGTGGGAGTCAGGATGTGAAAGGATGTGTGAGTGTGTGAAATGTCAAGAGCAATGTGTAGGAGTGTGGTGAAAGAATTGGTCACTGAAAAAGAATGGCTGATTCGATCTCTCCAAAAATATAAGTGCCCGAAAGAGGGAAATGAGCTGAATACATGGCAAAAATCCGCTCGAAGCTAGTGGTGTATAACACACAGGCGGCGAAATTTGTGCAAGTATGGAGGAATGGAGGAGGGATTAAAGAATGAGCTCCAGCAGACCAACCACTAGACCGATTCCTTCAACTTTGAGGCTCCAAGCTCACAACACACTCCTGAATAGGCGCCCAAAAGAATTTCGATGATAGCTGGCCCACAGAAAGTGCAATAGTTGAAATATGAGGCAGGGAAAGGTGGATGGAGATTGTATGAATGGGAGAAAGTAATCACAGAGAACTACAATGAACTGAGGAGGGTCTGAGGTGTGCTGAGGGGGTGGATGAGACATCTGAGTTGTACCAAGATGTCTAAAAGCCCTGAGACAAAAGAAATTTTGAGTTCAAAAAGTGAAAAATTGACACTACAGAGAGACAGGCAAGGATGGTTAAGGCAGCACAAATCCCGGGGCCCATAACCTGTTGGAAGTGAACAATTCAGCACTTATTTAGACCACAGGACACTAGCACAGCACTGGGAACAGTGGATGGGTACTCAGTTAGAAAGTCACCCACACAGTTTCAACTTTCCCTATGCTTTAGGGTGCTTAATAAGCGCCCAAAGCAGAGTCAAAATACATCCAAGAAAGTAAATGACAATATTCAAGCAACTATACAAGCTAGAGCGATGGGACAACCACAAAATTCAACAGTCCTGCCACCATCTCCAGTCATTTTAAGTATACAGAGCTGCTTCCCAAACAGCGGAAGCTTACCTTCTGCGTATTAAAGCAACATGAAAGACAAGCTCTTTCACACTGAGTAAAGTACAAAAGAAATGACAGCATGGGATGCCTAGATTGGATCCCATGCAACAATCACACACATATCCTCCAGTGTCAAATAGAGCCAGAGTGTGTGTGGTGTGTGTGCCAAGATGAATAGTCCATAGCAAGTGCACAACCTTCAGCCCTTGACTGATGATTATATGCAAGAGAAATGCAGTTGATATCAGACTGGCATCATTGAGAAAATTGTTGTGCATATGCTGGCAATGCAATGTTGAAGATTAGCAAACAGCGGGAAGGAAGAATGACACACAAACCTTTTCTTTGTCTCCCATCCACTCAAAATGAACTCTGGCTTCTGTGTGAATTGCATATTTAGACTGGTACAGTGGGTCAGTCACTTCACAGGTCAATATGTTCATGAACTTACCCATGTGCAATGTTCATCAGGTAATTGCAGTATTTTGGCACAATAATAGACACTTTGGCCCATCTCTCGATATGATATCTGCAGTGCATAGGGACCAACATATTGATGAAGGAGTGCCAGGGGCCTGGCAAATAGATGTTTGAGATTGGTGTCATGCTGTTTCCAATTAGACTACAGAGATAATGAGAGGAATGACCATCATATTACAGAGTGCAAATAACACTCACATCATGGACCTTAGAGATTTATTTTTGGTTCTGACTCTTGGTTCTATCATTGAGTGCACTATACAGTTCAAATGCCATACATTTCGGACCACCTACAAGTTTGTTGATGAAGTTCTTGCCTTCAACATGACCATTAGTTCGGACACCTGCTGTAAACACCTGAGAGACCCAGGCATGTGCCCAACAGGTATGACAGGCATACATGTCTGTGAGATATTCCCATGCCTGTGGATACGTTGCAATCAATCCATTCCATGCAGCATCAAAGGCCTCAGGTGAGACAGACCAATAGACTGGCCAGAATTCTGCCTTAAAGTCCTCAAACTTCTCCTGCAATGTAGGTCAAAGGTTTTGCCCAATATTGCCCTCAAGGTGTTGAAGACAGTAATGGTGCAGAGTGCCAGGAAGCTTGTGTCTAGCTGCTGTGATCAATGCAGCATCACGATCAGAGACCAAGACTTTGGGGTGTGCCCCTGCAGCATCAAGATGGTTCTGGAGGACCCACTCATCGATCTGTATATCTTCACGTGCCTGCAGAGCATACCATGTGTTCCTGGAGTTGCCGAAATTGTCAATGATAACACCCACATTCAAGGGATAACCATACCAGTTACGATTCACAGCATTGTCATTGATAAGCAGGTCAGAATATCACCAAGTGAGACTGGCTTGCTCAGGAGATTGCCACCACAACCCGATGACTGTCCCAGCATCATCAAGTTTGAGGCTGTATGACCATATCTGTCCATTTGCATTTTTTTGCTGGAGATTATTAATGATTGCAGTGAAATCACCACCCAGCTGTTCAATGTCTTTGTGAGCCTCTGATTGGCTGTCATTGATCAAGTTGGCAATTTGGCAGCTTTTCAAACCATGGTCTGGATGGGTTTCAGTAAGTACTGCCCTGATTTGTTGCCGTGAAAAGCCAGGTTTGGTGGCATACATTTTGACCACTTCTTTGTGAGCCTTTGATGGCAGGTGGGGGGCTGGACCTCCCACAGCAAGATTCCGTCCATGATTGTGGGCATAACTTCCTGAAGATAACATCCACATGGCTGTTCCTGATACTGAAACTAAATTGTAGTGGGCCATGCAACCTGTTTTGATAGTTTTCCCATGCTGATGGTCTCAGGGGTCAATGTCTGGCTTGTGCTTGGCCGCGTGTGTTCCATAGCCATGACAATGCAAGGTAATTTTCTTGACCTCACCATCAGCATGCTTTTTACTTTGACCTATCTGCATTTTATTCCCCCTGAAAATGCATGTCTTGCCTTCCTCCAATGTTTCAAAGAAGGTGACGATTTTGGTTGCATTGGAAGGGAGACCAGACCATCCTTGTGGTGCGAGTGTGGTGGACTTGCACTTGCAGAGCTGGAATCAGACAGGAGAATCGGTGCAGTCTTGGATCCTGGTGAGTTGTTGTGCTTAGGAAGAGTTTTGCTTGTGTGCTCATCCTTGGCAATCAGTGAGTTGCCTGGCCTGAGATTCAATTCCGTTGGAACCTTTTGATGTTTAAGTGGGGATGTGAGCAGAGGTGTGTGCCATGCATGATGCCAGATATCCGTGGGTTCAGGTAATGTATCTTCTGATCCCTCGGAAAAGTCCCAATCACCATGAACCCAACTCTCTGTAGAATCCAAAGATATATATATGGTGGACAGGGAACATGCTTGAGGCTGTAACATACGCATACTTGTAGAACTGCTCTTTGTCAAGTCGATACACTCATGTGCCATACTTATTCCAGATTTCACAGGGGTTTCCAGTGGCTTCCTCTCCACTGATGCCAATGGATTTGCTCTGATCAATGCACCCACTGGGATAAACTCTCTTCAGGGGGGTTTGAGTGCAATCAGAGGCTACAAACGTATCAGGTGAATGACCCATTATTACAGCCACTGTGACTCACCTGTAATTGAACTGACCATACCGCACTCAAAATGTGCACTGGTTTGTACTTTGGTACAGAGAGAGTATCAAACACTGGGTGAGTAAGTTTGATAAACCAGTGCTGTTGTCAGAGTTGTCGTCCATGCAGTGATCTGATATTCAACCCACCTCAATGTCAAACATGCAATGATTGTAATATGGAATTGCCAGATCAGGGATCCCTGAACCAGGAGGGTTATGCTTTAAACCGGGGGAGCCACCAAATGGTCAAGTCCAGTCTGAAAATAGCTGGGATCCTTATTAGCAAATGCCAAGCCCTTTGTGCCATCAACCTTACCCCACGACCCACTGCTGATAGATGGTAAACTACCAGTTCTTGCAGCCACTCATCCCTAGTCGCTCCAGATGTGGATGGTGTCCAAAGTGGCTGTGTGAGGTCTGTGCAGTGTTCAAGAAAGTTGTGTGCAACCACCCTGCAACTTCCACTTCCCATAGGCTGTTTGGGACCCAGTGTGGTTCTGATCTCCTCAGGTATGGGCAGATTTAGACCCTTTAAGACCCATTGCAATATGTCTGGATTTGCAGGTTTTCCCCCTGAGTCTCAATGTCAAAGAACGTTGGAGCATTCATAGACATATGCTGACCAATGGTCAGCATCACACACAACAAACCCAAAGCCACAGAAATTGGACATGTGGAGCCATGAATGAATGTCAATCAGGTTTGGGATATACAACTGAGGTAGCTGATTATACAAGAGTGAGGCCTCTTTGTAAAAATGAGTTGAAAGGCTGAACCATTCAACTTGACGCAGGGGGTGACGGGCCAGCTGCTGGAAGTGCACCAACTCACTGCATGCATTCAGCATGTCATTGTGCAGCCAGGTTTTTCCAGGTAATGTTCCAAACTCCCATAACTGCATTGGTGCAGCTGTTGAGAACCTGACACATCTGGCCAACATATGCTCTTGTTCAAACAATGTAATTGTGGACGGTGGCACAAGTGCAGCCTCGGTAAGTCTGTGTATGAGTGCTCAAGAATACATTACGTGTGGTTGATGATTATTTACAGACACGTAGAGTCGAAGCTGTTCTCGGGTCTAGTAAGTAGCCTCCTAACTGAACCCAGACAGCAGCTCACCAATGAAAAATGGGCGTGAACTATTTTCACTCCAATCAGCGTGTATAAGGTGAGTGCAACACCTCTCATCCCTTTGTCATACACACCCTCCATATGCTTGAGAATGTCTTGCAGGTCGGCAATGTGAGGTACCAAGTCAGCCATCTCAAGCAAAGACTTGAAGGTCATTTCTGCTGGAGCTGCCATCCACATCCAACCATGGAGCGAGGGCCAGGGAAGGATTTGAGGAAGAATGAGGGCACGAACTTCCTGGAATGTGAGCGTTTTGAAAAATTCTTCTGAGAAGGCAGTATTGAGATCTGGAGAGCTGTAGTTTGCAAAGGTAGAGGACATCAAAGGACTGTAACAATGAGAAGAGGTTTGATATCAATTCTTTTTCTACTGTTGTTATACTCAAAAAGTTTTCATTGCCTGTAGGACTAGGATGCCTGTTCCCATTTCACGAATGTCATTCAATGTTCACGAGATGAGTCATTACATTCATGTACTTATCAGAAATCTTGTGCACTGATTTATGGTCATCAATGTCCCTAGAAACTTAGTTTTAGCATTGGGCAGTATCCACTCACCTGTCTTGGCGTATATTGAAATTGGTCAGACCGTCTCAGTCCCAGATAGATCCCAAGTACATTAATTAGAAAAGTATATTATTACTTTATTCAGAAGTACTTGCTAGCTTGGGGTCATCTCCTTGCCTATCCAAAATCCTGCGGTAGGTAGGTGGCAGCACTTCTTACCATCTTAGTATCTGTACTGGTGCTGATCCTCTCAACAGAACACCCATAAGCACTAGTAGTCAGGCTCAATACACAGTGGCCAAGGTCAGGGAGGCTATTACCCTGAGCACAAAATATCGAGATTCCTATCAACTTTGATAGTCTTGAAGTTGCTTGAAGTTTCATCTTCTGGAGAAACCCTGGGTTTCTATTCTCATGTGGGTTTCCCAATAGTATTATCCTACCCTAGTAACTGCCAAAGGGATTGTGATTATCACCAATTGAGGTAAGGCATTCTGCTCACTAGTATTACCATAGTTGCTCACTGCCACCCACTAATCAAGTAGAACACCAACACCTCCATTCACACACACAGTAAGCCAGCGACTTTGCCATCACTCGGTAGGCTCACAAACAGAAACCAACCTGTGCAGCTGCCTCTGCAAAATCATTACCAATGCACACACACTCGCTCCCTGATTATCCACTCACTACCTTAAAACCCCATGCCAGATGACACCACCTCAACCAATACCTTCGAAAAACTCACCCACGGCAATTACCACTCATGGGTTATTTGTGCAAATGGCAAGTTGAAAGGGGCAAAGGTTTGGAGAGTTGTCACTGGTGATGACCCAAAGCCAGCGGCTGTTGGGTCTCTGCCTGCCCCGGATGCAACAGCAATTGTCCAAGCAAAATATTCCACTGCACAGAAGCTCTTATGCAAGTGGGAGCTAAATGATGATGTTGCCTCTGGCATCCTCACAGAACTTATTGCTCCAGACCAAGAACATCACATTGAAGGCTACACAAGCATGAAGGATTTTTGGGATCAACTCAAAATCATGCACCAATCTGCTCATGCTGGAATCGCCACCTTTTATATGAAGGTTGACATTATAAAATGCAAATATGTTGAAGGCAAATCCATGCAAGCCCACATTGACTTCTTACTCCAAGAGAACAAAGAACTTGCTGCTAGCAAACAAGAATTTGATGACGAGTTCATGGTACAGCTACTCCTTATGTCACTACCAAGCCCTCCACTTTGGGACATGATTGCCATAACCCTCCTCCAATCCATTACTGATACAAAGAAGCTGACAACACTTGACGTCTCATCCCGACTTCTTCATGAATCCACATGTGTAAACAGTCCAACTTCTGCCACTTCTGATACTGTGCTCTACACGAGAAACTCTAAAGGGCAAGGAAGGATGGTCAGCAAATCTGCTTCAAACAAAAAGAAGAAAATTGGCTCCAAGCTATGCAGTTTCTGCCAGTTATTGGGGCACACAGAGGACATATGTCATAAGAAAGCTGCTGCAATTGAAAGGGAAAAAGAGAAGAAGGTGGGAAAAGAAAAGGCAAATGCGGCAAATACTCCAGACTCATCTGAGGAATCAGATGCCTCTGATGAATCAGACGTACAAGTCCATATTGCTAGGGCTATCTCAAGCTACTCAGTTGCTCATGCAAATCCACACTATAGTGACAATAATGAAGAGTATATTGAACTTTTTATCGCAGCTCCAACCATCACACACCTTGTTGCTACATCACATGACAATGCCCTCCTTGACTCTGGATGCACATGACACATGAGTCCCCACAGAGAATGGTTTGATGATACCACCTTTATAACACTCGAAAAACCTATTGATGTACATCTGGGAGATGATACTATCATCCAGGCCACTGGAAAGAGGACAATCCATTTCCTAGTTGAAGCTGAGGGCAAAACCGTTACTGGAAAGTTCCTGGATGCTCTATACATTCCAAAACTGGCCATGACATTGCTTTCTGCATCCTGTATTGCCAAAAGCAACCATCTGATTGAACTTGACAACCCTAACTGCCACATCATCAACAAGTCCTTGCAGATGATTGTTGGAGAGGGTATCATGACTCCGAGTAGCCTGTATTGGTTAAAGGGAGTGCCTATCATCTCGAAAGAGCATGCTAAGGCTATTTGCAGTTCATGCACCATTGACATCAATCTACTCCATAGACACCTTGGACACCTAGGTTTCGACAGCATATGGAAATTAGTTAACAAATGACTAGTTGAGGGAGTAGATTCAACATGTGGAGAACCTGAGTTCTGTGAACCTTGTGTCAAGGGCAAGCAGCATTGTTTACCCTTCCCAACATCAGGAAAACGCACAAAGAATAAGCTAGATCTCATACATTCAGACATATGTGGACCTTTCCCTGCATCCATCGGAAGCAAGTGTTACTTTATAACTTTCATAGATAATAATTCATGCTACATCTGCCTATTTTCTTCACAAGAAGTCCGATGCTCTCTCTGCTTTTGAGGAATTCAAGCAAGCGGTCGAACTTGAAACCGGAAAAAGGATCAAACATACAAACAGATAATGGTGGAGAATACATCAATGATCTCTTCCTCCAATTTCTCAAAAAACATGGGATTATTCTTGAAACTACAACACGAGACATGCCTGAACAAAATGGCCTCAGTGAACATGAGAACCACACCATTGTCGAACGAATGCACTCAATGCTCCATGCATGTGCCCTTTCATCCAGTTTTTGGGCCAAAGATGTTAGTACTTCTGTGTACCTTATTAACCGCAGTCCCACATCTGCATTACCTGGGCCAACACCATACAAGGCCTGGACTGGACAAAAACCGTCAGTGAAAGGCTTGCACCCCTTTGGATGTCTGGCATATGCTCACATTCCCAAGAAACACCACAAGAAGCTAGAGGCCAAATCATGGCGCTGTGTTCTACTAGGATACTGTATAGGCACCAAGGCTTACTGCCTTTGGGACCCAACCAGATGTTGCGCCATTAAAGCCCTTGATGTGATCTTTGACAAACGAGTAAACCCACCACATGGCACAGGAGCCTAAAGGAATGGAGGAGCTTGACTTCAACTGGCCTGGCTTCCAAGATATGGAGAAACCTGCTAACACGGAAGGTGATGAAGTCCTCAATAAGCAAGATTCTCCCGCACCTGCCAAACCTTCCATTTCTGTACCCGTGAATCAAAAGCCAGCCACAAAGCAAGTATGGAAATGCTGCACCAAGTTGGAACTACTTGGCCCCACAGAGGACCTACCACCACACAAAATTTTGCCATCTTGGAAACTACGTGAGATGGCTGAGAGTGAAGGAGACACAGAAGAGGATGCTGAAGGCAATGTTGCCTTTGCATTTGCAACCTCAGCCATGTCTAGCAGAACATTCTCTGAACCATGCACTTTCCATGAGGCACAGAACAGTCCAGATTGGCATAAATGGAAGTGATCAATTGAAGCTGAACTGAAGAGTCTAGAGGAGAAAAATACCTAGGTCAACACAGTTTTACCTCTGGGACACAAACCTGTTGATTCAAAGCTTGTGTTCAAGATCAAGGGAAATGCAGACAGGAATATAGAAAAGTTCAAAACTTGCCTGGTTGCGAAGGGATTTTCACAAATCCCAGGACTTGATTTTGAAGAAACATATGCCCCTGTCGTAAAACTTACCTCCATTTGTGTTCTACTTGCCCTGGCTCTGAAAAAGGGCCTGCAATACATCCATCAACTTGATGTTGAAACTACCTTCCTTAATGGACACCTAGACAAAGAAATCTACATTCGCCTACCAGAAGGTGTCGAGGATGCTGGAAAAACCAAACAATCCTTATGCTCACTCTATGGCCTAAAACAGGGTGGGTGAGTCTGGAACAAACTCCTAGACAATGAGTTGCATACCCACTCATAAAAGTGCTGCCATTCCGACTACTGCATCTACATCTTTCGAGAAGAAAAGATCACCATTTATCTTGCCATTTACATGGACGATATGATCAGTCAGATACTGCCTCGACACAATGAAAAAACACAAGGCCAAGCTTAGTCACTGTTAAAAGTAAAAGATCTCGGAGATGTGAAGTACATACTAGGCATGGAGATCATTTGAGAGCAAAAAGGGTGCATGCTCATGCTTTCACAGTGCTGGTATATTGACGATATGACCGAGAGATATGGACTGACAGATGCCAAGCCATCCCCAACTCCATTGGCGACAGGCATCAAGCTGTCTAAAGATGACTGCCCTCAGACTGAAGAGGAATGGGAAGAGATGAAAAACGTACCATATCAAAGTCTTATAGGCAGCCTAATGTATGCCATGCTGGGAATGTGTCCCAATATCGCCTGCACTCTCTGAGCGCTCAGCAAGTTTTCTTCAAACCCTGGCCAAGCTCATTGGCAGGAAGCAAAGCAGGTACTGTGATACCTAATTTGGACATGGATTCACGTCCAGCATTATGATGCAGACACTGCAGATAGTGACCTTGTATCGCACCTTGTTCGTGGGTACTCAGATTCCAACTGGGCTGGCAATCATGACACCTGTCATTCTATGGCTGGATATGTTTTCTTCATGGGGCAGTGGTCAGTTGGAGTAGCAAGATTCAGTCTATAGTTGCACTTTCATCCACAGAAGTTGAATATGTTGCAGCCAGTTGTGCCATGCAAGAAGTATATTGGCTTTGTGAATTGTTGAAGGAGCTTGGACACAAAGAAAAGGCAGCAACACAGCTCCTTTGACAATCAGGGTGCACTTGCCTTGATTTGAAATTCCAGCAGTCATCCATGTAAAAAGAATATTGCCCTCCGTTTCCACTATATTTAGGATGCTGTCACAAACGGTCAGTTAAAGGTCAGTTATTGTCCCACAGGAGAGATGATGGCCGACCTCCTAACCAAGAGCCTTGGTTGCATCAAACATGAGCAGTTTGTCCAAAAGCTTGGTATGGCCATTCGTGTTAGGGAGCTGGGTCGGATGCCTGGTCAGGTTGGGTCGGAACTCTCCTTGACCGAAATCGGGGTCGCAATATTTGGAAATGCGTGGAATATCGGATGAGTTGGAAATCGGAGATCCGAAGACTGATCTATATGGGCATTGGCTTCAACTTATGGGTTGCGCCCTCTTGGATTTCTAGTGCCCTGGTATTTCGGATTCGAGACCAGACAGATATATCAGAGTTCCAATGATTGGGTCTATTCGGAAAGGATCAGTGACAGATAGTACATTAAGACTTATTGGAGATGAGCGAAAGATCTCGGGTATTTCAGAATCGGAATAATCGAATGTGGGGGGGGGGGGATAGGGTTAACGATAAATGAATATTGAGCAAGGGTGTTGGCTTTACAGGAAAGTGAGTGTAATCAAAGAATGGGTTTCGAAATGTCGAGAGTGTCAGAGTTGGAGTAGTCGGAATAATTGGAGAAAATCAGAATAAGGATTGAAATGTTCAAGGCTCGTTACAGATGAGAAAGATGTCACGGGTTGTAGCAGATAACGAGTTTAAACGAGTTATAGTGAAGTGCAATGAAGATGTAGTAGAGATGTATCAAAGATGTAACAAGATATAATGAGGTATAACAAAGAAAAAGATATAACAACAAAAGAAAGAAGATATATATGCTAAGGAAGGCTCGAACGAAGAAAGTGTATTTAAAGGAACATGCAGAATTCTGAAATCAGAAACAGAAAGATAAGGGTGCAGTATGGAGTTCTGAAGTTGGAGCGAATATGGAAATCAAGATAAGATGTACGAGGATAATATCAAAATAGAATCGTGACTAAGAATAATAAATGGGGACATGTCAGAAATAAGCAGAAAAGGGCTTATCAGAATATGTAAAACGTCAGAATAACACGAGTCGGATCTGGGATCTAACAATTCACATGAGTGGGAGTATTAAAGTATGACTTTGTGAGCTCACTACATAACAGAGTTTAAACTGGAAGCTTACTTAACAGTCGTTTTATTTTCAACACCTGATTTCTCAGTCTTTAATTGCGATATTTGCAGACTGAGGTAAGGCATTCTGCTCACTAGTATTCCCATAGTTGCTCACTGTACCATAGAAAACATTAGGTACATTATCTTAGTCTTTAATCATGATACTCGCAGACTGAGAAAACATTAGAGGCTGGTGACCAGTTGCCTGTGGTCAGAGCAGCTGTTTTGCCCTGTGGTCAGTGGTGTTTTCCACACATTTTGCCATGTCTAGGAGTAGTTAGTATGAAAATGAAATATATGCTTTCACCTTAGACATTTGATTCCACATCTGCATCTGTAAGAAAGTACATCCTCAGAGTAGCATATATGCTACTCATCAGATAGTACAAGCCACCATGGTGGCTTGTGAGTTGTTATTTATTTGCTGCCCATTAGGGACACCTGTAGATACAATACAACTATGTAGTTTTCCACAGTAGATTAGATAAGAACACTTAATCTTACCTGAAAACCACAGTGTAGCCACCAATAAACATGTCGGCTCAGTCTGCCAAGTGTGATTCTGTCAGAAACTTTACAGCATCTTCAACATTATGGCTGAATCACTGTGGACCTCAAATTCCGGCATTCAATTCTCAAACAATGCTTTGGTACACTTCAAACACATGTTTTAGTTCTATTTAGTGTTGCCATGGTCTGGCTTTAAGCTGGCTCTTAAGCCGTAGCTGGACCATTCCTTTGGCTCAGCTAGCTGAGCCGGAGCTCCGGCTTTCTAACAGCTAGGGCTCCAGCTTCAAAATTTCTGACTTTTGAAGCCAGCAGCTAGCCAGCAGGCCTTAATAAACACTGAAATATATATTTATTATTTAAACTACTGACTAGGCTGCCCCCCCCACCCTCGGAACAAAGGTGGGAGGGCAGTGGCAAAGAGAGTCAACAGTGTGGCCTTTTATAGACTGCACTGTTGACAGGTCACATGACCCGTGACCTATGTTCCCTGTGAATGTAGGTTATGAGCCATGTGACCTTTGCAGTCACATGAACCTTAAAATAAGGTTTGTGTGACTGCAAAAGTCACATGATCTGTCAACAGTGTGGCCTATAAAAGGCCGCACTGTTGACTCTCCTCACCACTGCCCTCCCACTTTCATTCTGGAAGGTGGGAGGGGCAGCCTAGATAGTAGTTTAAATAATATATATAAGTATTTAAGTGTTTATTAAGAGTACATCCATCAGCTTGTCAATGGAAGCTAGCTAGCTGGGCATCAGCTGGCTTCCAGCTAGTCATTCCTAAGCTGCTAGTTGACTATAAGTCAGAAGCCAGCTAGCCACTCGAAGCTGCAGCTTCTGGTTTTGGACCCATATTTTGTAGTTGTAGCCACAGCTCAGCTAGCTGTTAAGGCAGCTAGCTGAGCTGCGGCAACACTAGTTCTATTGCAGTCCCTCCCAGAAGGTGCCATGGATGGTCTGATTGCATGCTATTCTGCTGATCTGAGATTCCATCCTGATGAAGGTCCCTATTATTCAGTAGACCAGGCTTAGACCCACCCATACCTTCAAATCCAAGTTTTCAGATGCTGATAGAGAACAACTAGTTGTCCAGGGCTAATACAGAGTGTGCACAGTGTACACATTCTCACACCACTTAAGATATAAATATTTAATCATAATTATGATTAATTAAAATTAAATTAAGATTAAATTATGACTAAAATTCCAATGGAATATGGGTACATTAAAATATGGTGTGGAAGCCACCATAATCGTTGTGATTAAAATAAAATATGCCCAAAAAATAATTTAATCTTAATTGGACAGCCCTATTTGTGATGGCTCAGGGAAACCACAGAAGAGAAGTAGAGTGATGGATGCAGAGGAGTTAGAGGTGAGTATGAATTGCCACAGTGGTCTAGTTGGGTACAGAACATCTTACAGTTTCTACTGTCGCTTGTGGAATGGAGCCCAGATATCTACTTGGATGAAATGCAGGCTCAGCTGCTGCAGCAACATGGCATAATTGTGGGTATATCAACAATATGGGATGCACTGACTGAGCTTGGGCTCTTGCACAAAAAGGTGAGTGGTGCATCTAAAGAATATTATCTACTAACTGTTATTTTAGCTCTCCAAGGCTGCAGCTGAGCAGACTGGTGCATCTTGCATGTGTTTTCAGTTTCAAATTGGTGCTGAATCCCCCGAACGTCTTGTTTTATAGATGAAAGCCACATTGACTGTTGTACAACATCTCGGCTCTTTGGATGGGCACCCAAAGGTCAATGTGCCAAGGTCAGCGCTAGGTTTGTACGTGGGACAGGGTGAGTGTCTCTATGCACTCTTTGATGTTAGGTAACCTTTTTGGTAGGTACTTCACTGGAAACAAATCAAGGTGTCCTGAGTCAGGGAATGCTTGGGACATACTCTGGAAAGCTATCATGTTAACATTATGTACAGACTTGTAACATGCTTGTTCTATTTAACATGGCTCAGATATGTTTCAAAGCCAGACATACATGGAAAAATCAAAATGTTCATAGCATGTATTTCATATTATCACAGAATGTTTTGTGCATGCCCTGGAAGAGGCCATATTTTGAACACATCCTGTGATAATATGGAATACATGCTATGAAAATTTTTATTTTTCCATGTATGTCTGACTTTGAAACAAATCTGGGCCATATTCAATAAAACAAGCATGTTACAATTCTGTACATAATGTGAAATTATAGCTTTTCAGAGGATGTCCCAAGCATTCCCTCACTCAGGACACCTTGATTTGTTTCCAGTGCTTGCTACTTCCAGCATTTTATAAGGAAGGCATCATATTTTCTGATATACAACAGAGCCATGTTTGTCAACTATGTTGAACATCTCCCATATGAACACCTGGCTGGTGCTGCACAGTGTCCTTGTCATGGACAATTGTGCCATCCATCATGATGATGATGTTATGCCTATATGTGTAGCCCAGTGAGTTTCTTGGCTATTTAACATTGAGCAGCTACTAAATTGCCTATGTCAGAGGAGTCTGTATATATTACTTACCACCCTACTCCCCTGACTACAACCCTATCAAAGAAGCTTTTTCCTATGTCAAATCTGTGCTTCATCGTAACGGTGCTACATTCCATTCAGCCATTGACCATAAAAAGGTACATAGCGTACATTTTTTTTTGCATGACATGCTTGTGTCAATAATGCCGGAGAAGGCTCAGGGGTGGATGGCTCACTCAGGTTATATTGTCCCACAGGTACCGATTAGTTGTAAAATGTACTGCACATGTATTTACCTGTTTCTCAAGATAATATACTGCTTTATTAGGTTCCAAAGCTTGTAAATCAAAATGTAGTGATATTGTGCATAGTTATTCTAGAGTTCAACATAAAACTGGGAACCTTCCCCAGCCTAAGTTAGTTGTGTCTACTGCATTTTCCTTCATGGCCCTGTTGCTTTGGCCTCAGCTCATCCATTGAAATGTCAAGCCACTTACAAAGAAATGTGACTTTGGCCATGTTGAAATTGAAGCCAGCTGTCCCATATTCATTGCACAGGATCCCTGAAAGATCATCAATGTTCATATCCAAAAAGCTTTGTGTGCCAAATTTGTCTTGTATTGAAAAGAAATCACACTTCTCTGTGCCAGGCTTCATCTCCAGGGTAGAGAGCCAACAGGACCCCTGATAATCCTTAGGTAGGGGTGATACCCATCTGGGCAATTTTTTTTTGATTTTTTGACCCAAATGCCTCAGGAAATCTGGGCAGGGTAGACCCAACATCCTAAGACAGTGTCTGGGCATTTCTAGGGGTGTTTTTTGAGGCCTGATCTCACATTCAGGCAAAAATGGATGGTCAGTAGGATAGTGGAGGGGTCTTTTCTGTCTGATTCCCATAGAGTAGAGCTGGGATTGATTCTCAATGAATGCAATGATTTTTAGCTCCTGTGATTTTTTAGTGCTATGGACCATTGTTGACTTCACTCCTGAGACTACTGTACAGTCAGTGTTGCTTTTAAAATCCCGCTACCTGGAATGTCATACAATCCCCTACAATTCTTTTAACAAATTTACCATCTACAAAATTCTAATGGATCCAGACACCATTGATCTCACCAAGGTCCCTGAATGGCATCCTGAAGAATGGCCATGCCAAGGGTTAGTGTACCCAGCACTCAGAGAAGAACCGCTTGTAATACAACACACCCACAGTGCCTTGCTTGCAATACCAATGCATTATCAGGCTCTTCTCCCAAGCCCACAGCTCACCGTCAATCAGCTATTCCAATTCAAACTCCCAAGCCTCACAGGCGACATTATGTCATTCAATGCCATGAGCTCATTCTCTTCACATGCACCCACATCCAGTCTCACATGGCTCATGGATCGATCCATACTGCCCATATCTTTCATTGAGAAAGTTGATCAGGAGCTAGGACAAAAATGGTTTGATGGAGCTTTATCCCTCCTTGATGAACACATGAAGGGTAATGAGCATCTACCACTCTGGATAATAACATGGTGGAAAGAGATGACAAAGATCATTATTGGCAAAGGGAGGTGGCTGCAAGTAGATGATTGGTTATCCAACAGCCTCATTAGCAAAGGAGCTATGCAATTGGCCTCTGTGGCCAAGGTTGATGATGCCAGATGGCTGGTCAGGTCATTACCATGGAATTCCCACCAGTGTCCACCAGTTGCCCTTCAGAACCTTAGGATCAATCCTAAAAATGTTTTCAATATATAGGTGATTTACATAGCACACATATTTGTAGTTTCATAGAATGTAACACAGATCTATATCTGAAGGAGAATAAGGACTTCCCATATAACCTCTCTACTGCCTTCACCAAAATATGTGTATATTCTGCAGATATTCTGGCTGAGTGCTAATAGTAATTACACATAAAGCTCCGCAACTGCCTGGCCTATACCTTTATTTCTGTAGATTTCAGATAGTATACTTACAATCTACATTATAATGAAACTAACTGCTTCAGATTGCAGGTAGGATTTTGTTAGGGATCCCTATAATGTAATTATAGTCCCAAGAGTCTGAGTATAGGGTTCCAAGTGTTTCTGATAAGTAGTTGTACTTATATCTCTATTTTTTGCCTGAGTTGACATTAATGGTCCACAAGAGCCCACGACTTGGGATGCTGACCTAACACTTGCCAAATCCAGAACTCAGCTTCAACTCAGCTGCTTATCAATAATTACCTTTATTGTAACTCAGCAGCTGAGGTAAGCCAACTCATTGGTCAGCATAAAACCATTAATGGACACAATTCAGCAGTATTTCTCTATTCCCTTAATCAGCTATTAATAGTCAGGGAGGCAGTGTCACTGTCTTAACATCTCTAGCCTCTCTGGCCAATCAGAATTTGTATATTAATAGTGTAGAAATGGCTAGAAGCTCATGGAAGGTCTGTCCATATAAGGAAACTGCCACAACCTTCCTCCAGGTTCCACCAGTTTCCAGACCTTACAAAAGCAGATAGAATGTCTCAGATGTAGAGCTATAAATATAGCTCTAGGTAGCCTAGCTAGAGAAGCAATCAACCACATTTCACACCCCACTTCTGCCTGAAGCTGAGCCTTCTACCAGAATCAGTTCAAGCCTGAAGAACTTGACCTAGCTGAAAAACTCTGTAGGAGCCTCTTTCAGTTCGCCTCTCACTTTGTAGGAGTGAAGCACAATCTCTTCAGCTTTTCGCTGCTTTAGTTGGAGCTCTGTAGTTTGTAGGACCAGAGTTAAAGACTACTAGCTTGTGTAAGCAGACCACCACTTTCCATCTAGTTGACACTTTGTTGCTTGTAGGGCCAAAGTACAACTGCTGGCTTGTGTTGGGTATCATCACTTCTAATTAATTGAAGCTTTGTTGCTTGTAGGGCCAAAGTTAAATTAATAGCTTGTGTTGGTAACAACCACCACTACTATTCAATTATCCTTTGTTGCTTGTAGGGCCAAAGTCTAATCAATAACTAGTGTTGGAGTGTAGTACACTTTCTATCTAATCAAGCTCTGTTGCTTGTAGGGCCTTAGCTTGATTACTAGCTTGTTTCAGCACAAAGCTACCACACTCTATCTGATCTGGGCACTGTTGCTTGTAGGGCCTTTGCCTGGCTAACTAGTTTGTGTTAGTGTTGACTTTATCAACTCTCAAGTTAGTTTTAACTTGCTGTTGTTGATCTTGTCCTTTCGCTCCTTGTTTCTTGGCTATCCTTTTAGTCCTTCAGTTGAACAGCTATTCAATTGTTGCGACCTTGAGCCTAGTCGTCCAAGTCTGCTTTCCCCATATATTGCATATAAAAACAAAGCATTGGAACCCTGTACGCTCTCCCTTATAGTTTCAAGTATTATCTTGACCAGACTAGTAGCCTTGCTACAAGTGCTTTGAATTGCATTGTTACTGCAAAGTAATAGTGTTATTTGAACACCGGAGTAGAATCTCTTAATTGGGTTCTCCGTTAAAATAGTCTTTGGTTGATATCTCCTTGAACACTATCAGTGGCTAGACTAAACTTGATTGTGTACCTCACACCAACGTTTAGTTCTGAGTTCACAGTTTCCAAAACACCAGCCAGTGTCTAGTGTAATATTCCACTACTCCTTAAGGTTGCCCTTCTAGGATGGCAACACAGTCACCTGACAATAATTATCAATGTGAAAACTCCAAGTCCCAATGGGGACAGATTTGAATTATAAATGCTGCTGACCAACAGTCATAGATGTGAAAAATATAAGTCATTTTACAGGAATCTCTCATGATTTCCATACTTCCATCTAGTTCCTCCATTTCCCCCTATTGTCCTCTTCTCACTCCCATTTATTTTTTGTCTCATTGAAGTGTCAAGGCCACTGAGGTGACTGTATCATGTGCCTGTGAGTTACAACCCAATCAGCACATTTGACAGTGAAGGCCTCTACCACCACAGGTGGCGACGTCGCACGTACACATTGGTAATAGAGGCCTGAGTACCTGGGTGAAATGACATACTCTGGCACACCACCGGTGATGACCTCATATGCACAGTGATGCCCATAGTGAGCTGTTTCATTCCACCCAGGTACCACAGAAACATTAGTCTATATCCTACCCTTTTATGACTGGCAGAGAATGCAGTAAAGGGTAACAGATGGCAATGAGGCTAAAAAAGCAAACTTGGAACTCAATCAATGAGATGTATTATGACCCACATGAAAATAGTGATAATATGGCCCATGAGCAAGCCCCAAGGCAATACAGACACAGCACAAATAGATCTGCAGACTGACCATGTAACTGCAAAGTATTTCAATTAACATATATAAGAGAGAGAGTAGTAGAGAACACACAGAAGCCAAGGGGATAGGCAGGGAGCAGCAAACAAAAGCCACAGAGGAACTACAATGATTACTCCCCAGTTCATAAGAAGAACAGAAACAATATTAAGAACACTTACCACTATTTGAGTTGGCAATGACGAATAGAATGAAGAGTCTGTTAGACCTGCATCAATGAAAGATAAATGTGTAGTGTCAAAAGATTGCAACTTGATCCAGAATGCCAGACAGTAACCATGCAAAAAGCAGGAAAAGAAAAGGAAAACACCAGATAGCCATGCTCAAAAGGTTTGGTGCATGTGCAGCCATTTGTGCAGCAGAATCCAAACTGCCGTGTTGACCGGTCACGTGAGTGAGGAGTAAGGTTGACTAGTATCAGTGTAGATGCACAATGCACAACGCATCCACACAAATGCTCGAGCAACAGGCCAGGACGCCGTTGTTGATGATGGCATCACCCTGTGTGACGTTACACATCACGCCACAGTGTTCTTGCCACCACCACCACAACGACAGTGCACACCACCCAGCCACAACAACCCAAATGCCATACGCATGCCAGGGGACCCTCAAAAGATCCCCAAGGCTTCTTGGACGGCATGTAAGCTGCACCGTTGCATGCCATGACATCCGCGCACCCCAGTGGTGGCACACGAATGGATGGCACTGTCCAGGCATGGATGGCCCACTACAACCTACAACTATGGCAGACCCACACCAGACAGGGAGGATGCGTGTTGGTTGTATTGATATGCCCCTTGGGTCTGGCGAAGACCACCAGTGTGAACCGTCGCTACCGCACACCCTCTGCAGCACCCCTCAATGCCCAGCCACCCTATTTGCATCCCTGCCACCCCATCCACATCCCTGCTGTCGGTTTACTTTCGGAAATGGATCCAAAAGACAGTGGGTAGCAATGTTGTTGTTGCACGGCTACTTACACTGGTGTTCAGCTCAGTGTGCTTTGCTATCAGCAGCAGAACAAGGACAAAGATGAGGACGTAGCAGTGATGATGATGATGACGTAGCAGTGACAATGATGATGACATAATATGCTGATGTAAGCGTGGACGAGATACAACAGCAAATATCACGTGATTGACAAAGCTGGCCTTGACATAGACGTAGTAGTAGTAGTAGACTTAGAAGACTTAGACTTGAGACTTAGACGAGTGAATCCAACTGAAAGAGGTGAATTTTTTGGGGTACACTAAGGTGAAACAGGCCTTATATACATGAGCAGAACAACAAACGATGTGAGTATGCCATACAACGATATCGTTGACAGCAGACAGGAGAAATGACTAACGGCGAGAGGCAGAAAACCAAAATAGGAAGATGGTTTGTAAGGAAAAATGAGTCAGGTGGTCGAAGAAATGAAGGTAAATGTGGCAGCGAATTTGAAATAGAAGCCAGAAATAGAATAGAAGTGAGTCACAGACAATAGACCATGTGGAACAACTGGAAATAGAAGTACAGCCAAGAAGCAAGTGAGTCATGTGAAGAAAATGAGTCATAGCTATCCAATAGGATTCCAGTTGCTTGCCAAATATCTCCGAAGATGAGTAAGTGAGTCATGTGGCTTGATGATGACTCAGAAACATGTGAACCAATCACGACACTTGGATATGAATTTCCTCCAGAGAGGGAACAAAGATGAGTCCTGCTTGATGAAGTCCTTAGGCACATAACCGTAGCAAATATCTGTTCCTGGTCCATGCTCTTTGATGTACCAGTTATTCCTGAGGATGATACGATGCCAACCATTCACTGGTTCAAAGTTTGGGTCAAAACTGATGACGTAGAAGGGAGCATGGAAGGTTTGATCGAATACCCATATGCAATTGTGAACGCAATAAGGAGGATATGAGGGGAATATTCGGTAGGGGCCTTCAGGAGATTCGACGTAAAGAGGATAGTACCGACAATGTGCAACTTGTGGAGGAGGACTGGACAAATGAACATCAAGGGGAGAACGTCGACTAGGAAGTTCCATGTGTGGCCCAACGCGTATGTCTGGCTTGGCGGTCATCTGAAACAAATCATGGGATGTGGTGGTACCAATGCTGGATGGCATATCGAAAATAGAATTGATGAAACATAGAATGAGTGTGGAGATGATGTGTCTGGTGGACTGGAGCTGGAGGTAGCACAGCAGATGATGGTCTGGCGAAAGCTGATGATGATAGGTGCGTGTGCAGTGAGCATCTTTTGTAGCGTAGTAGGTGCTGTCGAGTATCATGCTTGTCACCGCCACTCTCTCTGCATTGCTATCACCCTATCACCGCTTCTGCATTGCCCCCATGCACCTGCACACCCTCTGTGGCACCCCTTAATGCCCTGCCACTCTCTGTGTCCCTGCCACCCCATTCACATCCCTGCCACCCTCTCCATGCCCCTGCCACTCAATCCACATCCCTGCCACCCTCTCCACATTGCCTCCATCCTCTCCACGTCGCCCTCACCCTCTCTGTGTCAGCCTGTCCCTCTCCGCATTGGCCACACCCTCCCTCATGCACCAGCACACCCTCCGCGGGGCCCCTCACCCTCAACACCCCACCACCCTCTTAACATTGCCCCCATCCCTTCCGTGTCACCACTACCCCTTCCTTGTTGCCCCCACCCCATCCACATCCACGCCACCCTCTCACCAGCGAGTCGCCACCTGCACATCACCCCATCTGCTGTGATGTCGCCTCTATGTATTGCACCCTTGCCATCTTATGTGTTGTTTGAGGTCTGAAGGTTGAGGGTGGGGTGTATGGAATGGAAGATCTGATGTATGAGGTGGATGTCCTTGTGAAGTGAATGTAATACTGCTTGTACGTACATAGTGAATAATATAATATTTCAGCATGTGCATATTCTTGTGGACACCAATGCAGTCACATGACAATAATCCCAACAGGATTCCTTGAGATACTAATATGACAAATAAAGCAAATGAGATAAATAAATAAATAAATGACCCAGGAAGTTAGAGGAGTGGTCTGAGATAACACCCAGATAAAATTGGATGTTTTGCATCAGAGGGCCCATGAACTGAGCAGAATAAAAGTGCCAAAAAAATGGTCATTCCCAGTAGAACCCCATTGGGACCCCAAAACCATCCTGAAATCCAAAAAGAGATGGGTTTCATAGTCCGGTTGTATGGTTTTCTTACATAAACTGTGGATAAAATTTAATAATCCTGGATTATCATGGGAAAAGGGGGATGATCTTTGCGAAGGTCAAAATGGCCAACTATAACAGTTGATTCCATCCCTTGTAAACTCGGGGAATCGGAACAGTCTATTAGACATACAGGCTTGTCACCTAGGATGGTGCCAAAACACCTACTAGAATTCAGACTCCACTAGGTGGTCAGAGATTGCTGAGATGCTGATGTAAGCGGCCAAAATCACCGAAGCCGAAAAGTTAAATTTCACCCCTGTTATAGGAAACATGGTTTAGACATATTTCTGACAAAAACATGTTTTTGAACTTTAGTGACTGCCATTTGTCCTAATTTAAAACACTAAGACCATGGAATGATAGAATAGCATCTTGCACTGGAGGCATAGAAAGATTTTCCAGTCAGGAAAGTCTTGGGAAAAACTTAATAAGGGGTCAGATTTTACTGGAGTAATTCAGAGTAAGATAATTGTTAGCAAATTTCTATTTCCTTATAATAGTCATAATATTTGCATGGGATTATCCCAATCATCCTGTAAAATTATGAGAAAACAGTAAAGATATCCAAATTCTCTTACAGTTTTCTCATCTCAGAGTACTTTCTATAAATCTGATCACTATCTATGTTTTGCTTAGGATTTTCCAGGTGGGAAAATTTTACTATGCCTGCAGTGTTGGGAATAATATTTTGTGCTTTGATTGATAGTTGCCGAGCAGAACCCATCGCTGTGGGTCAGCCCCGACCAGCGCTTAAGGTTGCGGAAACTAAGTGTATGCTATCTTATGGTTATGGGGATAATTAGGGAATTGGATATGAAGAGAGAAAGGGAAATAGATAGAAAGAATAGAGGGAGAGCAGGGGTTCTGTTTTCCAGCTTCAGGCACATTTTCATGGCCCAGAGGTGTGATTGGCCTTGAAGTGACATCCATCGGCTGTTCCACTTCCATAGGTAAGTCCTTTGTTTGCCACCCTAGGGCCTCATCTTGTTCCAGGGTTCTATTAATGCAAATGTCATCACATGGAACTTCCCAGGAGGAATCATCGTTTGGGGGCACAGACAACAAACTAGCTATGGATGTGACATTGAAATGGGGGGGGGCACCCACTGTCATGAGTCCTGCTTTTGGATTTGCTAATATCTGGTGTGGTGCTGGATTCCTCAAAATGGCAACCTTTTGCACCTGGCATGTGTCAGTGCCGCTTTTCTTGATTGTAGGCCTAATTTTGCATACCTGTTCAAATTCTTGGTGTCTAGTTATCAGCACTGTGAACCAGGTCAAGTGATGCATTCTCCCTTCCTTAGCAGTCCATAATTTATCACTGAAATGTGCATGCACAATTGTATTTGCCATACAGATGCCACAAGAATGGGTATCTTGTTGTATTCCATGAGGTAATGTGTTCCCCGCATCTATGAAAGTATGACCAAATGCCCCTTTCAGCCATGCTCCCAACATGTTTATAAGCTTAGTAGGCTGCCACCCAAAGGTGCCCATTGAGTCTCCTGAGGACAGTTGAGCTCTGACTGTTTGGATATTACATCATGCATATACTTACCATATCTCATCTTTTGTTCTTTAAAGTCCACCATGACCACGATCCAATGATTTCCATCCACATTGTGAGAAAAATTAATCTTTTGCATGAAGAGTTCTTCACCAAACTAATGACACCTTGAAGGAGTGGTGAATCAAAACTTTTTTGGGATGCTCCCTGCAAAAGCACTGCTTCAAAGACCAGAGGTTGCAGTATCACCGTTTGCATGAGTCTTGGATCACATTGTGCATGTGCAGCCAATTTCTGGATCATCATGTCTATGACACTGTCATTTAACCATCGGGTAGATGGTAACCGAGATAGTTCTAATGTGGTTGTGGCTGCGCCCAGGGCCCTGACATCGGAATTCCAGACCTTATCCATAACACACTCTGAAGAACCTAGTTACAGATATATTTGCCAAATTTGCAGAATTGTAGTTTTATTCCCTTGTCACTCGCTCTTCCAATTTTAAGCTACCACACCACTGTTACATCACAGGAATAATATGCAGATTCTATTTGCCATATTTTTCTTAAAATTCTCTGTACTTTTGAATTTTCTCTTCTACAGAGTCATCATAACTCCAAATATATAATTTCACATCGGCCTCAATTTCTTTAACTTTTATGAACTGTAGAAGTAGGCAAGACTTTGTTCTGTTTTTCACTGCCCCTCTATCTTTGATTTAGAATTGATTGAATTTCTCTTCAGATTCCCCTATTTTAGCTCCAGTGGTTTCCTTGAAACACTCTCAGAAAAGACCAGTCTAGATATATTCTCTCATGCTGTTTATTGTCTCCAGTCCAAGAAGAGTTTCTACAGTTACTTTGTATATTTCTCATTATGTGATATCTTTTTCAAATATTAAATAAGTATAATTTTGAAGATACATAAAAACATGACAATGTCATGTTTTCTTCAAAAATATGCATGCTGCAGATGTACCGCTAGGTTCTCAGCCCTCATCTGACCTCCCCTGTTTTCAGACTTGCCTTGGTAAATTGTTTTTATTTCAGTTTTGGCATAGTAAGTATTGGCCAGTTTTTGCAACCACACAAAATATGATGCAAATCCCCCAAAAGACTTGGTGACAATTTTACATAATGGAAAACTGGGAAACAGTTCATTAACTGGCTTCCATGCCTAGGTAGGTCTTGGATGATTTGTCTTTGCAACAAATCATTTTAGGTTCCAATGGGAAACCAAACTGAGGCTGCCACTGGAGACATACCTTTAAATTTGTGCATGGAACTTCATTTATACAAAATGTTTATGCCTGCCACATCACATTGAGTTCGAATCACATCCAGGCCTTCTGATGCCACCACGTAATCTGACATGGAGATGCTGAAATAGGGAGTGGGCAAATGGGCCAGGTCTTACTATAACCACTTAAAAATCCTCTGGAAACGGTACAAACTCCAGTACCCCACTTTCCAGGTTGAGGATGATTCAATGTGGAGCCAGGTGGAATCCAATCCTCGTCTGGGACCCACTGCTTGGCTGACCACCACGATCCGTCAATAAGGTAAGCCTGCCACAAAAGTCAAGAGAGGCTGGTCACAAGTCTAGACCAAGGGGGCTCCAAGACAGAAAATGTCCTGAGTTGGAACTTTTTGACTTGTGGAAAAACATGCAGCATAATTTCATGGGTGTTTGGAGTGTCTGATGTGCTGTCCTAAAATTCAGGTTCACACACTTTTTCACCTGTTTGGAGCCAACCTGACTGATACCTGGCGCAATAGAGGCTAGGCCATCAAGGACTTGATCCTGTTGATATATTCAATAGGGTGGCCTGGCTTAGGTGCTAAAGAAAAGTCACCACTACTCCAAGTATGCCGGTGGAACGAACGGCGAGCTTGGACAGGTTAGGTATATTGACTATGGCAAAGAATTTGAGCATATGGGGAAGGGAGCAGCCCAACAGGGAGAGGGATTTGAGATGATCAAGTGAGAATTTGGGCACAGAAATAGTAGGGAAGGCTCGAGAGATGGTGGGTACGCTAGAGACCTCTGACCGGTTCAGCTCTGGTGAGTGTGATATGATCTGTAAATGTTCAGATAATTACATCCCTACATCATGGAGATTCAAAACCTCGAGACCATTCCAGACCATAGGAGACGCAGGTGGTGAACAATTGAGGAAATATACCTCACAAAGGAGGGGGGCATCCTGGAATAGCTGTGCCCTCTCGACCCATGAATGATCGTAAACAGCTTGAGCCACTTGAAACGTGGTCTGACATCATGAGCTACATGAGACCAAAATCACTCAGATATGGAAGGACCAATGAGGACAATGGAAGGCATTTGGAAGGGCTTGAGCAATTTTTGAAATGGAAACATATTAAGGAAAAAATCTGCTCTAAGGAGGCATTCTTGGAATAGATCATGGGTTTATGGGCAACATCAGCAAATACGATGTTTATTATGTCCTCAGACAGAGAGTTAACCGACATCATTTTGCAGCATTGGCCCAGAAGTGAGTGATCTCAAGGAGCTACATCTGTATCTCGGTATGAGATAGTACGTTCAAGCATGGAAATTTGGCTGAGTACAGTGGTTTTGATAGGAACTAAGAACATAAGAGTGTGTCCTGCATATCATATCCAAGCTGGACGTTCGTCAGTGAGTTTCTCTATTGGTATGGTGGTCCATCACAAATGACGTTGCCTGTTTCAAGTTCTGTATTGCTGTGAGTGACAGCAGCATTGGCTCTTTTGGCAGCTGGATGGCTTCATGTGCTTCCATCAATGGTTGGATTTTCACAGACTTGCTTGGATGCATACTGACCAAGCGTGGTGACCGCATAGCTGCAACAAGCATCCACGATTTCCAGAAATCCTGTTGCGTTTGGCAGACGCCACACTGGAGCTCTAAATCTCGTACTATCTGGATGGTGCGGTCTCACTTCTGTGTTCCTTGGTCTAAGATTGGAGCCACTCTATCAACATTATATGATCCCTGGTCCAGAAGTTCAAATCTGACCCCATCTGGGCTACTGGTACGGGTAGCCAAATAAGGCTTACAGAAAGACAAGATGGTGCCTCTCTCACAAAAGAGCTACATAATTTAACTTTAAACCCCTGATACAGCAGCCATATTACGGTGAGATGGGAGAGTGCTGTGTGTGGGTGAGATGAGCCGAGGACAAGCTGTACCTTGTGCATCGATTATGTACACAAGAGTGTGCGCTCTTGCATACGTAATCTATGTCACGTAAGCACAACCTCTTTGTTTCTACGAAGCACATGGTGCAATGTACTCAAATACACCCATCTTCGGTATAAAAGGGATGTTTACAAGCTACATAAACAGGTATAAATATGCATTGCTTATGAAGCTTTCCTCTCCACATGCACATTGCATCAGTCTTGTGGATCCAGTGGCAGTGACCATAAGTACTTATGGCCTGAGAATAAATTTGTTCAAGTTGTCCATTGAGGTGCCATTGAATGAGTGCAAATATTTTGATGAAGTTCTGCGTAGTGTATGTGTGCGGGCTCCGACCAGATACGACCCACGTGTCTCCTCCTTACGATCCGTCTAAACATCAAACTCATCACGTCCAATGTGCTCAATCTCACCCAAAGATCCTCCTGGAATCACTTTCGCCTGAAATACCACAAATCATGGCTGCACCAAGTACTAGTGATCCGCACGGGTATGGGTAACCCGTGTGGGTCACCGGGTTGGGTCATGCAGGTTTAGGTATGGGTTCTAACATTCAAACCCAGTGCTAACCCAGGGGTATTCCCAGGTTAGCACTTGGGGAGAGGGAGAGCAGGCAGCTAGGTGCAGGGAAGGAGGGGAGGAGGGGGCGAGCCCCTCTGGCATTGCGCTGCCCCTGCTCCTGCCCCTAATGACCTTGGATGGCCCACCCTGCCCCCCTGCCCCACCCTCCTCCACCCTGCTGCCCTTCCTCCCACCCTGCCACACCTCCCTGGGCCCACCCTGCCCCCCTGCCCCACCCTCCTCCTGCCCCTCTGCTTATCCTCTTGCCCCACCACCTCTCCTCTCTCCCTGCTGCCCCTCCACTCGGTGGGGCCAGCCTCGTGCGCGTGGTCGTGTCATGGTAGGGGGGGTGGTGGCATGGATGGGGGCCATGGCGGTCGCTGGCAGGCATGGGAGGTGGCAGTGGGTGGTGGTGGGGTGGTGGATGTGGGTGCTGCTGACAAGCATGATACTCGACAGCGCCTACTACACTACAAAAGACGCTCACTGCACACGCGCCTATCATCATCAGCTTTTGCCAGACCATCATCTGCTGTCCTAGCTCCAGTCTGCCAGATACATCATCTCCACACTTGTTCCATCTTCATCAATTCTATTTTTGATATGCCATCCAGCATTGCCACCACCACATCCCATGATTTGGTTCAGATGACCGCCAAGCCAGACATACACGTTGGGCCACACATCGAACTTCCTAGTCGACGTTCTCCCCTTGATGTTCATTTATCCAATCCTCCTCCACATGTCGCACATTGTCGGTACTATCATCTCTATATCGAATCTCCTGAAGGTCCATTCCGAGTATTCCCCTCATATCCTCCTTATCGCATTCACGATTGCATATGGGTATTTGATCAAACCTTCCATGCTCCCTTCTACATCATCGGTTTTGACCCAAACTTTGAACCAGTGAATGGTTGGCATCCTATCGTCCTCAGGAATAACTGGTACATCAAAGAGCATGGACCAGGAACAGAGATTTGCTACGGTTATGTGCCTAAGGACTTCATCAAGCAGGACTCGTCTTCATTCCCTCTCTGGAGGAAATTCATATCCAAGTGTCATGATTGGTTCACATGTTTCTGAGTCGTCATCAAGTCACATGACTCACTTACTCATCTTCGGAGATATTTGACAAGCAACTGGAATCCTATTGGATGGCTATGACTCATCTTCATCACCTAACTCACTCGCTTCTTTCTTGTACTTCTATTTCCAATTGTTCCACATGGTCTATTGTCTGTGACTCACTTCTATTCTATTTCTGGCTTCTATTTCAAATTTTCTGCCACATTTCCCTTCATTTCTTCGACCACCTGACTCATTTTTCCATTTCATTACAAACCACCTTCCTATTTTGGTTTTCTGCCTCTCACCATTAGTCATTTTTCCTGTCTGCTGTCAACGACATCATTGTATGGCATACTCGCATCGTTTGTTGTTCTGCTCATGTATATAAGGCCTGTTTCACCTTAGTGTACCCCAATTCACCTCTTTCAGTTGGATTCACTCGTCTAAGTCTAAGTCTAAGTCTACTGCTACGTCTACTACTTCTACATCTACGTCAAGGCCAGCTTTGTCAATCACGTGACATTTGCTGTTGTATCTCGTCCACGCTTACATCAGCATATTAAGTCATCATCATCATCACTGCTACGTCTTTGTCTTCATCTTCGTTCTACCTTTGTTGCTGCTGATAGTGAAGCGCACTGAGCTGAACACCAGTGTAAGTAGCCATGCAACGATGACACCGCTACCCACTGTCTTTTGGATCCATTTCCGAAAGTAAACTGACACCACATGTCGCGATGGCGCACGGTCCTCTGGCCGGTGGCCATGTGAGCTGGTGTGGAGGTGGGCATGAAGGTGGGTGTGGAGGTGGGTGGAGGTGGGTGGAGAGTGGTAGAGGTGGGTGTGAAGGTGGGATGGAGATGGGGGTGGAGAGATGTGGTGGAGGGGTGTGGAGATGGTGGCGGGTGGAGTTTTCTGGCCCATACCCACGGCATACCCATGCGTAACCCAGAGAAACCCGTACCCATGTCACGGGTAAGGGTTGCGCCGTGGGTTGGGTATGGGTCAGTGTTTTCATACCCAGAGGTTACCTGTGCCAATCACTACCAAGTACTAAACAAGTGCATCAAAGCCAAGCACAAGGTGAGTCCCTCACGTGTTTTCAAGGACGCCAATGCTCTGAAAGCTCATTAATGGCTCAATATTTGATGCTACCACCATGCTAACTCCATTGAACACGCATGAGTACCTTTAGTTGAGCTCAGTTGAACATATTCTGCTCTGATGCTTGAAGGTGGCTGCTAGTTTCAGATGATCACCCCTCTCTTGTAAAGTGTGAGTTGTTGTCTTGAACGTAAGGTTTTGAGAACACAATGACCACTGACAATGGATGATGCAGGTCCACAAACACATCAGGCAGCTTGCAGAACCAGGCACTGTCTGTGTCAACCGTGTCGTTTGTGACTGTCCTTGTCTCCAACTCCGCCATCGTTGGTACCAAGATCCTTGCGTTTACGCTGCTATGCCATATATGTTAGTATTTGTTGATTTTAAAAATTACCATGCAGGCTGCCTACTAAATTTGAAAACCCCCAGGGATGGGACATAGTACCTATGCAGAGCTTCCCGATACACTGGAAACAAATCAAGGTGTCCTGAGTTGGGGAATGCTTGGGACATACTCTGGAAAGCTATCATGTTAACATTGTGCATGGACTTGTAACATGCTTCTTCTATTTAATATGGCCTAGATATGTTGCAAAGCCTGACATATATGAAAAATTTAAATGTTCATAGCATGTATTCCACTTTATCACAGACTGTTTTGTGCATGCACTGGAAGAGGCTATATTTTGAACACATCCTGTTATAATATAGAATAAATGCTATAATTTTTTAAATTTTTCCATGTATGTCTGGCTTTGAGACATATCTGGGCCATATTAAATAAAACAAGCATATTACAAGTCTGTACATAATGTTAACATGATATCTTTCCAGAGGATGCCCCAAGCATTTCCTGACTCAGGACACCTTGATTTGTTTCCAGTGATAGGGCCTCAGAACTTGATGAGGAGGTACACATGCTGATGATATCCATGACTCTCTTCAAAGATCAAACGTACATGGGCATAAGTGGGCCACCTCTGGGCCATCTTGTGTTCTACTTCATGGGCCTGAGGACACCCCATCTAACCTGATCCCACCTCCATATTCTGGATGATGCAAGCAAGTACTTTGACATTGATTTCCCTGAGGTCCATATGATCGATGACTGGGGGTCTAGATTTCACCTCTTGTTCTATGGCACACACTCCAAGGCACCCCCCCCCCTGCAACCTCAACAAAAATGTTTGCTCCCACCATGCGCATGCAGTAACTACCTTCCCTGGGAGACAGGAGAAGAGGTTTTTTTAACAGCAATGAACAATATATTTGATTTTACCCTCCACACTGGCAGCCCTGACCACCTCAGAAGAGAATCATCAGAACCTGCAGGAAGAAAAGGTCTGCCCCCCAGCGTGTGATTTAAAGAGAGATATTAACATCTGTGCTCACTTGGGAAATGTTCACCAGGGCTCTTTTTCCAATGAACCCCTGAGCCACCAGGAATCTGCTAGCAACAGCATATTGGAGGGAGTAACATGATTATGTATGCATTTTCCAAAAGAAAAAAAAAAACCCCTTCCATAGAATCTGCCACTCTGGCCCTGACTTTTTTTGTTTGTTTGTTTGTGTGGCTATGCCAGGGCCCCTGCACATCTTCTTAGGCTCAAGTTATTCCTTAGGAATAGATGTTGTATGGTCCCGTCCCTTGGTCTCCATCTCAATTGCCAGAGGCTCCACATTCAAGTCGGTCATCCCAGTGCCACCTGCCACCACCGTGCACAGCTTCAAGTTGTATACCCTAAGAATCAATTCTATGACCGGGAGGCTGTATATTGAGGACCAAAAGTCGATGTCAGTTAAAGTTAGTTTATGGAAAGGCAGGGAAAATTCACTTATACCACCATCTGAACCGCACCCCAAGGTTGTTTTTGACATTGTTTAACATATGCCACGCCAGTGGGACATTGAGGACCACCCAGCAAGTGTTGAGGCTGCACCAGTGAGAGAAACACACATGCCGATGAGCTTGGTTTTCAAGTTGAAACTCATGATTTTAGTTGTGGTTTACGGTTCGTTGTTACGGTGGTGGCATTGCCTTGACCGACTGGCGTTCAAGTTTGTGCATAAGCACACACATTTGACCAGATTTAAAACTAGAAAAACCACAAGTAAATTGTACTGGTGCATCAAAGTCAAAAGTCTGCCTATGTCTTTTCGCTAACTACACCAACCATGTAAGTGCAAGTGGAGCTTGGGGTCAGTCTGACCTTTACTTTGTGGATCACGGACTCAGTTGACATCGCACAGTTCTTGCAATTAACACCGAGGTTTTTCAAGCTCTTGACAGGTAGGGGTGGAATGCACTGCTGACAATAACATCATAAGTAATGTTTATTTGGAAACATGACTGGACTCTGGGGAAGGATCCATAGGCAACCCCTCTTCTTGCATGTGGTGCCAGATTATGAAATGTACTCCCATTAGGATCTTTATTTCAGATCGTCATGGTTTGCAATGCTTCTTTTGAATGTTTCTGGTATATTTTATGTTCTTGTTCCCTTGAGTGTCTCCATCTCACACCTGAGGTCTCTTTTCTGTGGTTCCCTAGCATCAAGAGAGGTTCGTTTCTTCCCTCTGCTGCCAGTGCCATTTGCTAATCATTCATGTGCTGGGGAGTAGTAAGTCCTTTGTCATCCCTGACCATTGATCCCCAATGGGTTATATTGTGAGAAGGTCTTAACCATTGTGGTCCCAACAAAGGGCTTATCACCATATATAGAACCCTGGCACCAAATCTCAGTGTGGAAACTGTGGTTTTTGTGCACGGTCATTTCTGTGACTTGGCAATGGCATGAACATCTTGGAAGGCCCAAACGTCAACGGTTGTAGAACCAGTGCCCCTGGGCCCATCCCGTTCCCATCATGGTTTCAACCTGAAGTTCTCTCCTCTCACACCTGCCATTGTCGACTCTGACAGAATCATTCAGGTGCCTCTGGGGCGCAAGAGTCGATTACTACTGGTGAAGCAAGAATTTGGATATGTGGATGTCATGATCATCACTGGATGTTTCTTGACCAGACTTTCATTTCAGACACAGCAGCAGATCACTTGGAAATAGTGATTGGAGCGCACTGAGGTCCCAGTCAATTGATAAAAACTAACAGCTAATTAAAACATTTAAGCACGCCCCATAAAACTGTAGAAAGGATATTCTGTCAGACAACTCTTTTCTTCCACAAACTTTCTTGCTAGTAGCTGCAAGATACATTGGTTTGAATTCTCAGACCACCCTTGCATGCCCCATTACACACAAATCTGTGAACCCAGTGAGCACAAGTCTCTGGCCCTTATGGTTTTCAAGATGATGATCTTAGCCAGAAGTATTCCATGTGAGTTTCTAAGGTGAGGTGGTGATGTGACCTTACCTGGGATCTGTAGAAATGAACTCTCCAATATCTGAAGTTGAGAGATATGAATATTGCTTG
This sequence comes from Ramaria rubella, assembly GCA_015039355.1. Classification (NCBI taxonomy): domain Eukaryota; kingdom Fungi; phylum Basidiomycota; class Agaricomycetes; order Gomphales; family Gomphaceae; genus Ramaria; species Ramaria rubella. The sequence continues at coordinate 288,230 of MU134305.1, read as the reverse complement.
TTATCTACAGTAGCCACTGGCACTCTTGAGACTATTCCAGGCTCCGATCAATTGTATATTAACTGAAATCCGTAGAAATATACATTCTGGAGTTGAGAGGCAATGAGAATTCTTCAGACTTTCCCAGGCCTGAAATTGTGGTATTACTGTGTGAGGTACAGAAATAAAGGAGCTGGAGGAAGCTGCACTGGAAGTATTCCATGTGAGTGACTGAGGTGAGGTGACAATGAGATCTTACCAGAGATCTGTAGAAACATACAATCTGGAAACCAGTTTCTTCAGAACTTAAGCTCTATTATTTCTCAAGATAATCTGCATATGTTCAAAAATTCCTCAGCTATGAGACTCTTAGTATGTGACGACATTTTTGTAAAAATTAACCAGGGGAAAACTATAATGGTTACCACCTTTGGAGGTTTCTAAACCCTGAGATGGCTGACATTTCATGTTTTTGTCCACAAAGTGTCTGAGGTCTAAGACCTAGCCTCTGTAGACAATGTGTAGAAGCTTAGATTTAGAATTTCATTATAATGTGGATTATCAGTATACTATCTGAAATCTACAGAAATGAAGGTATAAGCCAGGCAGTTGCAGAGCCTTATGTGGAATTACTATTAGCTATTAGCCAGAATATCTGCAGAATGCATATTCTGGTAGAAGCAGTAGGTGGGAAGCCAGGCTTGATATACCAAGATCTGTGTTACATTCTATGAAACTACACATATTTGTGCTAAAAATATTACTCAGAATCTGAAGGGCTTAAGTGCCTTCAGATATCCCTAGAGGAGAATTACATACTATGAAACAGATATTTGTGCTCCAGATCCTACCTGGGATCTGAAGCACTTTGCCTCCTTCAGATATAGGTAGATCGGGACAACATGCTATAAACCTACAGATATTGTTACTACACATCTTACCTGGGTTATGTAGAAACATGTGATCAGGAAGAAGTCACTAACAAAGATGTGTTGGAAATTTTGAATATTTGTTTACCTGATATTTTTTGTAGAAATGAGAGATATATTGATATTGCAGATTATCTCTAGTATATTCCAAGCTCTGATCAATTGTATATTACTGTTCTGATTCCCTGAGTTTACGAAGGAAAGAATTGGCTTTTATTAGTGGGCTGTTTTGGCCTTTCAAAAGATCATCCCCCTTTTCCCACAGTAATCCGGGATTATGCATTTGGGTCCATATTTTTAAGAAATCCCTACAAGCTGAGCACAAAATATGTCCCTTTTTGGATTTCAGGATGGTTCTGGGGTCTCCATGGGGTTCTACTGGGAATGACCATTTTTTTGGCACTTTCATTCTGCTTGGTTTGGGAGCACCTTTGATCCCAAACATGGGATTTATGTAGAGACTCTTCTGTAATTGGCTTCAACAACTTCCTAGGTACTCAGATTTTATTTTAAAATTGTTTGCTATTTTCATGATCATGGTATCTTGTCACAATCCAGCTGGGATAGTAGTCATGTGACCACACTGGGTCCACAAGCAGATGGTACTGGTGACTGAAACTTACATGTCAAAACTCTCAATTTTCTTTGGACACTTGCAAGGCTCTTTGAGTCATCAGCAAATTCTTTATTTTACAAATAACTACAGTACATAAGCAAAAGTCATAAGGACAGTGTATTTATATCCACAGTGGAGGGCAGCAGCAGTGTGCAGAGGGTGCAGAGGGGTCTAGGAAGGCGGCGGTGATGTACACAAAGCACAGAGGGGGACAGGAGGGCAGTGGGAGTGCGCTGAGGGTGCGGTGGGAGCGAGAAGGGCGGTGGGGGTGGGCAGAGGGTGCAGATTAGTCTAGGAGGGCAGTGGTGGTGCACACAAAGCGCAGAAGGGGCAGGATGGTAGTGGGGATGGCACGGAGGGGGGCGGGGGTGGTGGCAGCCTGTGCATGCTGGGACAGACGTAGGCTGGGGCTGCATGGTGGTCTGGGATGAGGTGTGGAGGGGGTGGGGGTGACGCGGTGTCGGTTTACTTTTGGAAATGAATCCAAAAGACAGTGGGTAGCGGTGTCGTCGTTGCACAGCTACTTACACTGGTGTTTGGCTCAGTGCGCTTTGCTATCAGCAGCAACAAAGGTAGAACAAAGACGAAGATGAGGACGTAGCAGTGACAAAGATGAGGACATAGCAGTGACGAAGATGAGGATGTAGCAGTGACGAAGATGAGGACGTAGCAGTGACGAAGATGAGGACGTAGCAGTGACGAAGATGATGACGTAATACGCTGACGTAAGCGTAGACGAGATACAACAGCAAATGTCACGTGATTGACAAAGCTGGCCTTGACGTAGACGTAGTAGTAGTAGTAGACTTAGAAGACTTAGACTTGAGACTTAGACGAGTGAATCCAACTGATAGAGGTGAATTGGGGTACACTAAGGCAAAACAGGCCTTATATACATGAGCAGAACAACAAACGATGCGAGTATGCCATACAACGATGTCATCGACAGCAGACAGGAGAAATGACTAACGGCGAGAGGCAGAAAACCAAAACAGGAAGATGGTTTGTAAGGAAATGGAAAAATGAGTCAGGTGGTCGAAGAAATGAATAGAAATGTGGCAGCCAATTTGAAATAGAAGCCAGAAATAGAATAGAGGTGAGTCACAGACAATAGACCATGTGGAACAATTGGAAATAGAAGCACAGCCAAGAAGCGAGTGAGTCAGGTGATGAAAATGAGTCATAGCCGTCCAATAGGATTCCAGTTTCTTGTCAAATATCTCCGAAGATGAGTAAGTGAGTCATGTGACTTGATGACGACTCAGAAACATGTGAACCAATCACGACACTTGGATACGAATTTCCTCCAGAGAGGGAACGAAGACGAGCCCTTCTTGACAAAGTCCTTAGGCACATAACCGTAGCAAATCTCTGTTCCTGGTCCGTGCTCTTTGATGTACCAGTTATTCCTGAGGACGATACGATGCCAATCATTCACTGGTTCGAAGTTTGGGTCAAAACCGATGACGTAGAAGGGAGCATGGAAGGTTTGATTGAATACCCATATGCAATCGTGAATGTGATAAGGAGGATATGAGGGGAATATTCGGTATGGGCCTTCAGGAGATTTGACATATAGGGGATAGTACCGACGGTATGCGACTTGTGGAGGAGGACTGGACAAATGAACATCAAGGGGAGAACACCGACTAGGAAGTTCAACGCGTGGTCCAACGTGTATGTCTGGCTTGGCGGTCATCTGAAACGAATCATGGGACGTGGTGGCGGCAATGCTGGATGGCATATTGAAAATAGAATTGATTAAAAATAGAATGAGTGTGGAGATGATGTGTCTGGCGGACTGGAGGTAGCACAGCAGATGATGGTCTGGCGAAAGCTGATGATGATAGGTGCATGTGCAGTGAGCGTCTTTTGTAGAGTAGTAGGCGCTGTCGAGTATCATGCTTGTCAGCAGATAAAGTGGCAGGGTGTTGAGTGGCACCACAGAGGGCGTCCAGGTGTGGGGGTGACGTGGATGAGGTGGGGCAATGCGGAGAGGGTGGCGGGGCGTTGAAGGGCGCTGCAGAGGCGTGCGGGTGATGCAGAGGGGGTGGGGGCGATGCAGATGGAATGGTGGGGAGTTGAGGGGCACCGCAGAAGGCATGCAAGTGTGAGGGCGACGCAGATGGGGTGGGGTGACATGGAGAGGGTGGGGGTGACACAAAGGGTGGCAGGGCATTAAAGGATGCCGCAGAGGCATGTGGGAGATGCAGAGGGGGTGGGGGCTACGCTGAGAGTGTGCAGGTAACACGGATGAGGTGGTGGCGATGTGGAGATGGGGGCAGTGGTGTGGATGGGGTGGGGATGATGTGGAGAGCATTGGGTGACACTGGAGCGTGGCGAGGTGTTGAAGGGTGTGCAGAAGGCATGTGTGTGTGTGGAGGCGACATGGATGGGGTGGGGGTGACACTGAGAGCGTGCGGGTGATGCAGATGAGGTGGCGGCAATGTGGAGATGGTGGCAGTGATGCGGATGGGGTGGGGATGACATGGAGAGTGTGCGGGTGTGTGCACACTGCAGGGGACACGAATGGGATGGAGAGTGTGCAGGCGTCGTGGATGGGTGGCGGCATTGAGCATGCGGGTGTGGATGTCACAGCATGCAGCTGCGTGGCTTACATGCAGTCGTCGACCTTTTGAAGGTCCTCTGGGGTGGTTGTGGCCCACGTGGTGCTGGTCTTGGGTGGCAGCAAGAACGTGCTGATGTGATAGCACACTGTGACAGCATACATTTTAGGTGCCAGACCTTGCAGAGGTTGCATGGTCCAGCACCTATTTCAGCCTTAATACAAAGTAAGATGTTGGCTTCTCACTATACCACAAATGTCTACTGAACACAACACTAGGTGTAATTCCACCTCATATTCTTTGGTCTGGTATAGGTGAATTACAAAAGTTCCTTACATAAACCATTCAGATTGTGTGACATAGTTAGTGTTGCTGTGACTCGACTACAAGTTGACTAGTAGTCATAGTCTGGTCAAGTTGTGACTATAAAAGTCACAACTATAAAAGTCACAACTATAAAAGTCACAACTATGATGTGACTACACAGTGACTAGGCTAGAGACTACAGAATATCTCATGTCTGTAGTCACTTCCCTGCCAAAAATGCAACTATCTAGTTGTAGTCACAATTTTTTGTGGCTAATAGTCACAACTACAAGGTGACTCTGACTACAACTACAGATTTTTGAGGTGACTACAGTAGTCATAGTTGTGACTATTTTAGTCACAACCAGGCTAGCCTGGTCATGGCAACACTAGACATAGTATGACATTTAGTTTGAACTCTGTTGATTGCATCTTGGTTCATCATGAACAACATCACTTGCACATTGCATGCTGGTGTATGCAGGTTTATAAGGATGCAGATTAAGCTGCTCCACCATGTGGTGAGAACTCATACTGAGGGAGAACTGTCAGGGGGTGTCAGGGTGACAAACATAGGGGAATCGGCTTCTGTCATGTGGAGCAGTGGCCCATTTCACAAGTTAAAATCTGTAGAAATTGACATAAGCCTGCTTTAAAAATTTCCAATATCTGAAGGTATTTGATATTTTGGTAGAAATGGGGGTCATATATTATCTCTTGAGACTATTCCAAGCTCTGATCAATTGTATATTACCTGACATATGTAGCAATGTATATTCTGGAGTTGAGATGCAAGAAGCATTCTTCAGACTTCCCTAGGCCTGAAATTGTGGGTATTACAGTGTGAGGTACAGAAACACAGGATCTTGAGGAAGCACTGGAGGAAGCAGTACAGGAAGTATTTCATGTGAGTGACTGAGGTGAGGTGACAATGAGATCTTGCTAGGGATCTGTAGACATACAGTCTGGAACACAATTTCTTCAGAACCTAAGCTCTATGATGTTTCAAGGAAAGTACACAGACTTTCAAAAAGTCCTATGGGAGACTCTTAGTATGTGATGACATTTTTATAAATATTACCGAGGGGAAAACTATAATGGTTTCCACCTTTCAGAGGTGTCTAAACTCTGAGATGGCTGACATTTTATGTTTTTGTGCACAAAGTTTCTGAGGTCTAACATGTGGCCTCTGTAGAAAATGTCAAGAAGCTGAATTTCATTATAATTTAGATTATAGGTATACTGCATAAGATCTACAGAAATAACAGTCTAAGGGAGGCAGTTGCAGAGCTTTCTCTTTAAATACTATTAGCTCTTGGCCAGAATATCTGCAGAATTCATTTTTTGGTAGAGGCAGTAGGTGGCAAGCACTTAGTCTCCTCTAGATACATCTAGATCTGTGTTACAATCTATGAAACTACAGATATTTTGGGTGCAGATTGTACCTGGGATCTGAAGGGTTTAGTCTCCTTCAGATATTTCTAAGATCTCCATGACATTCTAAGAAACTACAGATGTTTGTGCTACAAATCAGTTTTGGAAACTGTGAACTCAGAACTAAACGTTGGTGTAAGGTACACATTCAAGTTTAGTCTAGTCACTGATAGTGTTCAAGGGGATATCAACCAAAGACTATTTTAACGGAGAACCCAATTAAGAGATTCTACTCTGGTGTTCAAATAACACTATTACTTTGCAGTAACAATGCAATTCAAAGCACTTGTAGCAAGTCTACTAGTCTGGTCAAGATAATACTTGAAACTATGAGGGAGAGCGTACAGGGTTTCAATGCTTTGTTTTTATATGCAATATGGAGAAAGCAGACTTGGACGACTAGGCTCAAGGTCGCAACAATTGAATGGCTGTTCAACTGAAGGACTAAAAGGATAGCCAAGAAACAAGGAGCGAAAGGACAAGATCAACAACAGCAAGTTAAAACTAACTTGAGAGTTGATAAAGTCAACACTAACACAAACTAGTTAGCCAGGCAAAGGCCCTACAAGCAACAGTGCCCAGATAAGATAGAGTGTGGTAGCTTTGTGCTGAAACAAGCTAGTAATCAAGCTAAGGCCCTACAAGCAACAGAGCTTGATTAGATAGAAAGTGTACTACACCCCAACACTAGTTATTGATTAGACTTTGGCCCTACAAGCAACAAAGGATAATTGAATAGTAGTGGTGGTTGTTACCAACACAAGCTATTAATTTAACTTTGGCCCTACAAGCAACAAAGCTTCAATTAATTAGAAGTGATGATACCCAACACAAGCCAGCAGTTGTACTTTGGCCCTACAAGCAACAAAGTGTCAACTAGATGGAAAGTGGTGGTCTGCTTACACAAGCTAGTAGTCTTTAACTCTGGTCCTACAAACTACAGAGCTCCAACTAAAGCAGCGAAAAGCTGAAGAGATTGTGCTTCACTCCTACAAAGTGAGAGGCGAACTGAAAGAGGCTCCTACAGAGTTTTTCAGCTAGGTCAAGTTCTTCAGGCTTGAACTGATTCTGGTAGAAGGCTCAGCTTCAGGCAGAAGTGGGGTGTGAAATGTGGTTGATTGCTTCTCTAGCTAGGCTACCTAGAGCTATATTTATAGCTCTACATCTGAGACATTCTATCTGCTTTTGTAAGGTCTGGAAACTGGTGGAACCTGGTGGAAGGTTGTGGCAGTTTCCTTATATGGACAGACCTTCCATGAGCTTCTAGCCATTTCTACACTATTAATATACAAATTCTGATTGGCCAGAGAGGCTAGAGATGTTAAGACAGTGACACTGCCTCCCTGACTATTAATAGCTGATTAAGAAAATAGAGAAATACTGCTGAATTGTGTCCATTAATGGTTTTATGCTGACCAATGAGTTGGCTTACCTCAGCTGCTGAGTTACAATAAAGGTAATTATTGATAAGCAGCTGAGTTGAAGCTGAGTTCTGGATTTGGCAGGTGTTAGGTCAGCATCCCAAGTCGTGGGCTCTTGTGGACCATTAATGTCAACTCAGGCAGCTGTTACAAAAAATAGAGATATAAGTACAACTACTTATCAGAAACACTTGGAACCCTATAGTCAGACTCTTGAGACTATAATTACATTATAGGGATCCCTAACAGCTGGCAGGTGGGAATCTGAAGATATATAAGTGCACATGAAGCTACATACACAGATACAGACTTCGCAGGTGGGAATCTGAAGAGAAAAGCCTAGGGCTCCCACTGCCAAAGTAACTGCCTAATGGAGGAGTAACTCCGAAATAGCCAGTATGATTACGTATGCAAGAGCGTGTGCTCTTGCATACGTGAGCATGCTGACTAATGGGTGCTTAATGGGCTCAAAGCGCTGAGAAGAAAATAAGAAAGATGGAGAGGGGGGGAGGGGGAAATGAGGAAGCATAGATAAAACTGCCTTACACATCCACAACAGTACTATGATTCACAGTAACATACATGAAGTCCTAGTGTCATCATTCACAGTTCAATTCATATTCCCACTCTTCATACATGTACACTTAATAGTGGGACATTCAATACAGGACATTTGGAACACTTAGGTTTGTGCTTGGTGTACAGGACAAGTTGTTGGAAATTGATGTTTGTGCAAGCACCATGCTCTCAGTGCTTGCACATAGGCCTTGTCTCAGATACAAGGAAGTAAGGCCAAACATAGATTAAGTATATATTTCAGATATCAAAGATGTAGTTTACTTGTCAGTTTGTAACTTAATATAAGGGCAACCTCTGGGGCTAGTGGAATATCACACTAGAGCTGGCAGATGGGAATCCAAAGTATATAAGTTCAAGGAGGGCTACAGGCAAGGATAAATACCTGGCAGATGGGAATCCAAAGAGAAAAGCCTAAGGACTCCCACTGCTGAGGTGACTACTAATTAAGAAAAGTCTCTTAACTGACTGAACATTCTGGGTGCTTAAAACAGAAGTCACGTGACCTATGATGTAGCCCAGGTAGGTTTCAACTTGCAGACATCACCGGGTGCTTAAATCGCAAATAGAAGCACCAGTTGTAGAACTGAGTAGGAAGGAGGAGGGGGGGGAAGGAAAGGGGAATATTAGATAGAAACAACAGGGAGAAGAGAGAGATAAAAGGGAGATGGGGATAGAAGGGGTGAACATGAATAAGAGAGGAGAATAGGAGAAGGAGAATAAAAAGGAGCAGTATGAGGGGCTTCTCTTACACTTAATCTCCAAGTTCACACACCTTTTCCATCCTCTTGCAAATTCCAACACAAGTATGAGACAGGTATGGGACAGGTGATATCCCATTAGGCAATGTCAGCAGTATTTATAAGTCAAATTTGTCCCCATTGGGACTTTGAGTTTTTCACATTGATCAAAACTTGATGACAACCATCATGTCACAACCCATAGCTGTACCCTTCAATGCTGTCTTCTTTCAAAGATGATGTGCAATCATGAGTCAGGTGGCCCCTAGTTCATCATGTAATGCATGACATTGCCCCCAAGCATGCAGAATGGCCTGTGGCTCATAAAGATACACACACTATTGCCATGGAGCGAGCATGGGTGAGGGCCCTATCCCCAACAAAACAAAATTCAACATACCCTCTGCCAATAAATACACTCAAAGAAGACAGTCAAACAGATATGAAATCCTGGCCAAGCCATTAGATTTCTCACTATGTGTGCCTAAACCTAAATCCTTCTTAGATTTGCCAGGGCTATGTCTCTACTATGTCACATTTATCATTATGACCCAAAGCATTCATGTGGTTGGTGCTACAAACACTGTTTATTTTAACAACTCAAATGTGACAGACCTTGAAGCTTTGATGACCATATCTATAGGAAACTATGGTAATGATGCTTTTTTGTCACAGGGCTTGAAATATACCTGAGATGTTGACACAAAATATCAAGGTTTATTTGATATTATACACAATGAAACTTACCAGCTCTGTACAGGTGTGTGCAAACTGATCTGTCATTTTGAGATGCACAAATCCTTTCAACACATACATTTGAATGCTGATTTGGATTGTTTGGGAGAGCCTCTAGTTAAAGGTAATCAGGTATTGAGATATTTGATGGGCTTGGGGGATCTGTGCTCTGCCACAGGTCAAAATATGTATATTTATCAATAGAGTATGGGCAGAGGGGATTCACCTTATAACTGCTACAATACAGATTTCAGTATGAGTTGTGCAATGCTCACAAATATATCCAGGATGCAATTAAGCAGTATTATGTTGCAAGAGTCATAGACAAGGAAGGGGATGTATAGTATCACGATGGAATAAACACAGGGAAAAGAATGTATACATGAGAGCAATGTGGATAATCTACATTTGGCAGTACACAGCATTGAATATACAGAGAACATGGGGAAATAACTGCCAATGTATTAATATACATGAAACAATGAGATGCAAACACTGGTAATAATATAGACCTACCTCTGTCATGTGGAGCAGTGACCCATTTCACAAGTAGAGGAGTTCTTAATAGCTCCTTAAAGAGTATACCTATGGCATTGATCACCTCCCAGCCCAGCCCATCCCTGATTTGAGAGGTCCATGTAACCATCTGCCCTGATTTTGGCCACTTAACCTTAACCCTATGCTTACAAATGGGCACTAAACAAGCGCTTAGAGGTTGCAGGAACCAAATGTCCACTATCTTACTCCCTTATTCTATTTCCCTCATTCCTCCCGGTCTTGTCTTGTTTCACCTTTTGTTTCATAGGTGCTTATTTAAGTGCCCACATGGACATTTTCAAGACATTCTGAGGACATTTCCTGGGACATTCTTGGGACACTTCCTTTTTAGGTAGCCACAGCTGCAGTGGGGTCCTCAGACTTTTCACTTTGGATTCCCATCTGCTAGGCTATAGTATGATATTCCACTAGCCTCAGAGGTTGCCCTTATAGTAGAAAAGTCTACCAACTCACTGGACCAGTCACTGTCACCATTGTCTCTGAATTGATATCTTCAGGTGCATAGCAGCTCAGGACCCCTCTGGTACATTCCCTAATACTCCATCTACCTCTACCATGTCTACACCCATACCTGAAGACCTGAATCCCTTCGATTTCCAAGTGGCTTACAATGAGCTGCATCAGCGTGTTGCGGTTCTAGAGGTTGCTTTGCATGCTGAGAGAGAACAGAAGGAATTACTGGCACAACAGGTTCAACAGACAGATGTCCAGGTGCACACCTTAAACCATGATGTCACCAGCCTTATGACTGCATCCCTCTCCCCCCCTACTACTCAAAAACGTGCCACCCCTGCCACTCCTGCTGACTTCAATGGTGACAGAGAAAAAGGACAAGCTTTCTTGAACTCTTGCAAACTCTATCTTGCCTTGTGCCCAACTCACTTCGCCAATGATCACGCAAAAGTCCTATGGGCCCTGTCATTCATGAAATTAGGTTGTGCTTCATCCTTCACCACACATATCTTTGAGATGGAAACTAGAACTGGTTGCCCTACCCATTCTACCTGGGTCTCTTTCGAGAAGGCATTCCAGTCAACATTCTTCCTCCCCCATGAAGAAACTACTGCCTGGACCAAGCTCGAGTCATGTCAATATTACCAGAATCACCATACTGTTGATGACTATATCAATGAGTTTAAAGAGCTTGAGAAGTCTGCATATGGAGAACAGGCCTCCCTTGTCATGAAATTCCACCACAGTCTTGACCCTTTTATCCAGAGCCGGATTGCTAATATGGTTGAAGGACGCCCATCAGACGATGACCTTTCCAAATGGTTTTCAGTGGCTAGGACAATCTCACAAGCATGTGCTGCTAATTAAGCCTTTCAAAGTGCCTCATGTGCTATGCTGAATACTTCTACCTGTCCCTCTGCCATCTCTGTTGGTGTCAACCACATAAACCCACACCCATCCCACCAATTGGAATCAGCACCACAGCTTCAGGCAGCCCCACCTGTTGCTACCATGGGTGCCCAACCAGTGGCAATGGAGGTAGATGCTGCTCACCATTGCCAACCCAGTTCCCTTGTCTGTCATAAGTGTGGAAAACCAGGCCACTTCATTCGAGAATGTCCTCAGGCCTTTGCCTACGGTTTGTCCAAGACTATCAGGTGTAAAATGCAATGATTATCAAGAATCATTACCCTCTTCCCTTGATTTTGGACCTTGTCAACAGCCTACAGAGGGCCCACTACTTTACCAAGCTCAATGTTTGCTGGGGTTTTAATAATGTCAGAATCAAAGAGGGTGATGAGTGGAAAGCAGCATTCAGGACAAATCGGGGACTATTTGAACCTTTAGTGATTTTTTTTGGCTCACTAACAGCCCTGCCACTTTTCAGACCATGATGAACAACATCTTTCATGACCTCATCACTGAAGGTGTCATGTGCATGTGCATTTATCTGGACAACATCCTGATCTTTTCAGAGGACTTACAGAAGCATCACGAAGTCATATGGAAGGTGGTCCAGCATCTCAGAGACACAAGCTTTATTTACATCCTGATAAGTGCAACTTTGACAAGACCAAGATAGAATACCTAGGTCTCATTATTTTGCATGGGAAAGCTGAAATGGATCTGGTCAAAGTTGCTGGTGTTGCTAAGTGGCCAATCCCTAACAACAAGAAGGAGGTGCAGTCATTCCTTGGCTTTGCAAACTTCTACCATCATTTCATTCAGAAGTTCTCACACCATGCTTGTCTGATGTTTGACCTGCTTTGCAAGGACACTCCTTAGACATGGGGACCACCTCAACAGGCCGCCTTTGACACAATAAAGAGATTGGTAACATCTGCACCCATCCTTGCATTCCCAGATGACGACCTCCCATATTGCGTTGAGGTGGACAGCTCAGACTTTGCAACCAGGGCTGTTCTCTCTCAGCAATCCAAAAGCAATAACAAATGGCACCCTATAGCCTTCTTCTCCAAGAGTCTCAGTCAAGTAGAGTGCAACTACAAAATCCATGACAAGAAATTGCTCGCCATCATCCGTGCCCTTGAAGAGTGGCAACACTTCCTTGAGGGGGTGAGACACTGTGTCAAGATCTGGACTGACCACAAAAACCTTGAGTACTTTCACACATCTAAGAAGCTCAACCACCACCAAGCTTGCTGGTCACTCTACCTATCCCGGTTTGACTACAATCTGTACCATCACCCAGGCAAAACAATGGGCAAGTCGGACACACTCTCTCGTCGACCTGATCATGGCGCAGGCTCAAATGACAATGATAATTTGGTGCTTCTCCAACCAGAACTCTTTGTCATTCGTGCACTAGAAGGGCTGGAATTTACAGGCAAAGAGCATGACATCTTGAGGGACATTTGCAGTGGCACCAAGGAAGGAGAGCTTTAAGAGTCAGTTGCATGCACCGCCAAGGAGCTTCACAAGACCACAGGCAAGTCCGTGAGGTCATCAGAGTGGGATGAGAAAGACAGTATGCTCCTGTTCTGTGGAAAGGTATATGTCCCTGGTCAGCATGACTTACAATGTTGAATTATCTCCCAACATCACGACACTTGTATTGCTGGCCATGCTGGATGTTGGAAGACCTTGGAGCTTGTCTCTCAGAAATATTGGTGGCCTCACATGTCTCACTACATTGGTAGCTACATGAAGACATGCAACCTTTGCCTACACACCAAGGCTCAGCATTGGCTGCCTGTTGGAGAACTACACCCTTTAGAGGTTCCTGAACAGCATTGGGAGACAGTCAGTGTCGACTTCATTGTTGAATTCCCTGAGTCGCATGGGTACGATGCTGTGATGGTTGTTGTGGACTCCTTATCCAAACGTTCTCACTTCATCCCCACCCTGACCACGATTACAGCATTAGGAGCCTCTTGCCTCTTTAGGGATCATGTTTGGAGCCACCATGGCCTCCCCTTCCGTGTGGTTTCAGACCAAGGTACACAGTTTGTCAGTGAGTTCACTCGTGAGCTATACAGACTTCTGGGTATTGAGGTAGCTGCCTCCACTTCATACCACCCACAGACAGATGGACAAACGGAACATGTCAACCAAGAGCTCGAGCAATATCTGCATCTATTTGTGAACAAACAACAAGATGACTGGGATGACCTCTTGCCCCTTGCAGAGTTCCAGTACAACAACCACATCCATTCATCCACGAAAGAGACTCCCTTTATGCTTGACTCTGGTCACCACCCACGGATGGGCTTCGAACCTCACCAGCAACCATCTAGGAAGAGGCCATGAATAAGTTTAAGCCACAAATGGCTGACTCCCTGTCTGAGGCCAGAGCTGCCTTAGTAAAGGCCAAGGAAGATATGGCTCAGTACTATAATCATCGCCATGAGCCAGCCCCTATCTTTTTTCTGTTCCCAGTGACAAAGTCTTCCTGGATGCAAGCAATATTAACACCACTCACCCTTCAAAGAAATTGTCACACTGAAACTTGGGCCCCTTCCTAGTGGAACACAAGGTCGGCTCCCATGCTTACTGTCTTCGACTCCCCAAGTCTATGAGTCACCTACACCCTGTTTTCCCTGTGGTCAAACTCCTCCCAGCTCCTCTGGATCTCATTCCTGGTCAGAAGGCTCAACCACCTCCACCCCCAGTCCTTGTAGGGGAAGATGAGCACTACGAGGTTGAACAGATCTTGGACCGTCAGCTTCGCCATGGAAGACTCGAATATAAGGTAAGGTGGAAGGGCTATAGGTACAAGCATGATGAGTGGATCCCCTAAGTAGATTTAGCAGCCCCAGACCTTATTGCCAACTTCCATTGCCTCCACCCAGGTGCCCCTCATTGTATCCATGTAGCAGATTTTGACACCTTTTGTCAAATCCCACTTGTGCCTCCCATAGGTGTCAGTGTGTCGGGACATCACACTCTAGAAGGGGGGTGATGTAAGGAGAACCCCTGCTCTCCTATTCTTTCTATCTATTTCCCTTTCTCTCTTCATATCCAATTCCCTAATTATCCACATAACCATACTCCCTTATTCTATTTCCCTCATTCCTCCCAGTCTTGTCTTGTTTTGCCTTTTGTTTCATAGGTGCTTATTTAAGTGCCCACATGGACATTTTTGAGACATTCTGAGGACATTTCCTGGGACATTCTTGGGACATTTCCTTTTTAGGTAGTCACAGCCACAGTGGGGTCCTTAGACTTTTCTCTTCGTATTCCCGTCTGCTAGGCTATAGTGTGATATTCCACTAGCCTCAGAGGTTGCCCTTATAATACTGGACTCCCCACTGGGCTTTCCAGATCCTAAATGAAGCTGGCTAGTGACAATGATCAGTAATGAGAGTGTGGAGGATGGGTCACAAACCAAAAAAATGGTCTCCGCAAAAGGAGTGAGTAAAAAGCAGGCACCTGGGCCAAGTTCAATAATTGAGCCTCAAGAGCATTGTGGGGATTGGAAAGTCAGCAGTACATGCATGTACGAGTCGGGGGGGCAGTCCAAAACAGATTGTTTGTTGTGAACCAAAAGAAACTAGCTTCCTGGAAGGACAAGGTCTTAGAGGTGGATGCACCAGCCAAGTTTTTTGAAGGAGATTTACTTACCGTGCGACATTCATGATGTGGCAAAAGTGTGTGTGTGGACAAACCTTATGATGTCACAAAGTTTTTCAAACACACGGCATCATGTCATGGCAAAGGAAAAATGGCAGGGATGTCCACAATTATGATGTTCTTCAAGGTGGATGGGTATCAACTAAAAAACCACAAACAAAATGTTGACATTGTACCTGTGCCTGGGTATCATGCCTGCAAGTGAACCAAAGGTTGCTATATACCTGGAATGCACAGGGGTTAGTGGAGGGGGCTCACAATCAGTTACATTCATCACCGATGAGATGTAATTACCATGTTCCGGGATTTGACACCAGAGCAAAAAGACACAGTTAGGGAACAACAGCTTTGCGGACACCAATGGCAAAATGACACTCAATGTTGTCATGTTTTTGCCACTGCATGCCAAAAAGATGTTGAGGCAGACTCCATCAGGGCTGTGAGGATGTGCACAGAGTGCAAATTGGTATGCAATTCAAGAGTGTTTCAAATGCAATTTCAGTGCCTATGCCCAAGGTGCAAAATTTTATTTACTTGAACAAAGAATATCACAATGAAATGATAGGGAAGTTGTTTGTCAAGACCAAGGGGCTCTCAAAGCTCTTGTAACAAGACATGAGTATGGAATATGTGAGTGTGAGAAGCAGTGAAACTCACGTTGCTGTTTGTACAGGATGCGAATACCATTCCCACCATTTCATCAAGGCTGCATTAAATGGGGAGTTTGAAAACAAGGCCATCTTCATGGGCATGGTCGAGGTGATGACTATTCAGAATGAATGTGAGCAGAGGGGGGTTGGCATGCAGAATTACAAATATCCACACATATATGATGAGTTCTGCCATATCACTGCTATCACAAGTCCCATGGCATACCACCAGTTCACACAACATTTCCAGGGCTGTACTGTATGCAGTTTTCAGTGAGAGCATCCAACTGATTAGCACAAGAGTTTGTTCTTACCCTGCATGCATGAATAGACACCATGAAAGTTCACAGCCTCGCTTTCCTGTGGGCCTGTCACCATGCATGTTTGAGTCGGCTGAACAATATGTTGTCTGACTAAACTATGAGGGTCCTTTGGCCTTGAGCTGTGATGACACCAAGCTGTGTGCAGTACTCCACATGTGTTATGATGGCCAGGTACACAAATGGCTCCTAATCAGTGGAGTCAACAAGCCGTTGGTTGTCACAAATGTCGAAGAGCTCCGTGAGATCATCACTGGTGCCCGAGTCAACAAGGCAACAAAGGTATTGTTGTGCCATTCATTTAGGTAATTAGGCCCTAACATCCTTCCATATATGCTTCTGGTGTCTGCAAATTCCTTTACCCAAAGTCCCTCCACTGGTAGTTGCTGCAAAGGCAATCACCTCCAATATGAAGGCACCTGCACTACGGCAATACCTCAAATGGCTCCTGGACAGCCTGTGGGATTGCAAACTCAAGGTAATTTTTTACTCCACTGATGGCACGGAAGTCGAATGGGCGGTCCAATGCCTGTTAATGAGCAATGCAGACTCCACTGTGTATATGCACATCCCACATCCCTGAGGCTGGGACCCATCGTCTTCCCAATTGCAATGTACAATGGGCAGCCAATTGTCCCCATCCAAGACTCCAAACATGCTCTCAAGACCATGCGCAATGTGCATTTCTCTGGGGCTATAGTCTTGGTTGCTGGCAACTACACGGTGACTTATAGTTTGATTCATGAAGTCACATTTTCAGAAAACAGCCCATTGTACCATCGTGACATTGAGAAACTTGATTGGCAAGATGACCATGCAGTAACTCATTTGTTCTCAGCTGCCACTCTCGAGTATCTTGTCAAATATTACACTGAATGCCCTGAACACATAGTCTACCTGTTTGTTTTTGGAGAACTTGTAGATGCATATCAAAACCGCAAATTGACTCACACCAAGCATGCTGTCATTTTACTTCGCACCAAGTTTTTCATTGACATGTGGTGCTGTTTCTTGGCAGCTGCACACTATCTCGAACACTTTTTTTTATCAATGGTCTCATGGGCCTCATTGGTATCCATCCTGACCACCTCTCCAGTAGCAAGGGTCCCATGCCGCTTCTACCCCAGCTCCATTCAACTGAGACATGCGAGCATGTCTTTGGCAAGCTCCACAAACTAATCAAAGACTTCACTTATGTAGACTTTCTGTACTCCATGCCCAAACTCCAGGTCCTCCTTCATGTGGCTGTTTTGGAAACTGTGAACTCAGATCTAAATGCTGGTGTAAGGTACACAATCAAGTTTAGTCTAGCCACTGATAGTGTTCAAGGGGATATCAACCAAAGACTATTTTAACGGAGAACCCAATTAAGAGATTCTACTCTGGTGTTCAAATAATACTATTACTTTGCAGTAACAATGCAATTCAAAGCACTTGTAGCAAGGCTACTAGTCTGGTCAGGATAATACTTGAAACTATGTGGAAGAGCATACAGGGTTCCAATGCTTTGTTTTTATATGCAATATATGGGGAAAGCAGACTTGGATGACTAGGCTCCAGGTCATAACAATTGAATAGCTGTTCAATTGAAAGACTAAAAGGATAGCCAAGAAACAAGGAGCTAAAAGATGAGACCAACAACAGCAAGTTAAAACTAACTTGAGAGTTGATAAAGTCAACACTAACACAAACTAGTTAGCCAGGCAAAGGCCCTACAAGCAACAGTGCCTAGATGAGATAGAGTGTGGTAGCTTTGTGCTGACACAAGCTAGTAATCAAGCTAAGGCCCTACAAGCAACAGAACTTGATTAGATAGAAAGTGTACTACACCCTAACACTAGTTATTGATTAGACTTTGGCCCTACAAGCAACAAAGGATGATCGAATAGTAGTTGTGGTTGTTACCAACACAAGCTATTAATTTAACTTTGGCCCTACAAGCAACAAAGCTTCAATTAATTAGAAGTGATGATACCCAACACAAGCCAGCAGTTGTACTTTGGCCCTACAAGCAACAAAGTATCAACCAGATGGAAAGTAGTGGTTTGCTTACACAAACTAGTAGTCTTTAACTCTGGTCCTACAAACTACAGAGCTCCAACTAAAGCAGTGAAAAGCTGAAGAGATTGTGCCTCACCCCTGCAAGGTGATAAGTGTACTGAAAGAGGCTCCTGCAGAGTTTTTCAGCTAGTCAAGTTCTTCAGGCTTGAACTGATTCTGATAGAAGGCTCAGGCTTCAGGCAGAAGTGGGTGTGAAATGTGTTTTATTGCTTGTCTCTAACTAGGCTACCTAGGGCTATATTTATAGCTCTACATCTGAGACATTCTAGCTGCTTTTGGAAGGTCTGGAAACCACTGGAAACTGGTGGAACCTGGTGGAAGGTTGTGGCAGTTTCCTTTTATGGACAGACCTTCCAGAAGCTTCTAGTCATTTCTACACTATTAATATACAACTACTGATTGGCTAGAGGGGCTAGTGATGCTATGGCAGTGACACTGCACCTCTGGCTATTAATACCTATTTAGGAAAATAGAGAGAATAAAGAAATACTGCTGAATTGTGTACATTAATGGTTTATGCTGACCAATGAGTTGGCTTACCTCAGCTGCTGAGTTACAATAAGGGTAATTATTGATAAGCAGCTGAGTTGAAGCTGAGTTCTTGATTTGGCAAGTATTAGGTCAGCCTCCCAAGTCATGGACCCTTGTGGACCATTAATGTACACTCAGGCAGCTGTTACAAAAATAGAGATATAAGTACAACTACTAGATAGAAACACTTGGAACCCTATAGGCAGACTCTTGAGACTATAATTACATTATAGGGATCCCTAACATTATCCCCCCTTCCAAGTTTTTGCCTACTTATCCATTTCTTCACACATTCTTTCCAAGTTTTTCAAAATATTAGTGAGCGACCCAGGAGAGTAGGTTTGGATACTATTTTTGATCCTAGGGTCCTTAGAATCATTTTGGACAAAGGAATAGAGTCAGTGGAGTGGAATGAAGTGAGGGAAACCGAGGGCAGCTTGGTTTTCCATGGTTTGAGAAATAGGTGGTTCCCACTTAATCACTTTTTTTTCTGAGGCTGTTTTGATAGGATTAGAAGAGATAGAGATTGTAAAAGATTTTTGCATACTGGAAGACCCATTTCCCTTCTTGGAACTGGATGCAGAGCTACAGGAGCGCTTCCTGGATGTATGCGGCTCTGAATTAATTTTGTAGCTCAAAGTGTTGACTTCCGGAAGAGAAAATGGATTGTCTTCTATGTCACAATCAAGGTTTTTGTATTTTCAATCATCGTATCTCTTTTCCTTAAGGTGATTTTCAAGATTGGCTCCAAATGATGCATCAGGTGAATTAGAAGGTGAGGACTGAACTGAACAAGGACTGAAGAGTCCAGACGTCTTGGTCCACCACTGAGGAGTCTTGTCATCAATGGGGAACTTCCAGGACATCTCACCTATTTTGTAAGGATTTTCTTTGGCTTTTTGGATCCAAACTGAAAGTTGGAAAGCTGTTTGCTGCCACCTGTGAATCCAAGACTCCAAAATGACTCAGTCTGTTGGAACATTGAAGAAATTGAAGTCTAGGTAGTTGGCGGGTGGAATAGGAGGTGCATACATGTTGATTTTGGCGAGTTTTTCCATTGTTATATCGTTCATGGTCAGAGTGTAGTCGGAGTTACCAGAGCAGCCAGAGGTGGCAGTGATAATGTACCTGCATTTCATACATACAGATTCCCAAATACACATGGCCAGTTCTGCTCAGAGAATGGCATATTTGCGACCAAAAATAATAACATAACTCCAGTTGCATTCCCCAGGGTGATACCTGTCGAAGTCATTGGAGTGCTGAAATTCGTACTCCGGCGCGATGGTTTCGCTCTGGGTTATCTTGTTGCCGTTCCAAATGACTTGGTAGTCGGCCGCTGTAATAGGAGTAAAAGAGTTCATTAGGAAGGTGAGTAACAGGAAATTGAGCTGGCTTGAATTTTTGAACAGGTACTGGACTTTCTTGTTTTTTAGGGATTTGATGGTGTGCCGCACTCTTTTATTTATTTATTTCCACGTTTTCGCTTGCAGTGACTGTTGGGTCACTGCCTTGAGTACTTCTTGCTCATTATATGTTTGTTTCAATCTGCAAATTTCTTCACAGATATCTTCTCTATCACAAGCCTCTAGCTTGTAATCTGTCTCTTCCTCAGTACGCTAGCACATACTGATGCTATCCTGCTCTAGGGTAGCACTCGCTTCACGAGGAACATTTATGTTGCTTGGATCAGACAGAGGTGGCATCCTCTGTCTGTCTCATTTCTTACGAGCCTTTTCAGCCTTGTGGTCAACTTCATGATCCCTATTGGGATTGTTTCCACGCTCGGGGGCCTTTCCATATAACAGCCCTTGCACCTCCTCTTCCAAGCACTGTATCAACAGTTCCATACCATCTCCTAAGGTTTGGAGTTGGTTTGTGGTGTCATCCGCTGCACGAGCTGCTTCAGCTGCTCATTGGCTTACTTGATGTGTAGTATCTATGTGTCTATGGCTCTCTTTGAGAGCTGTAATCATCCAGGTGATATGCCCAGTTGTAGGATTGTATCGCTGGGTCTCTTCCTCCCAGCATGCTGATCCACATTCTATTGTCCCAGTTTGGGATGGTGAACTTCACAATCTGCAATGTTCTTGAACATGGGGTAACTGGGACATTCACACTCCCAGCAAATTGTCTGTGTCACTAGTCGGCACTTCTCTCGACTCGTTGAGAGATGATTGTAACTTTGGCCTAGTTGAAGTTCTTTTTGTTTTCTTAATGGACGATAACTCGTCTGTTTCTGATTCTTCCTGTGCAGATCTCATTAGGTCTGCCAATACTCGCTTTTGACTCCTTGAGTCGAAAGCTATGGGTGTCGATGTTCCTACCTGCCTGTCCACATCATGGGCAGGCTCAACTCTCATGCCTGGGCCCTTCACTGTGACTCCAGATGTATCTGGATCCTCTCCAGATCTAGATGCCTGGCTTTGCATTCTCATCAAACCCATAGATCTACAATCTATTTGCCACTCTGTGGCTTTCTTCTATTGATTTAGAAGAATCAACAGTTAATGTATGTTTACTGTTTCTGAAGATTCCGATGAGTAGTAACTCGTTGGTTTGGCTGAAAAAAGATTGGGTTGATCTTTTTATTATCACAGTACTGCCAATCTTTATTGGCAGTCAAAAAAGTGTAAATAATCTTGCTGTTCACACTGTGCAGACTGAGCCAATATATCGTATTGGTATCTGCGATTGTGTGGTTATGTTACAGACTGTTTCGTCGGTTGGTGACTCTGTAATATGTTGCTGCTTAAATAGTGCTCGCAGACTGTGCCAGATAACTTGGCATAGTGGCCTTTTAGCCCAGTTGAAAACAAGTACTTTACTGTGAGAATTTACTGCCTTTCACAGGTTACAGGTAAAAGTATTCTGCTTACCTAATTACTTGTGGACAACTGTATAGTTGTCCACTATCTACAAGCACCCCTAGTGGGCAGCTTATATACTACAGCCCACAAGTCACCATTGTGACCTGTATATTTTATATAGTAGCATATATGGTACTATTAATCTACATTCTTACAGAACTGGGATTTAATATTAATAGATGAGATGGACTTTATGATCTTACTGCAGAGCAGAAAGTTCAGCTCTGTGAACATTCATTGGCTCTGTAGGAAGGATATAATGGAACAAAAGATGACATAGAGAAGCAATTAGAGTGGAAACTTGAAGCAATGAGAAAACAACAAATTCCATTCTTTCAGAGTTATCATACAGGGTCAGATTTTTGTTCTCTGACCTTACTCTTAGATAAAATTATCAGACCTGATAAAAGGGGGTATGGTTACCAATCCTGTTGGTAAGGAAGGTGATTAGTTTTTAAAATGCCTTTTCTCAACAAATAATTGAAGTATTACATGATTGTCTCTGATATTTTTGTATATATCCTTCAGTCAACTGTGCAAGTTCTGACTGTGCCTTTGGACAATATTTTAAAGGTTCTTATACTTTAGGAGAGGTAGTTAAATAGGCTGAATATCCAAACCAAACATTTGAATTTTGTCATTTGCAAGAGGAAGTCCTTCAATACTACTATGACCATCCTGTGTTTGTAGCAGAATTAAAGGTTAAAGTAGTTGGTGGAGGTACATATTGGATCACAGTACATGTATGTGAAGTATTTGACATTGACTCTGAAAACTCAAATTAGCTTCTGAATTATTTATCAAATGTCCTCATTTGATAAATTTGGAAGTTTAAAAAGTTGTATAAAAATGGTGATCAGGAAATATAAATTGATATTTTTGAGTAGAGGTAATAGTTGTACAGAAGTATGAATACTCCTGAACCTCACAAAGACCTTTATTGTAGACCTGTGGATAAATATGCTCACCATACTCTCAACAAGTGTCCTGTTTGTGACTATTATTCTTTTGGAGAATACCTCAGACGACCTTTTACTCTGGGAGAAGTATTCACACTTTCAAAAATCACCAACATATCTTTTTGGGTGTGAAGGAGCATGTAATTACCTACAATGAAGGTGAGCCTCTGTTCCTAGCAGAATTTGTAGGATATGGTGAAGGTATATTTGCACATGTTATCACAACACATGTGGGCAAAGATTTTGTTCTTACAAAGACAGAGGTGAAGAAATCACAAATTCAAATTAAAGTCCACATGGCTTACTTCAGTATTATCAGCATATTATTGTTCTTGGGATATTGGAAAATTTCTACCTGTTCCTAAATAAATCAAGGGTGTGATTGAGATAATGTACATTTAGTCTGCTTGTTTGCAACCTCAATACATGTGAATGACCCTCTACTAGGGACTTTTTAAAAGTGGGCTACTATGTGGAGCTTGAGTTAAATTAGGGTATCTTAGGACAAGCAATTTGTAGCCTACAATAACATAAAATAGTGTTGTCCAAAAATACTACCTGTCTATTTTTGAGCTGTTGGAATTTGCCTGGTTGCTTAGGGGGGTCACTATGACTTCCCTTCATTTCCCATGCCATTTAAGGACCTTTTATTTCCACACCATATTTCCTCCTTGTATTTTCTCATGTAAATGGACATTTTCTAATCTTATGATAATATCCCCCACAACAAACCACTTTAATAAAGACATTATTTTAGCTCAAATCTACACTCCCAATTATATTGTATACTACACAATATCTCCTAGTAGAGTATATCATATTATGTTAAATTAAGATCTAAACTATGTTGTGGGGGGTATTATCATAAGATTAGAAAATGTCCATTTATTACATGAGAAAATACAAGGAGGAAATATGGTGTGGAAAGAAAAGGCCCATAAATGGCATGGGAAATGAAGGGAGGTCATAGTGACCCCCTAAGCAAATGGGCAAATTCCAACAGCTCAAAAATAGACAGGTAGTAGTTTTGTACAACACTATTCTATGTTATTGTAGGCTACAAATTGTGCATCCTAAGAGACTCTAATTTAACTCAAGCTCCACATAGTAGCCCACTTTTAAAAAGTCCCTAGTAGAGGGTCATTCACATGTATTGACCCTGGGGGCATGCACAAATTTTTAGTTTAAAAAATGTGATAAAAAAGCTTTCCTTACAGATTATTCATTCACTGTTCTGGTTGAAAAATCTCCCAAAAATACTGCTTTTTTATCAAATTTTAGAACCTGAAAATCTGGTACATATTTCACATTTCTAGGCATGGGAAATGGATGGAAAATGTGAGAAATAATGGATTTATTCATTGATTTCATGCCACAAAAATGTCAGGACAATCTTGACATTTTCAACAGAAAGGAGTCAAAATTTATTCATGATTTCATAGTAGAAAAAAGATGAGAAAATTAGTAAAATATATGAGATTTTCATGAGATTTTTCAAAACTATTAGCCAATGAATAATCCAACATTTTTCTTTAGTTTTGGCAAGGAAAAACCTCATGGATAAATGATTATCCAATGGATAATCATTCACCCATATGCAATATATAACAAGTTTTCTGAACTGAAAAGGCAATGAAAAAGTCAGTGGATAAGAGTTTATCCCATGGATAATCATTCTTCCGTAGGCAGAACATTTACCCCATATGGAAGAATGATTATCCAAGGGATAAACTCTTATCCACTGACTTTTTCATTGCCTTTTCAGTTCAGAAAACTTTGGCAGTGCAGAGGGCACTGTCAACAGTGCTGGTTGTTTGGCCATCAGGTGTGGAGGTCCACCACCTGATGAGTCATCATCAGATGTACTTGGTGTGCCCCAGAAACCTGGGGGGCAAGGGGAGTGATGCCTGCAAAGACCTATGAAGGTTCCTTCGCAAGCATCAAGTACCCTTTGTGCTACATTGTTGTAGCACAATTTACTCTTCTTTTGAGAAAATTAGGGCTCTATTTTTACTAGAGCCTGAGCAGGGTCAACCCTGGTGTGTGTGCCCAACCACTGGGCAGTCTCATCTAGCAAGGTGTCCCCCTGAGGGCACTTCCATTCGAACATTAGTTTAATGCTTGTGGAAAGGAGCATGGGTGTGTCCTGTTGCCAGCAGGGTCCAGCAAGCTTCTCCCACTGGCCATGGACAGTGAAAATGTCTGTAAGCTTTTGAAGAAAGATGAGTTTCAACCAAACCCATACATCCACATCCTCAAGAACAGGGGTGTTGTCTGCATGCCTGCAGATAGCAGGTGGTACTCCCTCTGGGGAGTACTTGATAATGCATAGCACATCCCTAAAATTGGGAGGCATCTCGTTGAAGTATATACAGTATATTTTGCTCCCTTGAGATATACATCACTCAAACCCCAAGACAGTTTCCTGATGTAGGTAGAAAATACATGATACATCAATAGCAACTGCACCAGACTGCATCTTACCATGGCAATAGTCATTCAGAGCTATAATGGGTTTAGGCAGCTGGGGGTATATAGGAGCATCTCAAAAGCTCCTAGAAGGTGCTCCAGGCTTAAAGAGGCCTGAGTGCATGATCAGGGTTGTTGGAAGGCGAGCGACGTCAAGTCGGCGTCACGCATAACATCACAGTAAAACTAGTATAAAAGTTCGTAGTTTGTGTATTTTAGCCCTCACGTATTTGTCACTACTACCCCCCCCGTTTTCTAACAGGGTAAACAAAAAGGCATTCGAGTAGATTTCCGGGCAAGATTGGCCTGAGGTCGCCCGGGCAAAAAAAAAAGTCGAAAAACGCGATTTTTCGCCCGAAAGCCTAGATTCCGTTTGTTTTTTGGGATCACCCATACCAAAGGTTAATCGTGGGCACCTGGGAAGGGTGAAAAGTGCAGAGAACAGTGTGCGAAGCGCTCTAGGCCATCATGGATTCTATGCATGCCGTAATGCGACCTCCCCGCACAAAGGAAGCGTTGGTGGGAAAACCTGCCTGTGAGTGATGTATAAAGACTACCATGTACGTGGTCATCAGCCTCCTGGTGTGACCTCACGGCTACGTTCTGTATAAACCTCAAGTTCAGTGTGCAACCATGGAAGAAGCCAGTGTACGATTCCCCGCCCCAAGCGAACTTTCAGGCCTTCAGGAATCAGAGGATCGCAACTCTCCATATTCTGACTAAATTTTTGACGGGTGCAATTTCGAGTTAGTTGGACTAATTCAACCGACCTGTGCCGTATACCATCACGAAGGGAAGAAAAGTCCAAAACTTGCTAACTATGACCTGAAAAGGGTAAATTAAAGAATATGCTTTGAGAGCATAAGGCTAAAGCTTAGCTTTGAATATATAAAGCCTGTAGGATATGTATAGAGCTCAGGCTCACGCAGCCACACTGACTATTGTATTCCATCACCTCTTGACAGACCCCTGTCTTTGGCCCGTACATGCGGCACATACTATCTCAGGGTCAAGTCGAGGGTCAAGTCGCCCATCTGTCATTATATCTGACGCTCAGAAGGGCTTCGAAATACCAAATAGTGATCTCCCCGCACGACTTGACGTCGCATTTCAAGTTGAAGGCGCCGCAATTAATTAATCTCGGAAGACTAAACGGAATTGACTTTGCGTGGGGCACCATGGCAAGCACTACTCACGGTTAAGATTCAGGTTAGTCCGAGAATGAAGAAGAGTCTGCCTCAGGTAACTAGTAACTTCCATCAATCCAAGGCTGGCACAAGAGCCTCCACATGAGCAGTGAATTAACCGCGGAATTCGAGCAGAAGAAAAGACAGTCCATTGACTAAGTGCCAGGAAAATGAATGGCCATCATGTTCAACGACCTGAACTTTGTCTTTGAACCCCTATGGGCCACATAAGAATACCAATGAGCCGGTGAACTCAAAAATCGGGTTTTGTAGCAAGGCTCACGCTGTATACATGTCTTAAGCAGCGACCACAAGGAGCCTGAGGCTTCTCGCACAACATGGATGATGGAATAAGTTAGATCTCCTGCACGATTAAAAGCTTATAGGCTGTCAGTACTGCCAGAATTACAGCATACGTACGAACGCACAACTTCCCGGTCGGGTTCAAGATGAATGCTAGTCTAATGTATTGAATACCAAAACATATGCCCGAATCAACATCTTTTTGGGTTTCTGGTATATGGCAGAGCCACATTAGGGAGTCTGCAGATCGGAAATGACCCTAAGTAAAACGCCACGACGCCACAGGTTGGAATGCTAACTTCCCGCGATCTGGCGAATCTATCTGGATGTGTTCAATTGATCCTGGATCTGTTGTAACAGAAGGACAGGAAGGGATATCAGCAGCGGGTGTAGGTAGCACCTGATAATACCCACGACACCGGCTGGATCGCCAACCTCCTTATATCCGGCGTTCGGACAGTTTTGAATGCCAGGCGTTCAGTGACGGCATCTGTGGTATTCCATTCCTTCCTTCAGATTACTTCAAAAGCGGGTATCTGTGTTGCGCAGGATATGACAATCAGACAAAAACCTCGAACAGGCGTCTTCATACCGACGTCTTCACAGCGCTTCATGTTGCTGATGCCTGACTGAAGATTCTTGCTTCCTGCAGCAACGATGCCGTTTATTACATATAGAGTGATAAATAGCAGACGGCACCGGTGTTTATACTTTCAAAAACAACCCTTTTCTATTAGAACTAATATAATCAGTCAGTAAATAGTTCAAAGCAGTAGGTATGATCGGACGAAGCTTACAATCAAAATTGGAGTCAAGAGTCTAGAAGACATTGGACGCCTAGTCGACTTCATAGAAGAATATATCAGAGCTGAAGGCTTTCCTCCGTTCCATATAGAGTGGCTCAAATACAAGAGCGAAGAGGTGCAGAAGCGATACCCATTATGTTTACACTCGGTTTTGGCGGACATTATGCAAAATATATCGTCCCATCTGTTACAATCAGTTGAAGGTAGAGATTGAATTTATGTTCTCACAGATAATATCACCCGACGGAAAATGCCAGCGACAGAAATTACTCCCAAACTGAGAGGTACCTTGTGGTTCTGTCCGGCCCCGGAAAATACACTCCTTTGAGCTGAGCATGAAACTCAGGAAGTCAGGATTCCACCGCAGCACATCACGCATGGGCGCAAACGAGGACACGCCCATTGTCGACCGGTGGTTACTTCAACTCATAGACCTGTACGCTTGTGCGCAATCCAATTAATGGGCGAGTCTACAGTCGTGCCGTGATATCAAAGAAGAGGCGTTTGGAATAACACTAGACATCTCTTCGAAAGTCCTGTAACCTCGAGATAACTTCAAACTTGAACCTTTCCGAACATTCTCAAAGTTCCATGGGTCTTATCGTCAGGTAGGTTGTCTGAGGGCCGCGAGACTGGGTATGAAGGAGATCCAGTAAGTGTTTGTCATATGCAAGAAAAGACAATAGGCTCACGGTATTTCCGCAACAACCCCGGAGTCTGCTTGAACCACTACAATCACTGTTCCCTGAAACCAAATACATCTCAGTCGTGGTCGTGTAAGTGGACAGGTAAAAATTGATTAACATCGCTCAGTGGTGGCTGGACCTTTGTGACCGTCGCTAAGTGCTCCAATTGTGTCCTTGCATCACAGAATGCTACTCGTGTCCCCACTTGTGGGATTGCCTGCATGATAACGTCGGGTTGGTGGGGTGGGAGTTTATACATAGATTTGTGCTCACCGTAAAGTTCGCTGCCATGATGCAGGTAGTCTAAAAAGCAAACACGCTTGTAGACCTATGATTGGAAGCGTCAATGTGGGGGTTTTTATGTGGAGGCGTGCGCCCCGTCCGTATTGAAACGAAGATGTCATCGAGAGAAGACAACATTTAGGGGTGGTCTAAATTTACCAATGTCAATTAAAAGGGCTGAAAAGACGTCTCCAGTATCGTTTATTACCGTTGTATGGCACGCAGTAGACCTAAGCAGGGAACACTGACCATGGACCGGAGTTAAAGAATTTAGATGTCCGGATAGGGGCTAGAAACATAAAGATAATGATTAGTTACAGTCTAAGATGGACAGAGTCTAGACGCTATGATTACCGGGACCTCCGGAAGGTAGAATCCTAATTTTCGAATGCTAGAAGCCTTCAGGGGGCATGTTGTTTCCGTGATACAACAAAAATATTCCAGATAGGAACAGATGAAGGCGAGAGTCAATGAAAATCAAGCGGAGTCGGAGTCGGATGGGAATGAATGTGAATTGAAGATCCTACGGTATGATCTCGGTTGGGAAGTTTGTACTCGGCTCGGAATTCATGAAAACCAACTTCTGAGGGAGAGGGAGTGACCTGTGAACCTATACACATGAACACGTGCCATGTAAGCCGGCCATGACTGTAAGGAATATGGCATTGAAGCCGTTCCCGATACGGCTCACCTTGTATTACGTGTGTACCCGTGCTTCCGTACAGAAGAAATGGGGCAGAATTAAAAGAGTTCAGCAGCCAGGTGAGACCGGCGGTCAGAGAGTGACGTACCACTTATGTAGGTTCACATGGAAAGGACGAGACAGGAACTGCAAGCGAGTTCGAGTTCCCATTGGAAACGCCATTATCTTCGATTCGACCTAAGGAGAAAAGAAGGGTAGGGAGTATTACTGATAGCGTCCTAAGTATGATTGATGTATTTCAGGGTTTACCAGCGGGACATAGGACCTGGAATGATGGCGTCAGCGATGCGATTAATGTATAACATGGGGAGGTGAAGTGACACATCCAAACAACACAAGTAGCAGAAGACGCTTGCAGAGTCCACAAATAGGGTGTTGGCGCATGAAAATGCCTCATGGAGTTAAACGTAAGGTGGCGCTGCGGCAATTTTCATGGGTAGTGTTGTTAAAGTTGGCAGTCACAGAGAAGTTACGATGATGTCGATAAAGTCTATGGGGTTCGAAGGGGGCCTGGCAAGTGTGAAATTGTTTGCAGTGCCACATGGATCCAGCGAAAATATCGGAAAAACAGTCAATGCAGAACAGATATGGTGAGCCCATCTCCGTACCAAGATCAATAATATGATAGTATGATACTGGTTGTTCGCGGTCATCAATCATCTTCGGCAATATGCCCTTCGGAGCTTGAATGGATGTGAGCACCGTAACGAGTCTGATGTTCTCAGTCGATTCCGTGAAAAGGTGTACGGTGAAGTCAGGTTTCCTATACGAACTGCTGGCAACAACCTAATTTATGGTTCCAGATTAAGCCATCGGCCACAAGAGTTCCACGAAAAGATATGCTTACCGTTCCGTTACAATCTGACTAATAACTAAAACGACAATTGTAAGTGCCTTCGTGAACGACACCACTCCGTTGATGCCGCAACTAATGCTACACCCTCTGGCAGTAGTGGGGCAAAGAACGGATATTTAAGTATCTCAACATCAAGGCCGATGACACTGAACAAGCTTTCGCCCTTTCCGAGTGTTAAAGACCCAATTTATCAGTTGCAACTTGAATCCGTGGATTTTAAGATGTGATCTGGAATAATGCCTACGATCACCGCTGTTAGAACTGTTAGCGCTGTCCAACGTCTTAAAACTTGAAGTTTAAATAAAGCTGAAGAAATTAACATAGTCACCGACATCGTATCATTAGGCAGAGGAGAGACCATCTTCTACTTTCCATACAGATTATCCCAATCTTGAATGGTAAGCATGGATCCTCGAGCTTCAAGTTATAAGGTGAAGGAGTGCACATAGAAGCATGCAGTGTGGAAGTTGTTAATAACCCTTCGCCTCCAGTCACTAGGAAAAGTGCTTCGTTTAAAACACCGACATTTTCACAGTGGTCGGTTTCGTTGTGGTTTCACGGTCTTATTTCAAAAACCGCAAAACCGTCCAAATTTTAAACGCCTCTGGTTTCGAATTTTGGACCGTTTCGTATGACTGACTTTATTGGACAAAATAAAGTAACTTTCCAGAAATCCTGCATATATCACAAGCAATAGAGCAAGATCCTTCTAGATGTGGGATGATCATAACACATCACACAAGGATACATTATAATCCTGTGTGATTCTGTATGATTCTGTGTGATTTTATGTGATTTATTGGGACTTTCCAAGATACCAATGTGATATGGGTTAATCATTCATGAATATTCATGATTTGTCCTGATTTGTCAGTTTTTGGAGTCCTGAGTGATCACTGAGGATTTGCCAAAATCAAGGAATACCTCTAGATCACACTGTGTCATTCAGGATAATTGCATGAGATTTACATAGATGTAGATTTATCATGTATAATATTCCCAAATCACTCCCCCTTTTGAATCATGATGTGATACTGGCATGATAATTGGGTACTGTGTGATTTAGGAGGATCCTTCAGGATTTGGGAAAATGCTGCAATCATGGATGATTTTGAATGATTGGACAGGATTCTTATCTTAAGACTAACAAAACAATTCTTAGAACACTCAGAAAGCAACAAATCATTAAACTGTTGAAGCTATTGAGTACGCAACTGCCATTCTAATTTACAGCTGTTTCGGGTACATAAGGCGGAGTTTGAAATATGCTGAATAATCACAATTTCACCACTGCCAGGTATTTTGGGTCTTCCTCCTCAGCCACTGCAATTTAAGCCTTAAAACTTTGGGATAATGGAGTTATATATAATTTAATAAGCCCTGTCCAAAAGACTTCTGTAAAATGCAGTATTTAACAATCAGGTCTGGCAAGGTAGATTACCCATAGACAGACCAAATCAGCAGATATTCTCCTGATTCTTTCTGATTATATGCTAGTATATATATACTCATAAACCATGGGACAAACAGCCCTTATGCATTCCTCTTTCATTTAGCACAGACTCTCTCTATATGCAGACATTTACTGTTTCTACTAAGGCACCAGTGAGCATCTTTAGATTATGAGTATATATACACTGGTGTATAATCAGGAAGAACCAGGAGAATATCTGCTGATTTGGTCTGTCTATGGGTAACCTACCCTGCCAGACCTCATTGTTAAATACTGCATTTTACAGAAGTTTTTTTGGACAGGGCTCATTCAATTATATATAACTCCATTATCTCAAAATTTTAAGGCTTAAATCGCAGTGGCTGAGGAGGGAGACCCAAAATACCTGGCAGTGGTGAAATTGTGATTATTCAGCATATTTCAAACTCCGCCTTATGTACCCGAAACAGCTGTAAGTCGAACCGGGCGCTTGCTTACACCAGTCGAGCTTTACAAACACTCTAGGCAATCTACGCTATTCCGGACTGACAAGTCCTCTCTGGGATATCGATCTCGTTAGTCTGCAGTGTCTTATCATCGTGAGTAATCCAGTGTACTTAAACCCGGTAAATAATCTGGCAGAACTTATCGACAGGCAAGCAAGTAGGACTCCTCACAGGATCACGGTACGTGATTATTGACGGCCTACTTTTATTACTCACATGGTTCGTTTATGTAGCTGCAATTGCACATTGGAGGGGTATCGTTTTGTTCGAAGTGTTTTTTAATTTGGTCACTGACTGGTTATGATTTCATGGAAGACTTGCCGTTTGTGAGTTTATGATTATGGCTGTGACGACCATGAAACTGATAAACAATGTAAGTCCCTGACGGTCACCCCGTGGGCAACTAAGGGTTTCGTCTTAGGCGTGAACTATACGAGGGCTGTTGTTTCTCATGAAGAGGTAAGTGCAATCATGGACCAGGTCGAGGCCGCCATCCGGTTCATGGTACATCATCCAAATGCGCTGAATTCCAATTCTGTCGAACTTGTAAATGAAAAGGAGCTGAAGCACATGATACCTACCTGTCGTCAACATCAGGGATCAACTCAGCACTATCCCAAACATGTCCGAACTCATTGAGGGACGCCACAACGAATTGCCGCTAATCGCGTTCTACATGGACAAGTCCGTCGAGATGTTCCTGGCGATTCTGGCCATGCATAAGGTCGGTGATGGCTACGTCTCATTGGATATTGATCATCTCACTGAACGCACACAGATAATCACTCGTCTCGCCCAGACAACAATGGTTCTCACCACAACACGAGGGATCTTCAGTCGGCTTGCCTTGACCATCCCCGAGGCTAAGGTGAAGGCGGCCTCTTTCTCCACTGAGAAGCAGAGCTAATGATCTAACCTCTGCAGAGAGGGTGTGAGGGCAATTTAACTGCGAGGGGAATATTGTCATCTACGGTGATTTGGAAAAATTCAGTTATTCTCTGCTTTGTAAACATCATAAGTAAGATTATGGTATTAAAAACTCTACTAGGGTGAACCTCTTAAAAAGTTGTAAATTCACCACTATCGTCCAGGGCAAATTGCAGATGGATCCATGCATCAAAAAAGTAACATTCCCCTGGGCGCCGATCCTCGGGTCTCTCGAGCAACATATTGACCATCACTTTGGTGAGGATGACCTCCACCTCACTGGTGCACAAATGAACCACGAGTGGTGGAATGAGCTGTCAAAGATATAATATTATCAGCCCAGCCATAACGTGAACGTGCTAAAACTTACAGTGGGCTCCGGACCGGAACAATTAGGGATGGTATCAGAAAATCGAAACTGTCAGTACGCAAATGTTGCATGTCAATGCCAAAAGAAAAGAAGAAAATAAAAGACTTACTGAAATGGCCCACATAGGGTCAGTGGGGATCAAAGAGGATCCCATGACAATTCGGTGGAATGAACGTGCAGGTAAGAGTGCATCACTTGCGTCACGACACCAGGTCTCCATGTTGACATGATCAGCGAGCACATGATGTATCGGGTGTCCTACACCAGTAATATATAAGTAAAACTTCGTTTGAAATACCTTCATAAATATTAGAGATATCATTGTGAATGAGCAAGTAGAAGGGACTAACTTTTTGAATTGCTTCAAAGTTAACGTCGGGCGGCCACATGAGGGAATTGATCCAGTCCTGAAGGTCATTGAGCTCTCGATTAGCCATTCGATGTATGAGAGTTTTGACGTTTCCCTTGAAAAACTGTCGCAAGTTAGGTTTAAGCCTTGCAAAATTGGAGTAATGCTTACCTGACACATGGATAATGCATCTGAGAACTTGATATTAAAACCGCGTTTGAATGCTAGATAATGTGGGTGAGTATTGCTTCGGAATTGGTCGTCCTGCAGCAGGAGCGCTTGCGCCAGACGAAGCGCAAACGCTGAGTGCATGTTATGACCGCCTTCTGCAATATGAGGGCGACCGTCCATGATTTGTCTAGGCTGCGGAAACAGAATCAATGAAAGTTCAACAAAAGAAGAAGAAAAGACGAAGGGCACGCACCTCCATAGAAAGAAGCCCTGCAACTGTATATATCAGTTGCGAGTGTGCCTGCAAAGTGAGCGCCTGCACCCAAAAAGGGGAGGTGAGGAGCTTCCTTGCAAAAAGCTCATTGTAAACCGCACGCTCGACACCATTTCCTAACCCACAACCCCTGAAAAGCAATGGGAGAAAGTAATGGTAGTAATGCATGGGGGACTTACACTCTAAAGTGCGTGTCCGCCATGAGTAGTCCATGGATGGTGACAAATTCACCTATGAACGGATCTTTGGTGGCATCCACATCAATAACTTCCATGTCGGGTTCTTTGCCTAGAATATGATCGCGAAGGGCAATAAACAACCCATTGGCGACTGCATCAACATTTGCACCACTGTAGTGAGAGCCTGACGTGTTCCAAATCACATCTTGAATGCGTTGGTGGCAGTCTTCGCGCCACTGCGTAACACTGATCCAGTTAATGTTTGGATCTTCCTCCGAGGATATAAACATGTGTCGAGGGGTCTGAGTGGAAGCAGAAACGCGCGCAGCAGCATATGCCAATAAGGCTAGCTGGGACTGGGACTCAGTCTCAGGTTGAGCTGGTAAAAGAGACTGGGAGGAAGTGTGGGCGTGGGGTAGGGAAGGGGCATGGACATGAGGAGCGTTGATGGCAGCAGGCTGTCCCAGAGATTCAACGGGAGAGGCAGACTGAACCAAAGGAGGAAGGGGGAAAAGAGCGGGAATGCTGATAGGGACAGCAGCAGGCTGTGACAGGGAATGGACAGGGGAGGTAGACTGAACTGGAGAGCGAGGAGGGAGAAAAGAATGGCCAGAAGTACCAGCGATAAGTTGTGTTGCAGCCGCGGGCTGCGACTGAGTAAGTGGTAGAGTAGACAGCATCACAAGGATGCTACCCACTTGGGATGACCCATCGCTGCCCGTGCAGGCAGGCTCGCATGCTCCGCTTGTAATATCGGCCCAGTTTCCGTCACTTGGCATTACACGCTCTGCAAAACAGAGGTGCGTGCTGCCGTCGAAACCAGGGACAAAAGCGGATATTCGGCCTGAAAGCTTCTCGTGACGGGGTGCTGTGCATAAATGCTCAGATCTGGTGAATGATGATGGTCATATGACTTACCGAAAAATAACAAATTGGAACCTTGTGACATCGGGACAAAATCTTTGGCCCATCGCTTAAGTTTGTTTGCCGTGAAGTCGTCGGGTTGCAATTTCATTGCATCATACTTGCGCCTCCCCTGAGACAAGTTTCCCGGCTTGAGAATACGCCAGGGAAGAGAAAGAATACCATGGTGAGTCTGAGGTTGTACCATTACTGTCCCCGTCTCAGCGAAATGACTTGATATTCGTGCGTGAAAAAGACCCCAGATCGGATTGTCTGCTTCTTCACTGTGAATATCAATGGTCACCATTAGGTTCGCCAGATTGAGACGATTGATAAGGAGCGGGAGTTGATCAATGACGAAATGGAAGCGGCCAACAGGAGCAGTTGTCTCGTTCAGGCAGCCGCAGGGGTGCACCTATTCGCCCCAGACCAGACATGAGCAATGTGAATAATCATGTAGCATAATGTTACGCACACTAAATGGTAATATACCGGTGAGGAACTGTATGGTGCTAGAGTCCGGCATACCCTGTGAACTGTTTCCTTGCTCTTGAGAATGTCGGATATCTGGCAGTCCCGGGTATGGGTGACGAGCGCCATTGCCATATCTGACACGAGTACGAGTCACTGTATGATTTTGGCCTTGGCGTGCAGCAGCCACGTTTGTCGCGCGGGCCCGTGCAGCACTGGAATTATGTCTCTCATTAGCGTTTCTGGCAGTTACCCTGACTTGAGTCTGTAGTGCTTCCTGAAAGGCCCGGATGGGACTGGAGGTCGAAGAGAACGTTGGAGGGTGCACCGGACTGGAGGCCAAAGAGAACGATGTATGGCGCATCGGACTGAAGGCCGAAGATAAAGATACAGGATGCAATGGAGAGGCGGAAATCCTGTATGCAGTGATTAAATATTGGAGAGCAATTCGCCAGTCCTTCACTTACTGCCGTTCTGGAACATCAGATTGGATTATGTTCTCCTTCCCTCACTTGTGAACATTCAATAGTTGACCGCACACGCAACGCGATTCTCCAGTGACAGGGCCATCCTGAACTTGTTTAAAAACGAATCCGTGTTTCATCCAGAAAGATGTCCTCACCGAATGACTTGGCCTGAAGCCTAGGCAATCCGAAAGCTGACAAGGGCGTGAAACATTGGGATGCCCTTGTGATGACATTAATGTAGAGATTAAGATTAATATGCTACTAGTGGAGATATAAGGAAAGATGATAGGAATGAAGGAGTGAAGGAGAAAGAGTGAAAGAGCGGGAAGGAGACGCATCCGAAACTTGATCCAAACACAGTCAAACACGGTGTCACTGACACTATGATGTCGGACCTGCTGAGTTTTGCCCTTCCAAGATGATTTCCCCGCAGCTCCGGAGCACTGTGCATTGGTAAGCATCCATGCCCACCATCTTCGTGTCAAATCATAAGTCAAGGTATGACCACACTGACATCATGTCAGTGTACATGATGCTAACACATTCTGTAGTTGCCACCCTTCATCCAGAGCATGTATTCTAACTCCTTCCACCATCCACCACCCCTCTAACTAGATGCTCTTACCCAGCTTCATAAATCAACAGTGTGAGACACTGACAAGGACACTTTCGGGGATGCCAGCATTTGTACCAATGACCCAGAACACCAATAACTTACGGGAGTCAACCGGAGACGTCTCTAGTAACGGTCGGGAAGGAACATCCGAATCCGAGAGATTCACAGACCATAGTAAGTCTGTGCACAGGTTCGATATATTTCCAATGGATTGACCATGAACTCCAGGTTCACCTCTGCCTGATTTCCATTCACCTATGTCCCCTGCGAGCGAGCACCATAGTAAGTCTGTGCACAGGTTTGACATATGTCCGATGGATTGACCATGAACTCCAGGTTCACCTCCACCTGATTTCCATTCACCTACGTCCCCTGCGAGCGAGCACCATAATAAGTCTGTGCACAAGTTCGACATATGTCCGATGGATTGACCATGAACTCC
Organism: Ramaria rubella; assembly: GCA_015039355.1. NCBI lineage: Eukaryota > Fungi > Basidiomycota > Agaricomycetes > Gomphales > Gomphaceae > Ramaria > Ramaria rubella. The sequence continues at coordinate 251,533 of MU134305.1, read as the reverse complement.
AGGTTCACTTCTGCCTGATTTCCATTCACCTACATCCCATGTGAGTGAGCACCACACGGATAACAGGTATTCAAGAAGCATGTAACCTTTCGTCGGCTTTCAATGATCTACTAATTGGCTACAATACAGGACCCAGTTCAGAGTTACACAACACAGGAGGTAAAAATCTCAGATGATCCAACCTCATATTCTCAACAGCTAGCCCTACAGATACCGCTAATGTTCCCTGGCCTTCATCAGAGGATCTACGCGCTCTCAGTATCCAGCTCAGAAGTCGCCTGAACAACATCTTCATTGAGGTGTCGGATGACTGCCGGCCGACCACCATTCTCCTCGGTGTCAAACGCAATGGAGTGCCTTCTAGTTATGCAGTACTCACAGGTTTCTCCAAAGAGCAGTCCACTGTAGATGACCTCATTTCTGCCATCATCAGTAATCCGGAGACCCAATATGTTTTGGAGAAATTGTTGGAGTCGTTCTCTGCCAGGGTGGATTACCACATCCTCCGAGCCGGAGAAGCACATGCCATGGAGTCATTGGACGTCTGGCAGGATGGATGCCAAGTTCTAGACAAGCTTTCTACCATTCTTACATGCATGTTATCCAATCATGATGAGAGAGGTATCACTGTGCATTCTGCTACGGCACCGCAGACCAGGGTGCCCTCTGCGACCTTGTGGGGATTTCCAGAGACAGACTTGCTTTATATATTGTACCTAATTCCTGAGGTAAGTGCTATCAGATTCCATGATTATACATTTTAACATATTACAGGCCCCTTCGCTTGAGGCCACACCACTTGGTGGTCGTGGCTCGTGTCCCCGTGACATCCCCCTACACGCCATAGAAGGCTGTGCTGCACTGAGCCACCCCTCGCCGACCCCCGATTCATCCATTCAGGATGGGACTGTACATATGAATGTGACGCAGTGGTTGAAAAACCACTTCCCATCTATACACACCCTATCTGATGCTCTTATCTGTCAAAGGTCTTTTGGCGGACCATATCGGACACATTTACACATCCAAATGGCTCTTTACGTGGCAAAGCAGCTTGGTCATTCTCTCCGAATCAAAACTGGACCAGGTTCGACAACCATTGTCGATGGATTCACCATCTCATCCTCAGACATCAAGAGATTCGTGACAAGGCTCCAACCTGCGACATTCGACAATAATCACTCGCACCTCAACACATATCGCAGAGTCTTCGCTATGGTGACTTCTGATTCAGATGAGACATACGTGCATAATATCAAGGTCAAAAAATTCAAGCGACTTTGTCAAGAATTATTTGCAATTAATGAAGATACCATCACAATGGTTTCAGTCACAGTGGACTCAGAAGTGGAATTTGAATGCTCGGTCCGGTCGAAGGCTTGGGGCTACATGAATAGGTTGAGAGAAGAGGTTAAGATATGCCTTTCGGAAGCATCATCTTTTTCAGAAAATGATAGTGACGAACAGGAGACTAGTATGTAAACAATGTTCACCGTCGCTGTATCATGTTCTCTTGTATTTCAATACATTGCAAGTTACTTTTAAAGGTGAATGAATTCAATGATTTTCCGATGTGCATTCAATGAACACGCTGCTGTATATACACTTTCAATGCGGTCTTAACGCGATCTTAACGTGTTTAAGTGGAAAGAGATAAAACACATAGTCATATTTAGCTCTGTTGTATGACTCTCCTATCACATAAGACATTACTTATCATGGAGAACATTGTTCCAATTCTTGGACATTTGCGAGCTGCATACACTGCCCTTCAGACCAAGGTCTTGCAAGGTACCCGGCTCCACCTCTGCGACATGCGTCACCTCGAGATAATTCAAGGCCGAGTCTCATCATTTAGGCAAGCTGCTGAGCAGGACAGTTCGGTCAGACTTCTTAAGATCAGACATCATACCAATTGAATCCCATAGCATTCCACCATGTTCGACACAGCTGAATGGGTGACATTGGTGGAAAACATGAGCCAGATGGTTCAGGTGTTGCATGAGGCGCAACATGCATCAGCCGATCCTCCAGACAGCGAAAACATTGTCATAGTCCAGTGATCTCATCAGGCTCATCGCCGCCGGCCAAGGATTGAAATTGATTTGTCCATCCTATGGTATGCTATGGAGCTTCGACCAAACACTGCCTTGGCTGACGTATTCGGCTGCTCAGCAAGAACTGTGCAACATTGTGCTCTTGAACTGGGCATTGCTGAACCTAGTCCACCTGTTAGGGCTCCAACAAGTCCGGGAGACGAGACGGGGAGGGAACAATATGTCTCATACACACCCGCAATGGCAGCGCTCTTGGATGAAGCTCTTGATTGAATCACAGCTGAAATCTTGGAAATTTTCCCAAGTTTTGGGCGACAGATGATTATGGCGCAGTTTCGCTTGTATGGGTACCGGGTGTCTAGGCAGAGGATACGCGACTCCTATGTTCGGATTCGGGGAGCACCGCCAGAGTTTGGAGGTCGTCGAATTGAACGACGAGTATATAAAGTAGCCGGCCTAATTCTCTTTGTCATGGTTGGCATGGTGCACATCCTATTACAAAAAAAATCAGATGAGAACCTAATAGTGAAGGGGAATAGGGCTTATCAAGTTTGGTATTGTCATCCATCTCTTCATCAATGGGTTTTCTCGATTTATCAAGGTGGTCGGCGTACACGACAACAATCGCGCTGATACCGTCCTTGAGCTGTTCTTGCGCGGCGTTGAAGAGACAGGGCTGCCTAGCCGCTGCCGAGGGGACCATGGCGGAGAGAACATGGCAGTCGCAATTTATATGGAATGTCATCGTGGAGGGGATTGCAATTCTTATATTTGGGGGCGGTGCATGCCCTCACTTCAGAATGATTAGCTTACCAGATGTATGCTAGGAGTGTTCATAACATACATTGCGAGCGTTGCTGGTACGACCTCAACCAGGGGTTTGGGTTAAAATGGAAAAATTTCTTTCAAGATTTGGAAGTGTGGGACGGTCTCGTGCCTACCCTCCCAAGCCATATATGGCTAATTCAACACCTTTTTCTACCTGCAATTCAAGCGGATGCGGAATTGTGGCGACAGGTCTGGAACACTCACAAAATGCAACTGAAAGGAGAGCGGGACCAGAGTCCTCGCGAAATGTTCTTCTTTGGCATGCTCGCCAATGGACCCCGGGGCTTATATGCTGCCAGAGAGCTTGAAGATGAGGTTGTTGACGATGTAGCAGGATACGGAGTAGACTGGGAAGAGTATGAGGATGAAAGACTGATGGCAAACTTTTATTTGGCCAACCCAAGGGATCACAAAGACGTTTTCATCCAGAACCAACCGGATACATTATCAGTGGTAGAAGTCGTCCCGCCAGGGTGCCCCCTTACTCCTCTGGAGGTTAACCATCTTAACCTTTTGTTGGGACAACGCATAGAGCTGGGTAGTCAAGATATGGATACACGTCAGCAGGTATGGATTACAGCTTTGCAGCTGTGCATTGATATTTTGAAGGGGCAAAGCATCTCCTTAGACCAAACTTGATATTAGTATGTGCCAATGTAAGTGAAAAAGAAAGAGGCCTTGACGTCGCAGGTAATTTCTTTCACAAAGGCGCACATCTCCCTTTAATTTCTATTTCCAGTCTACCGCAGAATGTAGACAGCACTGCCTCTATTCCATATGCTTCTAGTTCTCGGCACCTTCAATGGCGGCAGGTTGGCACCTCCTAATGTATCCTCAGCTTCTTATCATCCTAGCCCTCTTCTTCCAATGATTATTCTTCATATAATGGCTCTCTTGTATTGATCAGTCCAAGCGGTGGTGGTATTCACCAAGATATTCCTCGCCATGATCTTCCATCACTCCAAACCAGTCAATCTGACCTGGCTGTGGACACAACTCACAATCTTGGGCATTTGTATGTTTCATCTTGTCTTCTAAAAACCCTGCCACCCTAAGACAAGAGACTGGGTGTGCTCGTTCTGTAGTTTCGGACTGTTCAGAAGAGAAACTTGATGGGATGATTCCATGATTCCCTGCTTCATATGCATCCTAGTAGACATGACTGTTCTTTCTGTTCATTGCTGCTTTCTAGATATGTCATTTTGTGAACTCTTCAAGCAACATCCAGATAGCTTTACCTTGAGAAGAACAATTTTTCGTTGTGAACCTTCACATGGACCTGGGGACCAGCACACCCTTCACGCAACAATCAGCTCCGTCTTTTTTGGTGTAACTCACCTGCTCACCGTACAGTCTGTCGTTGGACACCTCAGAAGGGGAGACAAATTGACAATTATTGATCAGAGTGGGGCTCTTGCCTGTACCAAATTCGTTGAACCAGACTACTAGTATGAGGAGCAGGAGTGATTCACACTGTAAACACTTACCAGTTCTGGTACCTGTCATTATATCATGATGCCAAAAAATAGAATCAAAAAATCTGTGATATTTTGAACATACACAGAGCTACAATATCAGTTCCATATAGTATTCGTGCCTCTGGGAGTTATCATCAGTGACAGTGTCATGGCGTTACGAACACACTGAACTCTGCCGAACATGCACTTCCACCACCTCGAAGCAATTAACCCAGCTAACTCACCTTCTGCAGGTACCCAAAATGTGGTATTCAAATTTAATCTATCACATTTGAAAAATATAATCTATTCTCCACCCTCTCTGGCATCGCTGTGATCCAAATCCCCATCAAGATGTCCTCCCCTTGAAACACCATCCCAACCTAGAGAACATCCTAGGCACCAAGCCAGCATTTTTTATGGATAGGAAATAATGTAAACTCACATAAAAAATGCTAATCCACCCTCCCAGCAAAGCTGCATACCCCCAGGGCTTCTAAACAATACCGCGGATGAACAATCTCCTGTTAGGACATGGAACCCTGTAGGAAACATAGAGGTGTAGACGTACGTACGCACAGACCCCACACAAAACTTTGCTATGATATGCTGATGAAACACAATTTCCCCATGTTAACAAACTGTGCGCCGAGATATACTCAAAAAGCCATCTATTTCCCCTTCATTTGCCATTCGCCAACGTATTTTCGAGGCTACGGATGAGGCCATCCTGATCAAAGTTCCCCATATCCACCAACTTGATGCCTGGTTTCACTTCAGCCGCTTCGATGTCCCAGAAACCCTGAGCTCCATGCGAATGGCTGCACATGATCTGCGCAAAAAACGAACGGCAGCGCATGATCTGCATAACAAACGAATGGCAGTGCTTGATCCGCACAAAAGAATCTATCAAGTACACACTAGGTTATTCAAATGTTAGCCAGTAAGTATGCCAGTACACATAAATCACTCACACCGCTGTAAGAATAATGCCTCCGTCTATCAACACCTTCAATGTCCCGAAGGTGTTCGCGTCCGTGAACAAATTGATTGCAGTCCCAATGAGTGTGAGACATGCTCCTATCGCCCCAAGGCCAATGCGAATGCATTTTGCAGTGTAGTAGCGCATGAGTGCAGGGGGAGAGACGGTTTCAAGAGAGGTAAGTGTGCAGGCTTGCAGTCAAAAAGATGACTGTGTTCAGCAGTGCTTAATTTATGTGCGTAATTTACACGGCATGCGCATGATGTCGCTCACAACTGAGCGATCCGGAGTGTGCATAGTCAGTTCAGGACTCCGCACATCCACCAACTTCGCTGGTTGTGGTGCTCTTCCACACCCTCTCGCACACCTCAACGCAACCGTCCCCATAGCCCCCTGGCGATCTGATATTCTGCTCGACAAGTATTCATTCACATGTCACGCAGAAACAAGACCTAATTACAGCAACGTTTAGGTCTCCATATCACATCCGATGCAAGTAGTTTATTTTTTTGCTTTTTATTATTATACTAACTCTTTGGTTGGGTTAGCGTCACGATTGCAACTACTAGTACGAATAAGAGGTCCGGTGATGCTGCAGAAAACCTCGCTGATACTCACCCGAGCCATCGCCCATTCCTGCTGCCGTCTCCACCCGTTGCTCCGGTTTCTGCTATCTTCCTTGCCTGGATCGTTCCCCTCGCTCCACCTGCAGCCGCTCCGGTTCCTGCTACTGTCATGGACCAATTCATTCCTCCCGCTCCTCCTGCAGCCGCTTTGCCCACAGCCATAGTCCACCTTTTACTTTTGCTTCATCAAGGTTCACGCATGTTGATCTATGATACCTTCATGGCATGGGATTGAATATAACCTTCAAGTGAGCCTTTTAAAAACCTTCACCCGGAAGTTGGTCGTTTCCCACTCAGCTGTCAGCTAAAATGACCTAAAGCAAGCTGTCAGTTTGGCGCTACACTGAATACTTTGCAATCCTCAGAAATAACGGCAAATCATCAAAAGATTCCCTAAGGATTGTACTTGTAGTTCATTGCAAATTTCATTTTTGCAAACTGTCAGTTTCAACGGTTTCAACAACTGAAATGAAAGAATGATTTGTACATGTGAATCACAGGAGATCCTCCTAAATCCCGATGCCAAATCCTTGAGAATCATTTCGAAATCATTCAGGATCCTAAATATTTTGCATGATCACAGAGATATACTCCATAATTTAAACAAATCATTGATTATCCCTTAGTATATTTGATGATCTTGCAGTATTTGCAGGAATCCTGAAAAATTTACAAGGATAATGAATTATTCATTTTGATATCTGCATTATCATTTGTGATTTAACATACTAGCTGAGACTATTCTTTTCTTTGTTTTAATTCATCCAGTAAAGTCACTCAAAGTTTTGACACTCGCTTCAACGCTACCATCGGTCATCAGGTTTTTGAAATTCTTGACTCTTACACCAATAATAGCTTTGTCAAAATGTGCTTGCAGTATTTATTTTTCTGAGTCAGCTATTCACCTTGAATTCTAGCAACTTGGTTTGGTGAAAACAGTGTAACAACTAATGGAAGGAAACTCTGTGAATGGATAGATTCACTATGATATTTATAACTACCTAACAGAAGGAAACTATAATATATGTAAGTCTTCATTTACTTGTTAACATGAACAATGACACATACCTCAGTGAACAGATAGATTCATTAAGGGTATGTCTGATCTAACTATTGTCTTATAAAGGATTTATGGTCAGTAGTGACCACGATAGATATCAGGCCTGTGTTCTAGGCTTATATTACCTATCCTTTGTCATGGTTGGACACCAGTAGTAACAACTGGCATGGTTAGCTGTTTTAAATTGGCTAAAATGGCCAACTGCTCGGTGAGCATGGTCTATAATGACCTCAACTAGCCTCTTCCTCCTCAGGAAGGCTTCACAGGGTAAACATACCATGCTTCTTTTGGACCTATTTTTGGTCCAAATCAATCTGTCCTTAATTCTGAAGCATGGATGAGCTTCTGGATTGGCTAGGACCTTTTTAAAGGTTGTGTCTTTATCATAGCCATTGCAGACTAGCATGGTTAAGTCAACTTCATTCTCTACATGTTCACATAGGGAATTTCCCTAGGGACTTTCCCTCTGGACCAGATTCCAGAGCAATGACATCTTCGTCCAGTATTCTGGGTGAGGTTTAAGGAAGTTCAACTTCCTTGTTCATTTTGTTTGCCTTGAGGATTCAATCCTCTTGTCTTTGTTGAATTCAAGCAGACTTGTGTGCAGCAGCTGCTCATAGTTCAAGAATCTTTCCATGAGTAATAATTCCCTGTCTGGATCTAGTCTGGCGTCAGCCTGGACATACATGTGTTCAAGATGTACATCCTCAGGCACATCAAATTCAAAGTAGCGGGATAGACAATCTGCTACTTTATTCTTCACTCCATCTATGTGGAGTGTGGTATATGTAAAGCAGGAGAGAAACTCCCACCAATGCACTTGTTGTGGAGACAAATGCAGCTGGGTCTTGATGTATTCAAGATATTTATGATCCATTACCAGGATGAATTTTTGTCCAAGTAGTTTATCCTCCCATTTCATGAGAGCTTCGAGCACAGTGATTGTTTTGTGCTTGTGTGTTTGGTAACTATGCTGTGCCAAGGTAAACTTCTTTGACAAGAAGCCAGCAGGTCTACATGTTTCCCAATCAGGACCCTGTCTAGTGATGGACACAATTCATTTCTGTTCAGTTCATGAGTTGAACTGATGATTTGCCAATTACCAGCTCACAGTTCAGTTCACGATCAGTTCAGCTCACACCTCAGTTCAGAACCGGCTCTGAGCTGGTTCTGAACTGGTTCAGACGTCAATAATAATAAGAATTTTATTTAGCTACTCTAAATACTAAATACATCTGGGTGCAACTAAATACATGTGTGGGTGCGCATGCACTGGCGAGGGTGGCAGCAGGTGTGGGGGTGGCAAAAACAGTGGTGGTGGTGGTGGTGTGTGTGCCTGTGCCTGCCCGCAAGGGCTGGTGTGATGGGGCTGGGTGGCAAGGGTGGGGTTGCAGATGGGGGTGGTGAGGGTGGGGGTGCGCTAGCAATGACGGTGGGGGGCATGGGGGTGGGGATGGTGGTGGTGGTGTGGGGCTGTCGATGACAGCAGCAGCGGTGGCATGGTGTTGGTGATGGTGGTGGTGGTGTGGTGGGGCTGTCAATGATGGCGATGGCATGGTGTTGTTGATGGGGAGGGTGGTGGTGGGGAGGGTGGTGGTGTGGGGCTGTTGACGACAGCGACAGTGTGGTGTTGGTGATGGGGATGGTGGTGCCATCGAGGATGGCAGTGGGGTGGGGCTGCCAATGACTGTGGTGGGGTGGTGGTGGTGGTGGTGGTGGTGGTGGTGGTGGTGGTGGTGTGGGGCTGTCGACAATGGTGGTGGTTGGTCGCCCTTGTGATTTATCACAAGCGTTCTGGTGAACACTGGATCTCGAACCAGTTCAGAACCAGATCTAGATCGATCCGAGCCGATCCAGGGATTTCAACTGGACCCGGCTCACAGTCCATGTCCTGGTTCAGTTCATTGAACTGAACCAGAACTGAACCGGATTGAACCTCTTTGGACTGAACTGCACCCATCACTAACCCTGTCCGTAGACCACTCTGACTCCTGTTTTAAAGCCATCACATATAACCCAGATCGTTTCAGGGTTGTTTATGTCTATAGGCTTCAGTATTGGAGCCTTACATGCTAATGCTTTGATTGACTCAAAGCCTTTGTCTAATAAGGGCATCCAGATGAATGTCCTGTTATCTAGAGCACAGCACAAAAGAGGGGTTGTATATGTGGTTATATCTGGCATATATGCTAAATATTGCACCAGTCCTAAGAAATGTTGTACTTCAACGTATGAGCAAGGGTGCCACTACTTGCATATCTTGGCCATCTTGTTGGCATTGGCATGTATGCCTTTGCCATCAATTATATGACCAAGACAATATACTCTTTCAGAGTAGAGGTCATATTTGGATGGTGAGAGGTATGATTTTACCTCTCTTAATTTTTCAAACACCTGTCTTAGGTTTTTATTATGTTCCTCGATGGAATTTAAGAATATGGATATATCGTCCAGGTATGGATGGACAAAGTGACCACTAAAATATAAATGTCATTGGACATTGAAATGTTGAGGGGGCATTACAGTCCCCCATCATCATTACCCAGCTCACAAATGTGCCAAATATTGTAGCAAAAGCCGTCTTCCAGATGTCTGTGTCTTTGACATGTATTTGCTCATATGCTTCTGACATATCCAATTTGGATCTGTATTTGGCATGTGTGATATTGTGCCTTATACATCAGAAAAAACCTCCAGCGACATAGCTGTCCATGCTGCTAGGCATACCTACATAGGACATGCCTGGATCTAGGGAGTGCGAGCATGCACCCATAGCTCAGATAGCAACCTGGAGGGGCTGGATAGCGATGGGTAGCGGTGATAGCACAACCAGTTGGGACATAGTGTGGTGTAGCACTTGTGATTGGGACATAGGGATGTATAGTTGGCACTAGTGCTATTGAGACAATGTATGGTAATAGCCAGTGATATACAGAAGTAAGGGAAGTAGATTACCATAGTGTTTGATAACTATAACTATCTACATAGGGATTGATGAAGAACTCGGCACATCTATCAAAGACATTTTCAGATGTCCAAGCCTGCGGCACCGCCCATCACCAAAATTCAGATAAAGGGAACTATGTACTGTAGTACATGCTGATGAAATAGACAATGAAGCTATTGCATTCAAGACATAGGTCGCACTGTTGATCATAAGACGCAACTGTGGTGAACATAATGTCGGCCTGTGTATTCAATCTTCTTAGTTGCTGAACACATTTTATTGGAATGAAGCAAAACATGGGACTACGGTTTTGAGGAGAAACATATTTGTGTGATACATTGAAATTGAAGAGTTCTGCCAGGAGAAGAAACTCATTACCTGTTAAATAAAATAGAAAATCATTGTGTAGATTGTTGCGTAGTCGTTTTATTTGTACCTAGGCTGCACCTACCCTAAAGGCTCACGTGACTAGTTCACTCATAACACACCCTTTTCAAATTCCAATCTTTGTATCTCTTGTTCGCCTTCCACCATCTCCTGCTAAGTATAAGTATACTTTTCCACCTATTCCTCTATCCATATGATCATTCTCTTTCACTGGCAATAGTTGAGTCCTGTCAGCTCCTACATGTCAACAGCTGAACTGTGGTTGTGTTACTCAGTCTTGACGTTGTGTCTCAGTGTGTGTGAAGTCAAAGCATGCAGCTTCCACATGGATCAGCACCACACAAGCTGGCATGTTTTCAGGGATGTAGACAAGGCACATAGTTATTCTCTACCCTTCCATGCCTCCCTGACAGCTTTGGCATCACTGGGTGCAACAATGTATGGCAATGGAGTGTGGGGAAAGTGGTGGCTGCTGGAGCTGGAGTGGATGGAGGAGCCCATCAGGAGTGGGGTGTTGAGCAAGTCATCTTTGGCAGGATCATATGGCGCAGGCATAGGATGGGCAGAAAGGCTGTGGAGTGAAGGCTGGGGTATATTGCGGGTGCATTGTGCTTGCCCATGCCGGTGAGCACAGCAAGTTCTGGGCGGGAGTGTCAGTACAGTGCATGACACGTCAACAACAGGACACCTCACTGTTGCTTTTGCCACCATCACTGTCACTGACTTTCATTGGGTGGTGGCAGACGCCACAGACACTGAGGTTGGACTTGCAAGACAGATTCAATGCATGGGAGCCTGGCAGTGGGCCATACACGGCAACAAAGCAGGCCTCATGCAGCATATGGCCACACTCTGGCATGATGTGGGGCTTTTTGCCTGGGAGATGGAAGGAGAAGGAGAGTGGCTCGAGACAGATGGGGCAGTCGGTCTCTGCTGCATCAGGGTCACAGATACACACTGGTCATGTGTTGCACTCGTGCTGTCACATAGTACTGAGTGTAAGGCCATTTGTTCTCAGGTTTATCTATTACACCACTCACTATTATCGGCTTCTGAACTTGAAAAGCTCAGGTGATGTGATTAGACTGTAGCGCTGTTTAAATAGCATGTGCCATGAGCATATACTACTTTATGAATAGATTATCATGACTGTCCCCATTTGCTACTGGTATTGAAAGCTGTTGCCCCACTAGAATACTACTATGATCCTATGATCATGCACTCCTTGCATGACCTTGGCTATAGGAATGTTATGACTACACTATCTATCACACATATGAGCTATATGAGCTACATGTATGTGATGGCCATGCTATGTATCTGTCTGTCCAGCTATACACACACTATGCAGGACATATAGGAGCTATGCAAGTTATCCAGCATAAGACCTTGTGATGACTCTATGGCAGCGATATAGGCTAGGTAGCGCAACCTAGCACCCTAGGTTTTTTCTGATGTAGTATCTTGGTGAGGGAAGGGTGTTACACCCTTCTCCATATTATCATTTTGTAAACAAAAGTCGAACACAGTTAGGAGCTTCCCACTTTTCTTTGGGATGCTCAGCATGTTTAGCAGCTGCCCTTTCCCACCACCCTGCAGTGGTGAATTGTTCAATTTTCTCAATGAGTTCCTCTTTAAGTGAATCTGGGCACTTGGACAAGCGATAGTTTATTCATTTGTGATCATCTATGAGATTTATCTCATGATTTATGTCTCTCCATGGTGGCAACCATAGAGGTACTTCACTGAACATGTCAGTGAATTCTGTTTTCCACTGCTCTTGCAGTCTTGGAAAGCCAGCAGGGGTTAATTTCCCTTGTTTAGCTTTGACAGCCATTAGGTGGTGCATGCACCCTTTAGGATGCACCTGCAAATTTTGTATATCTTCTATCCATTCTACTTCTTGCCATGTCTACAGTGATTTGTTGGGTGAGTCACTTGTTGATGGCTCACCCTCCTCACTTCAATTGCGAGTCTTATTATTATTTGATAAAGCAGCATTTATATGTGGATTAGGAGGGGGTTGTTCAATGTCCCCCTTGCGTTCATTACCAAATGTCTTCACTCCATTGGGGATTGTCTCATTCCCCATTACTATCCATCCTGGACCATTAAAGTCCAATGTTAGTCCCATCCTCCTCAGGAAGGGTGTTCCTAATATAACATCAGAATAATCAATGTTGGCTATGTCGAAGTATTCTTTGATGGTCTTTGATCCAAATTTTATGGTATCTGTGACACCATAGTTTACGGTAGATTTGCTAACACAGGCCAACTGCAGGCGTATGGGATGTTTGAGTTTGAATGTCTGCATTTTGGTGGCATGTGTGAAGTCGGGTGATATCATCACTCCTTCACACCCACTGTCCAACATACAGTGGGCTTGTGTCCCTCCTCTCTCAAAATAACCAGAGATAGTCTGGTTTTCTTCACGTGGACGTTTACGCCACATTTGATCCTTGTGCCAAGCCCTACGGTTGTAGACCAGCTCAGCAGGTTTGTCTACCACCCACAGCTAGATGGATGGTTAGATTATGAGAGTTCACACTTTCATTTTGTGTTGACACAGCATATATGCTGCATCTGTTGCAGTATCCTGCAGCATGTATCATGCTGGCATGATACCCAGTTTGATTTTCATCAAACTCCTCATCTGACATTCTGTCTGCCAGTCCCTGACTACCTGTTCATGGTACTCTTCATCAGGAGGTACCTCTACCTCCTTGTAAGATTCTGTTCACACTTGACAGACTATGCCAATATTTTATTGGTATCTGCGCGTGGTGTGTATACAAGATTATCTGTCTTATGTAATTACTTGTGGACAACTGTATAGTTGTCCACTATCTACAGGTGCCCCTAATGGGTCGCTTATATAATACCTCCTATAAACCACTCTAGTGGCTTATGTTCCTCTATTGGTAGCATATATGCTACTGTAAGAATATGCCTTCTTACATCCTCCCCACAGCCCAAACCTCAGGAAGGTTTGGGAAACTTTATGCTGATGGAGGATCAGCATATATTGGTACAGGTGCAGTCGATGACGACTGCACGGCTACTTCGATGATATTGTCGTGGTATATGGAGTTGGCTGGGTCGACTTCCATCGTGGTGTCATCCACTGTAGTAGCGGATGCAGGCTGAGGAGCAGATTGGGCGGAGGTTTCCATCGTCAGCACATCTGTACGTGCCTTCGAGCAGGGAGGCCCTCCACTGCGTCTGTCGAGTGACGAATCATCGTCCGAAGTCAACGGTGCTCCTCAAAAGCCTAGGGGGCGAGCAGGCGTAGGTATGTGAAGGCCAGTATCTGTCTGGCCTTTGTGAGCATCAAGGACCCATTGTGCGGTCTCATTATAGCAGACTTTTCTCTGCTTCCACACAAAATAGGGCTCAATGTTTATGAACGCCCTAGCGGGATCCACGCCCACGTAAATTCCCAGCCACTGGGCTAGCTCACTGAGAGATGTGCTCTCGTGAAGGTGTTTCCACTCGAACACCTTCTCGATGCTGGTGGACAACAGCGTCGGGAGGTCTTGGTGCCAGTTCATACCGGCAAGCTCAGCCCATCTGCCACAGACCGTGAACAGGTCTGTCAGCTTTTGGAGAAAGACAAGGCTGTCTTTCTTTGGCTTAATCAACTTAAGCCACACTGAGACGTCAACATCCTCGAGACAGAGGGTGTTGTCACAATTCCTGCAGATAGTGGGAGATACTCCCTCTGGGGAATACTCAATGGCGCGCAACGCATCCCTGAGATTGGGAGGCATGTCATGCGCCATCTCGAATGCAGGTGTTCAAGTAGCTAATCGCTGTTCACGGTCAGCATGTTTGATTATAGCACGCTGCACGGTGCTGTGCGACATGGCAAATGTCATGCGCACGCCAGCGTGAGCTGTTCAACGAATATTGGATCGTTGAGTGGGCAGGTGTCGAACCACTCTGTGGTTCAATGGCTTGTTTGCACCGCAGTGGGGTGCAGTGCTTTGCCCAGCAGGCAGGGTAAGAAGCCCGTCTGCATAGCCAGCGGGTCGCCAATGGGCAGGGCACTCCAAGCATGTAGTGACACTGGGTAAGGTGCCGCCAGCGCTCTCTGCTTAGATGCTGTCTTGCAACCGGCTCGAGTAGGTCCTACTGGTGATGCACCGGTAGTAGAAGTAGATGGACTCACTGAGTCCGTCATCGAGTTTGGCAGTGATGTCAGATTGATTATTGTCAGCACTGATGGCATCGACTTCTTGGTGGACAGTTTGTCTGCCATTTCACGATTTAGCTGCCTCTCCTTGTCGAGGGCAGCGCGAACCGTGTTGAGCTCTGCTTGGAGCTTGCATATGTCCTCTTTCTATGAGGCTACCACGTCCTAAACAAAAGGGCGCGCTGTCGGTTTACTTTTGGAAATGGATCTAAAAAACCGTGGGTAGTGGTGTCGTCGTTGCATGGCTACGACACTGGTGTTTGGCTCAGTGCGCTTTGCTATCAGCAGCAACAAGGGTAGAACGAAGATGAAGATGGAGAAGTAGCAGTGATGATAATGATGACGTAATACGCTGACGTAAGCGTAGATGAGATACAACAGCAAATGTCATGTGATTGACAAAGCTGGCCTTGATGTAGACGTAGTAGTAGTAGTAGACTTAGAAGACTTAGACTTGAGACTTAGACGAGTGAATCCAACTGAAAGAGGTGAATTGGGGTATACTAAGGGGAAACAGGCCTTATATACATGAGCAGAACAACAAATGATGCGAGTATGCCATACAATGATGTTGTCGACAGCAGACAGGAGAAATGACTAACAGCGAGAGGCAGAAAACCAAAATAGGAAGATGGTTTGTAAGGAAATGGAAAAATGAGTCAGGTGGTCGAAGAAATGAAGGGAAATGTGGCAGCGAATTTGAAATAGAAGCCAGAAATAGAATAGAAGTGAGTCACAGACAATAGACCATGTGGAACAATTGGAAATAGAAGTACAGCCAAGAAGCGAGTGAGTCAGGTGATGAAAATGAGTCATAGCCATCCAATAGGATTCCAGTTGCTTGTCAAATATCTCCGAAGATGAGTAAGTGAGTCATGTGACTTGATGATGACTCAGAAACATGTGAACCAATCATGACACTTGGATACGAATTTCCTCCAGAGAGGGAATGAAGATGAGTCCTGCTTGATGAAGTCCTTAGGCACATAACCGTAGAAAATCTCTGTTCCTGGTCCATGCTCTTTGATGTACCAGTTATTCCTGAGGACGATACGATGCCAACCATTCACTGGTTCGGAGTTTGGGTCAAAACTGATGACGTAGAAGGGAGCATGGAAGGTTTGATCGAATACCCATATGCAATCGTGAATGTGATAAGGAGGATATGAGGGGAATATTCGGTATGGGCCTTCAGGAGATTCGACGTATAGGGGATAGTACTGGTGATGTGCGACTTGTGGAGGAGGACTGGACAAATGAACATCAAGGGGAGAACATTGACTAGGAAGTTCAATGCGTGGCCCAACGCGTATGTCTGGCTTGGCAGTCATCTGAAACGAATCATGGAATGTGGTGGTGGCAATGCTGGATGGCATATTGAGAATAGAATTGATGCAAAATAGAATGAGTGTGGAGATGATGTGTCTGGCGGACTGGAGGTAGCACAGCAGATGATGGTCTGGCAAAAGCTGATGATGATAGGCACTTGTGCAGTGAGTGTCTTTTGTAGTGTAGTAGGCGCTGTCGAGTATCATGCTTGTCATCCACCCATCTCTAAAAATTTGACTGTCCTCAGTCAACTATAATCATCAGAAGAATCGTCTAAATCATCCAAAGGAAGCTTATCGGGAGCAAGGGGGATGCCATCTCTTGAGAAGTAGGGAAGTAGACGAAAGGCCGCGATGCCTCTTTTTGAAACAGTTCCATCAAGTTCCTTTAATATGTAAGATCCACCTGTGGTTCTTCGAACAACTTTGAATGGTCCTAGATATCTTGGTTTCGTCTTCCTGTCTAGTTCGTTTTCGACTCTTGAATTCCTAACCAAAACTAGATCTCCTGGTTTGTATTCACTGTGCCATAGATGTCGCCAGTACTTCTCTTCAAATTCGGCTTTGTTTTTAAGTTGAGATTGATAGAGTGTGTCTGCTGCTTTGTCGATGTCATCTGAATGTTTAGCGAGTTGTCGAATACGGAGTGCAAGGAGTTCTTCAGTAGTGAAGATTGGGCTTGAAACCGGAAACAAGATACGTCACTTCAAGGAGGTCGAGGGGAAGGATGGGATCAACACCGTAGAGAAGATAGTAGGGAGAGAATCCTGTTGCTCTTCTAACTGTGACATGATCAGTAAAGAATGCATGATGAACCTGATCTGGCCATTTTGATATTTTGCCTTCGCAAGCTTTGATGAGTGCTTCTTGAATTGTAAAGTGTCCTCTTTCTATATAACAAGTTTTTTGAACCGAAAAGGCAATGAAAAAGTCAATGGATAAGAGTTTATCTTTGGATAATCATTCTGCCATAGGCAGAACATTTACCCCATATGGAAGAATGATTATCCAAGGGATAAACTCTATCCATTGACTGTGGGACATGACCTGTGTCAGGAAAAATGGAGATAGCACAGCAGATGATGGTCTGGCAAAAGATGATCCAAGGGATAAACGCGTATCCAGTGAGCGTCTTTTGCAGTGTAGTAGGCCCTGTCGAGTATCAAAAAACTTGTCATACATTGCCTATCGCTGAAAATTTGACTATCCACAGGATAAAACAATCATCGTCAGAAGAATCGTCTAAATCATCCAAAGGAAACTAATCAGAAAAAAGGGGGATGCCATCTCATTGACAAATAGGGAAGTAGACGAAAGGCCGCGATGCCTCTTTATGAAACAGTCCCATCGAGTTCATTTAATACGTAATGATCTCACCTGTGGTTCTTCGAACAACTTCAAATGGTCCTAGATAAATCTTGGTTTCGTCTTCCTGTCTAGTAAAATGTCGACACTTGAATTCCTAACCAAAACTAGATCTCCTGGTTTGTATTCACTGCGCCATAGACGTCGCCAATACTTCTTTTCAAATTCGGCTTTGTTTTATGAGTCGAGATTGATAGAGTCGTGTCTGCTGCTTTGTCGATGTCATCTGAGTGTTTAGAGAGTTGTCGAATACGGAGTGCAAGGAGTTCTTCAGTAGTGAGATTGGGCTTGAAACCGGAAACAAGATATGTCGCTTCAAGGAGGTCGAGGGGAAGGATGGGATCAACACCGTAGAGAAGATAGTAAGGAGAGAATCCTGTTGCTCTTCTAACTGTGACACGATCAGCAAAGAATGCATGATGAACATGATCTGGCCATTTCGATATTTTGCCTTCGCAAGCTTTGATGAGTGCTTCTCGAATTGTAAAGTGTCCTCTTTCTACAACTCCGTTTGCTTGAGAATTATAAGGCGAAATGTGAATCTGAGGAATGCCATATCGTCGAAGAAGTTCATGAGTAGCGCCTTTTAGTTCTGGACCATTGTCAGTAACAATTTCTCTGATTGCTCCATAACGACAGATGAGTTCTTCAAAGATGAATTGAGAAACTGCACGAGCTGTAGCATTCTTGAGTTTTCGTCCTTCTGCAGCACCTGAAAGATCATCACAAGCTGCCACAATATACCAATAACCTTGAGCTCTTTGCATAAGCATAATGTCGAGGTAAATCTTGGAGAATAGAGTCGCAGGGGTAGAAATAGTGATAGGAATGTGAACTTTGTATGTTGAACGAATTTGGCAAGGGTGGCATGAATGGACATATTGTTTGACATCAGTGAAGTAAGAAGGCCACCAAAAGCGAAGAGAAATAGTCTTAGCAGTAGAGTAGATTCCATGATGACCTAGTTTGTCATGAGCAATTTCTAGAATGTGATTGCGTCGAGGTCGTTCAAGTATAACTTGTAGTGAATGTCCTTTTGAGTGTCTCCAAAGCTTGTTATTTCTGACAAAGTATCTTCTGGCTTGATGGAGGAAGTGATGTCGTTGTGAAGGGGAGGAAAATGTGGGAAGTTTGAGAGTAGTAAGGAAATCTTGGATATGTCGAAGGTGATCTTCTGCTGGTCAAGGATCTTTGACTTTATGAAAAACTCGCCACCCATCTCTGTGATCAATACTGTCAAGGATGGCATAAGTGTCTCCTGAATGTTTCAATAAGTAATTAGCTTTGGCTATCCATTCATAATCTTCTTCTTCTTCTTTTCGTCCTATGTCATAGTTGTTTTCTTCTTCTTCTTCTTCTTCTTCTTCTTCTTCTTCTTCTTCTTCTTCTTCTTCTTCTTCTTCTTCTTCATCATCTTCTTCTTCAACATCCGAGTCGTCTTCTGCAGGTCTTCAACGAGAGAGTCCATCTGGGCCTTTCTGTAGAGTAGCTGGAACATGTTTGAGATTGAAATCGAAGAGAAGAATACCCTCTATCCAGCAATTGAGAGTTGCATTTGGCTGAAGGTCTGGATGATTGATCATTTGGTGGATATACTTGGCATCAGTTTCGACAAGGAGATTCTTGATACCAGCAAGATGAATTCTTGAATGATGAAGGGAGCGATAGAGACCATAGAGTTCTCACTTGGGCTGACTGTATCTTGATTCTCGTTCATTGATAGGAAGTGAGCCATATTGTACTGGTCTTCTTTGATTGTTTTTGTCAAGCTGAAAGATGATGAAACCGATAGCAATGATGGAAGTGTCAACTGCAAGAATGACAAGTCATCCTGATTTATAGTCGATGGTGATGAGGGCAGGAGAATGTGCAACAGCTTGCTTGAGAGCATCCATAGCTTCTTGTTGACGTTCATTTTGAAATGAACAATCTTGCGAGTGCTGAATAATTCTTGATCCAAATACATGATGTACCACAAAGTCCTAAAAATCCACGAACTTCGGTTGTATTCCTTGGAGTAGGCCACTTGAGAATTTTGGAGATGGTAGAGTGATCTGGAAGTCGTCCTTCATATGTGACTCTTTGACCAACAAGTAAAACATCAGGTCGAGCAACTTGAGACTTCTTTGGGGAGATAGTAGCACCACATTCTGCAATTCAATGTAGGATTCGATTGACAATGACAGCGTGTTCCCAAACAAAACGACGAATGCCTGATTTTTCTGGAATAGTCTCATAAGATCCATCTGGCTGTTCGTATCGAGTAGGAGGGCCTTTGATTTTGAGATCGTTGATCATAACACCAACATTATCAGGGATTTCGTCTTGTAGAACGAAGACAGTGCAGTTTTGGAATTCAGCAGAGGAATTAGTGTAGCCTTGAGGTAGACTTTGATATCACATAAGTCCTAGTGGAGTTTGGAATGAAGTGAGAACACAGTTCTTGGGGTGAATACGTCTGGCATCATAGCCTGAAAAGAGATCGAAAACAAAACAGATGGAGTGTCCAGCGAAGGGAGCAACAAATGAGTCGATGACTGGAGGGAGTCCTGCGTCTTTGATAGTAATGCCATTGAATGTATGAAGGTCGATGACATGTCGTAAACCACCATCTTTCTTTCAAGTGTAGAACATAGCAGATCTGTACGAGGCTTGAATAGGCTCATAAACTCCGGATTCAATTTTGCCTTTTGTGAGCTTGATGACTTGTTCAAGGTAGGCTGGAGGAATAGGGATTTGGGGATTAGCCCAGAGGATGTGGTCGATAACGGGCATGATGTAGTCAGAGAAGTAATCCGAACAAAGTGTTCCTCTTTCCGAATCGCCATATGCTAAGACTCTTTGATTATTTGTGAATACCATTGTCATAAGCTTTTCTTCTTCAGGCCATAAGAAACCATCAGGATTGATATTGAGGATCTTGAGGCGTTCATGAGTGAGTTTTGGAGTGGGAATGAAGTCGGGAGGATTGGGTGATAGTACAGGAAGGTTGAGAAGGGGATCATTGGGAAATCTTCAGGTTACATGAGCATCTTCAGAGAAAACAGCTGGAACCGGGCGAATTCTTCGATGTACAGGTTTGTATTTTCTGTTGGTGAAAGTAGAACTTGTTTTTGGATTTTCTTGATTTTCTTGAGGAGAGGAGATATTCCGAATCATAAGACTTGAACCAGCATAGATAGGACTTGAAGAGAAAGACGAGGAGGGAGAATTTGAGATTGGAGATTGGGTATATGGTAGTTTAAAGTCATCTCGGACTGACGGAGGTATTATTCTTGATCCGAATGTAGATGTGGATGATGATTGTGAGGATTTCCAAAAAAAGCCCTGTCATCATAATTGTGTTCATCTGGATTGGTTTTAGCAGGAATAGCACAAAGTTCCCAAATCTTTCTGTCAGTATTGTCTCGACGACAGAGATAAGTTCCTTCTTTTCTTTCTTCGATGCTGATACAATTTCAATGTTGCCAAGGTCGCCCTAGAAGAAGAGAGAATTCGACTCTGCCACTGACCCAAAGATCTGTTGTAGTAACGAGATTTCCTGTGCTGAGATTGACATTGTGTATACGTCCTTCAAGGGGAGTAGTGTGCTGTCCAGCGTCGCGCATAAATGAAGTGGCTGAAAGATCCATAGGTATCTGTGTCTGATTGGCAACTTCATGTGATACGATGTCGAGTTCTGAGCCAGAATCGATGAGAGTATTGACCGAATGTCCTGTATCAAAACTCATGTGAATGGAGATGAGTCTAGCTTCACGAGGATGATAGCGCATTGGAGGATTCATGCCCATATTGTTAACCATAGCAGTGTCAATGTCAATGTTGCTGTCTTGAGTGTCAAGTGTAGGACGAGTGAGCCGCAGATAATCCAAAATCTTCTTTGACGTAAAAGGTGATGAACCTAGTACTTCTCCGAGTTTGACAGTGATAGGTGAGTCCAAAATTTTGTCAACAAAGGTGTCAACATTGAGATTGTGCTGGAGTTGTGACTGAAGTTTTGTTGAAGGAGATGAAGGAATAGTGACTGGAACTGGTGTCTTGGAGGTCTTGGGAGCTGTCAAAGGTTTCATTGATGATTTCGATGGCTTAGCATCCCTGGGAGGTCCAAAACAAGAAGAAGTTACAGGAGGTGTAGGCGGGGAGACATCTTCCATGATTTGATCATCGTCATCTGGATCAAAAGGGAGGGGAGGAATGTCGTAAGGAGTAACCTTAGGAATAATGTTGTTTTTGTCTGCTGATGCTGATGGAGTAGGAGGCTGTGAGGCATCAGGAAGAGGGGATATAGTTGCCTGAGAGGGGACTGCCGGAGTAGATGATGTGTCTTGAGCTTTGGGAGCAAGCTTAGGGCGAGGAGGAGGATAAACTCCATCGAATCTCGTCTTCTTCCTATCGCTTTTTCTCTCATCACGTGGTTGTGAGACTGGATTGGTATACTGTGCATAGACCTTGCCACTGTCGCTCTCTGAATAGTCTGAGTCAGCTGCATATATTTCTGGAGGTGCCATGATTAAATTGGTGGTCACAGAACAATCCAAATTTTTCCTGAGTTGGAGAGCTAATTCTCGATTGATGGCAAATAAAATGGTTTCTGAGCCATTATGAAGGATGGCTGAACCATCTGGCCATGTGATACGACCTGAATCATTTCGAGCTATTGTGTTAGCAGCAATCATAGTGTCAGCTTGATGGCATCGTCGAGTTCCATGTCCTTTTTCTCCACAGAAATAGCATTCAAACGAGCTAGAATTAGCCTGTTGGGATTGACTCAAGGAGGATGTATTGGTGCGAGGGCGAGCTTCACTTGAGCATTGGGAGGGCTTTGGAAGGATATTGACCATATTGGGTGCCTTTGTGACAATTCGAAAATAAAGAGAGTAGTAGTTGGGGTTGCTGATGTTCATGCGAGCAAGCTTGTCGATGAGATCTGCAACTTTGTCAGTTTCATTCTGGGATGAGCCATTGGGTTTAGAAGTCGAAGATGATGGAGTAGAAGTCGAGGTAGGAAGGGGAGAAGCAGGAGAAGCTTTATTGGACTTGGAGGTCGCCTTCTTCTTCTTTTTCTTCTTGTCGTCATCAGAATCACTGTTGTCATTGTCTGATGAACCACTCTCTTCTTCATCTGAATCATCTGCTTCTGAAACAAGACCATCTGAGTCAGATTCATCATCGTAGAATTTACCAAGGTCGAAGACATGTTCTGCAGCTTTGACTACAATGTTGATTTTGAAGGGAACGGATCTGTCGAGTGCAGCATTTTCCTGGAGCATTCTGTCTTCAAGTTTCTCCCAAATTGATTTTGGAATACCACGCCAGAAGTATCTTTCATAGGCACTGTCACTGATCTTGAAGCGATTGAGTAGCCAGCCTGCAATGCGAGGGAACTTCCTTTGATAGCGATGGAAGTCATAGAGATTTCGAAGGACGCTGTGACGATACTTGGTCGTAAAGTTCTTTAGATCTTTCTCTTTAAAGCTTTTTGATGTCTGATCATGATCAAATAGAACTCTGAGCTTGGCATCAAATGTGGTCCAGTTCTTCTGATGGAATTTGGTTAAGCCTTCGATGACCTGTCGAACCAATCGTTTGACATAGAGAGGAAGTCGTTCGAAGCGGTCTTCATTTGTTAATCCATATGCATCGGAAAGTTCTGCAAAAGTTTTGAGGAAAGTGGCAACTTCATCATATTGGCCTGAAAATCTCTTGGGTGCATTCCAAGAGCGAGGGGGAGGGAAGTCAAATTTGGAGTGAATTGGTTGAGACATGACGATAGATGAGCTTGGTGAATGGGAGCTGACAGGTGTATTGAGCTCTGTTGGAGTCAAGAAGTCATATTCAAGGGGATATAGGATGGGATGGTCAATAAGGGAGTCAATTAGCAGCGGATTGTTGACACGAATTGAAGTCCAGAGATGTGCTTGATTGGGAAACCAGCTAGGATTGTTGATATGAAGTTTAGATGAGGATAACAGCCAAATGTGACCTGGTGGAGGTGTATTGACTAGCCGACCGGGATGAGCGAAACGAGTCTTTGGACCAAAGAGGGAGTCAAGGATCGGGCCAAAGAAGGAAGGAGCTGGATCTGATGGAGGTGAGTGCTGAATGCTGGCGGATTGTACTTTGATTAGAGTACTGGACAGGCAGCGACAAATGAAGATTGATTGACAGGCACTAGGAATGATCGCCGATGGATGACATCAAAAGGATCTGGTACAAATCAGGCTAATGAGATCCTGGAAATTGGCACTTGATGAAGGGTGCTGTCAGATGTCGGTGGAGACCGGATGTGGTCGGAAGTAGTCAGAGGTGGTAGGAGTCAGATTGGGAATGAATGGGAATACAAACAGAGGCTGGATGAGCATCAAAAGATAAGCAAGCGCTTAATGAAGCCCAAAATAGAAGGTATGAGTGCCAAGCACCTTGGACATATGAATGAGGCGAGGCAAATAGGTCCTAAGATGGCAATGGGAAGTCCGGATGTGGAATAGGATGTGCAGGAAAAGCTTTGATCTGGTGTGGGGTACCAATTGAGATGGCTGTTGCAAAGTGTAGTTAACTTGCAATTCGACTTCTTGTTATGTAAAAAATAGACAGGTGTCATTGGAATAGCTAGGTATGACAGATATAAACGGCAATAACTGTCGGAGAGAGTGCCGGATAGATGAAACAGGAAGGAATAAGGCCTTATTGAGAAGATGATGGATGAGGAACATGTGTGATGAATGATTAATGGGCTAGACCGAACTGAGTTCTGGAAGGACTTGATGGAAGGATGGGTCTCGAAATGGGAATAGGGATCGCTGAGATGATAGACAATGGACTGGGCCTCTCTGGGGCAGCCACAAATGTCGGTTTACTTTCGGAAATGGATCTAAAAGACAGTGGGTAGTGGTGTCGTTGTTGCATGGCTACTAACACTGGTGTTTGGCTCAGTGCGCTTTGCTATCAGCAGCAACAAGGGTAGAACGAAGATGAAGATGGAGAAGTAGCAGTGATGATAATGATGACGTAATACGCTGACGTAAGCGTAGACGAGATACAACAGCAAATGTCATGTGATTGACAAAGCTGGCCTTGACGTAGACGTAGTAGTAGTAGTAGACTTAGAAGACTTAGACTTGAGACTTAGACGAGTGAATCCAACTGAAAGAGGTGAATTGGGGTATACTAAGGGGAAACAGGCCTTATATACATGAGCAGAACAACAAATGATGCGAGTATGCCATACAATGATGTTGTCGACAGCAGACAGGAGAAATGACTAACAGCGAGAGGCAGAAAACCAAAATAGGAAGATGGTTTGTAAGGAAATGGAAAAATGAGTCAGGTGGTCGAAGAAATGAAGGGAAATGTGGCAGCGAATTTGAAATAGAAGCCAGAAATAGAATAGAAGTGAGTCACAGACAATAGACCATGTGGAACAATTGGAAATAGAAGTACAGCCAAGAAGCGAGTGAGTCAGGTGATGAAAATGAGTCATAGCCATCCAATAGGATTCCAGTTGCTTGTCAAATATCTCCGAAGATGAGTAAGTGAGTCATGTGACTTGATGATGACTCAGAAACATGTGAACCAATCATGACACTTGGATACGAATTTCCTCCAGAGAGGGAATGAAGATGAGTCCTGCTTGATGAAGTCCTTAGGCACATAACCGTAGAAAATCTCTGTTCCTGGTCCATGCTCTTTGATGTACCAGTTATTCCTGAGGACGATACGATGCCAACCATTCACTGCTTCGGAGTTTGGGTCAAAACTGATGACGTAGAAGGGAGCATGGAAGGTTTGATCGAATACCCATATGCAATCGTGAACGTGATAAGGAGGATATGAGGGGAATATTCAGTAGGGGCCTTCAGGAGATTCGACGTAAAGAGGATAGTACTGACGATGTGCAACTTGTGGAGGAGGACTGGACAAATGAACATCAAGGGGAGAACATTGACTAGGAAGTTCAATGCATGGCCCAACGCGTATGTCTGGCTTGGCAGTCATCTGAAACGAATCATGGAATGTGGTGGTGGCAATGCTGGATGGCATATTGAAAATAGAATCGATGCAAAATAGAATGAGTGTGAAGATGATGTGTCTGGCGGACTGGAGGTAGCACAGCAGATGATGGTCTGGCAAATGCTGATGATGATAGGTGTGTGTGCAGTGAGCATCTTTTGTAGTGTAGTAGGCGCTGTCGAGTATCATGCTTGTCAGCGCCAGTTCAGTGAGTAATGGTGGGCAGGCCACTTTTAATGTGTGTTTGATGTCATGCATTTGAGGGTCGATAAGTCGCAGTTTTGCAGCTTGCAGCAAGTGCTGCGTGTAAGCATTGCACTCCAGGCAGGAGTCGCAATGGACGATTGCAATGGTGTCCTTGACACCATGCACTGTCCAGCTTTGCTCTTTTTGGAGCATTGCGAATTGCTCAGAGGCACTGAGGAGTGCTTCTGCTGAATGAGGTGTATGGGACGCTTCGGCATCCATGGAGACTATTTGCTGAACACTCACACTGGTGCGAGTGTGGAGGTGGTTGGTAAACCTTACCTTGAAGCAGTGATCAAATCATCACTTAAATGCAGAGCGAGTGCACCCATTGCATCACGTGATGTCGTCGCATCGCACGAATCATTGACACGAATCATGTTCGTGTTGAGTCCTTTTTATACAGGACTCATTTGTCATCTCTTTCATGCCTTATGAGGCATGATTAGGAAGCTCTAGCGGCTTCCTCACTCCCCTTAACTCTAGATAAGCATCTAGCGCTTCTAACTCTCTGCATGCAGAGAGTGGCTCCCAAGTGACATCTCCCAATGTCCATCTTACTTGTAACTCCAGCTTGGAGTTACTAGTCCAGCGATGAGCCAGGATCTCATCTACACACCATTCTGGTTCGTCTTCTTTCCCCTAGTCGTAAATATAATTTATGTCATGACAAGGAAATCGTGCGTCATCATTGGGTATGTGCGGTCTAATTAGACTTGCATGAAACCTTGGTACTATCCTCCAAGCTGTGAGCTCGGAAGGTAACTCAAGTTTCATGGTAGAAATGGAATTGTCCACTTCTATGACTGGATACGGCCCAATATAATTGGGCACTAATTTCCTTGCCTGTCTGTTACATAAGGACAGGTTCTTTGTAGACAGATATACTAGCTGTCCTACTTCATACGTCATTCCTTGACGGCATCTGGTATTAGCAGTATCTGTCTGCTGCACTTGGCTTGTTATGATGGCATTGTGAGCATCAATCAGGTTCCACAATGCTTGTTGTGTGAACTGCTGTACTCCTCTGAAGGTAGTATCCACTGATAGTACCTGCCTGATACGGGGCAAGTATCCACTGTTCAATTTGAACGGTGCATATCCCATGGTCATGCTGATTGAGCTGTTCAATGCAAATTCTACCATTGGGCATTTCTTGGCCCAATCCCTCTGATCACTCTGCACTACCGTGCGGAGTATTTGTCCTACAGAACGATTCATTCGTTCTGTTGCTCCATCCATCTGTGGGTGGAATGTTGTGGACATGAGCAGCTTCATGCCCATAATGCACTGCAATTCCCTCCAGAATATGGAGGTAAATTTGGAGTCATGATCTGATATTATTGACTCCGGTACTCCATGCAAGCATACTACCTCCTTGAGGTATAACCACGCGACTCGTCGCACCATCACTCTCATCGTAGTTGGCACTAGTTGGCACTAGATGCACCATAGACGTGAGTCTGTCAATCATGACTAGTAACTAGTCGTGACCCTTCGATTCTGGCAATGGGCTAACAAAATCCATCCCAATAGACTGCCAAGGTCTATCAGGTATTGGCAAGGTATGCAATAACCCTGCTGGTCGTCTATTGTCCTTCTTTGCAGCCTGACAGGCTGCACAGGATCCACAGAACGACTCTATGTCAGCTGCCATTCCTGACCACCAGTATGATCATCTGATGTACTTGTTGGTTTTGAATTGCCCAAAGTGGCCAACTACTCTATGTGCATGATCGATGATTATCTCAACCATTCTCCTCTCCTTGGAAAACACTTCCTGGGGAAGACATACTACATCTTTATTGAACTGGTTCTTTGTCCAAACCAGTCCGTTTCTCACCCCAAATCGAGGGTGAGCCTCAGGATTTGCCAATACTTTCTTAAGTATTGGATCTGTTCCATAGCCGTTGGCTATGGCTATTTTTAGGTCAAACTCACGTTCTACATGTGAACGTACACTCTCTGAGTCTGCACCCGACGTTGTAGCTAGTACATTGTCCTCCTCCTTACCTCCCATCTGTGTGGAAGGTTCTTTTGTTGCTTGTTTCATCTGCTGCACGTCTATGACACGCTGCTCTGTTGCCTCTTGTAATCATTGCGACTGTCATGCTGCGGCCATTTGTGTTTCCACGAATCTATCTGTTGGGAGGAATTCTCCTTCCAGGTCTAGCCGCGCATCTGCGTTGATGTACTCTTCTGCTGGGTGAATTTCCCCCTGCTTGTCATTCTCGTAATAGCGCAACAGGCAGTCAGCTACCTTGTTCTCCACTCCCGGTACATGTACCGTGGTGTAGTTGAATCTGGAGAGAAACTCCCACCAGTGCACCTGTCTATCAGACAGATGCTGTTGTGTCTCGAAGTATTCGAGACCTTTGTTATCCATCACCAGTGTGAACTGGCGACCTAGCAGCTTATCCTCCCACTTCATAAGTACTTCAAGGATAGCAATTGTCTCATGCTCGTGCGTTTTGTAACGCTGGTGTGTGGGACTGAATTTATTTGATAGAAATCCTGTTGGACGACAAGTCGTCCAGTCCGGACCTTGTCCATAAACTGCCCCGACTCCAGATTTGGAACTGTCAGTCACAGCCCAAATGGGTTCTGAGCTAGCATGATTTATAGGCTTCAGAATGGGAGCCTTACATGCTAGTGCTTTGATGGATTCAAAGCACTTATCCATCAAGGGCATCCATTGAAATGTCCTATTGTTGCGCGCACTTCCTGATAAGGGAGTTGTATACACCGTCAAATCTGGCATATATGGTGCCAGATACTGCATGAGTCCAAGAAATCGTTGGACTTCGTTAAATGTTCAAGGTCTTCTCCAACCTCGAACCTTCTCCATTTTATCCGCATCGGCATGTATGCCTTTGTTGTCTATTATGTGACCAAGGCATTCCATATGAGTTGAATACAAATCGATCTCGGATCGATTTCTGCTGAGGAACAAATGTGCCTCACGTAGAATATCAAACACCTGTCAAAGGTGTTTTTTGTGCTCTTCTATAGAGCTCGAGTAAATAAATATATTGTCCAAGTATACGTGGACAGATCAACCAATTTGGTTACGAAAAATCAACATCATGAGACATTGAAATGTAGATGGCACATTGCAGTCGCCAATCTGCATAACCCGACTTTTGAATGTACCAAATATGGTCGTGAAAGCCATCTTGTCAACATCCTCCTTGACTACACGTATTTGTTCATATGCGTCGGACATGTCAAGTTTGGATTGGTACGCAGCACGAGCTACATCGTGCTGAATTGTATCCTGGTCTGGGAAGGGCATAATGTCCTTCACCGTGTTGTCATTGTGTAGATGTAGGTCTATTGCTGTTCTGAGCTTTCTGTTTTTCTTTGGAATGCATAGTGCTGGCACTGCAGAATGTACTGACGCTGATACCCACCAACCAGTGGTGGTATACCAGTCAACTTTGTCGATCAGTTTGTTTCGAAGTGCTTCCAGGCACTTCGGTAATTGATAATGAAACTGTTTGGTTTCATCCACGAACTTAATTTCGTGCTTAATCTCCCTCCAAGGAGGAAGTTCTAATGGCACACCTCTGAAGAGGTCTGCGTACTCTAGTTCCCATCTTTCCCTTAGTTTGGGAAAGTCCTCCGCCATCAATGACAGTGGCTCAGTGCGAGTACATCCTTCGTCAATCCCATTGGTACATTGGTCGAGTAGACCAATGTCAATTTTTCTTGGGTTTTCTTTCCTTTTTGTCTTGTCTTTCCTCCCATTTGGCGAGCTCGTGGATGGCTCCACGTGCAACGAGGAGCCAGTCTCGAGTCACGGTTTGTGGCTCACTAGATTAGGCTTAAGACTCGTGATTCCAGTCTTACGTTCATTTGGGTTTTTATAATCCCACTGCTCTTCCCAAGCATTCGCATGGTTTGGAATTATTTCCATTCCCATATGAATGCATCCCTTGTCTCTAAAGTCGAGGGATATCCCTAATCTACATAGGAATGGTGTTCCTAGTATTGCATCGTAGTAATCTACATTCACTATATCGAAGTATTCCTTGATATTACGTCCACCAAAGTGGAGGTTGGTGTGTGTTCTGTAGTTGATGGTCGACTTACTGCTGACACATGCTAGCTGTAGACCAATTGGATGTTCGATTTCGAACTTTTAATGCCTACAGCACGTATGAAGTCTGGAGAGAGCATGACTCCCTCACACCCACTGTC
Source organism: Ramaria rubella (assembly GCA_015039355.1). Lineage (NCBI taxonomy): Eukaryota > Fungi > Basidiomycota > Agaricomycetes > Gomphales > Gomphaceae > Ramaria > Ramaria rubella. The sequence goes on along the minus strand of MU134305.1, from coordinate 221,842 downwards.
TAGCAAACAGTGGGCTCTGACGCCACCAATTTCCCAATACCCAGAGATTGTTTGGTTGTCTATACGCGCCTGTTTGGGGCACGTCTTATCACACGGTCTGAACCAATGATCATAGACAGGCTCAATGGTCTTGTCTATGACTCCCACATGGATGTGGAAGTCCTTGTTTCGACTTAACCCACCACTGACGATGGTAGTTGGTGTCTGCACCGCATATATGCGCCACCTTTCCTCATACGATTCTTCTAGCGGACATACTCCGTCCGCTCGATATGAGCTTTGTGTTCTCGTATCATCGTCGTCATCCCATTCATAAGGCATGATTTCCCACTGGTAATCCATGACTAGTTCGCTGATCTCATTCTCATGGTCATCCTGGACGTCCATTCACTCATTGGGTTCACCACTTTGTGGCTCCTCCTCCCCTTCATGAGCAATCCCTGAGTGCTCAACCACTTCCTCCAACCGTGCACCTGCTATGTGCGGTTTGTTCTTCCACTGCAGGCAATTCGGCTTGATATGCCCAACTTGTCCACACTGGTAGTACATCAACTCTGTGCTACGACCTTGACCCCCTGGACCTCCAGAAGGTTTCTGTGGAGGATGAGAAGCTACTACAGCTCCAGCTCCAGCTCTCTGCATAACCTGTACCCCTGTTTGGGGTACTGTCAGCCTCGTTTCCATTTGAGGTCGAGCATTCGGCGGACGATATATCATCTGCTTGGCCTTAGGATGGCTTCCTGCATTATTGGCTCGAGATGAGCTTGGCACAGCCTGATTTTGACTAGCTGTCAAAGTTGGCTTTGCCTGCAGAACGTGAGCGCTGCTAGTCTCTGTTTTCCGTGACCTGATGTCATATCGAGACGCATCCTCTACAGCCTTTGCAGCTTCATATAACTCAGTCATTGAACTGAATTCTGTCTTGTAGCCTAATTTTAAGACTTTATGATGCAGTGCTTCTCGAAGCGCTGCTACGAACCATTTACAGATTGTATACTCATCTGGTGGATGTATCATCTGCGGTGGATACTTCGTACTATCGTTCAGTAATTCCTGAACGGTTCTGGTCCCCTGCACAATTGTGTCAAACTTATTTGACGCATGCCTATGCGTGAGTGCATGAAGGAATCACTATTGTAGCCCAGCGATTGCACTCTCCAGAGTCCAGTTGATTACGACTCCATCATGACGCTTGATATTTTGGGCGTATCACTCCAATGCCTCGCCCTTGAGGCAAGTGCCTAAATAGTTTAACTGGAGTTCCATACTGGACAGTCCCAGTAGACTATTCATGCCTAGCCATCTCAGAATCCTTGAGACAAAGTTCTCAAACTCTTTGAGATCTGCTCTCCCAGCATATTCTGCTGGATGAGGTAGTTTTACTCCAGCTTTGGCAAGCACGGATTTGTCCAGCTTGCTGTCCTTGTGTTTCTCAAGGGCAGCTCACACCATCATTGCAACTCCATCTACATACATAGACAGATTTCCTCCTACCTCCTGGATCCTCCTTTCAGGATCTGTGACTGCTAGCGATACCGCATGCGGTATTGCTTGTATCTGCCTGTGCGGCTGGTGGACATGACTATTCACGTCCTGCTGCACTGGCAGATTGACGATGTCTTCATCAATCTGATACAATGGTCAATGTTTGTCAGCCGTTAGAAAAGCATCCCTCAGCCTATAGCTGCTACTGAGGACAGATAGAGCCACTCTCGCTGACTTGATCAGTTTATCAAAGGCTTTGCCTTTTATTCCTACAGTATATGCCTCTCCAACTAGCTTATCTGCGTGTTGAGCACAGAGTTCTAGCGCATGGTGTTTCTGTCGTGATGCCTTATGTTCAATCCTATCCCAGTGATCGAACTCATGTTCAAGACTAACGTGAGTGCTAGTCGTAGTGCTGATGCTGTCAGAGTCAGACTTCATCATCTCCTGCAGTGACTGTTGGGTCACTGCTTTGAGTGCTTCTTGCTCATTATAAGTTTTTTTTTGATCTGCAAATTCCTTTGCGGATATTTTCTCTATCGTGAGCATCTAACTTGTGATCTGTCTCCTCCTCAGTATGCCATAGCATACTAGCGCTGTCTTGTTCTATCATCACACTAGGTTCTCGAGGACCACTTCTAGTGCTTGGACCAGCCAGAGGTGGCATCCCCTGTCTGTCTCGTCTCCTGCAAGCCTTTTCTGCCTCACAGTCAACTTCACTCTCCCTATTGGGATTGTTGCCACACTCAGGGGCCTTTCCTCGCAAAAGTCCCTGCACTTCTTCCTCCAGGGACTGTATTAACAGTTCCATACCATCTCCTAAGGTCTGGAGTTGGTTCACAGTGTTGTCCACTGCACGAGCTGCCTCAGCTGCTCGCTGGCTCACTTCACACGTAGTTTCTACGCGTTTACGGCTCTCCTTGAGAGTCATAATCATCTAGGCAATGTGTCTGGTTGTACATTCATATCACCGGGTTTCTTCCTCCTGGTGCGCTGACCTTTGCTCTATCGTCCTTGATTGGGACAATGAACTTCGCGGTCTGCGATGTTTCTGAACATATGGGAGCTGCGACATTCGCACCCCCAGCGACTCATCTGTGTTGCTCGTTGGCAGTTCTCTCGACTCATCGAGAGACGATTGTAACTTTGACCTAGTCAAAGTTCTTCTAGTTTTCTTAACAGACGATATATCATCTGTTTCTGACTCATCCTGTGCAGATCTTCTTCGATCTGCCGATTCTTGCTTTCGACTCCTAGAGTCAGAAGCTACAGGTGTCGTAATGATACAAGGACTTGTTATCCTCATTGGTGTTCCCATTCGCCTGTCCACGTCATGGGAAGGCTCAACTCTCCTGTCTGGGCCCTTGGCTGTGGCCCCAGACGTATCTGGATCCTCTTGGGATCTAGGTGTTTGGCTTCAATTCCTTATTGACGCCATAGATCTACGATCTATCAGCCACGCTGTGGTATTCCTCTATTGATTAGAAGAATAAACAGTAAATGGTTGTTTACTGTTTCCAATGATACCAGTGAGTGGTACTCGTCGGTTTGGGTAAAAAGATCAGTTGATCTTTTTATTTTTGTTATTGCAGTGCTGCCAGGATTGGCAGTCAAAAATGTGTAAGATTCTGTTCACACTCGACAGACTATGCCAATATTTTATTGGTATCTGTGTGTGGTGTGTATACAAGATTATCTGTCTTATGTAATTACTTGTAGACAACTGTATAGTTGTCCACTATCTGCAGGTGCCCCTAATGGGTCACTTATACCTCCTATAAACCACTCTGGTGGCTTATGTTCCTCTATCAGTAGCATATATGCTACTGTAAGAATATGCCTTCTTACACTCCTCTAAGTGACTTGGGCTGTCTTGTGGCTCAAGGTCTGGTTGTTCTGCCTCATCTTCAAGGTCTTCTTTGATACACATGCCTGCAGCATGTGGCTTGTCCCATAATTTGGGGCAATTAGGTTTTATGTGGCCAGTCTGGCCACATTCATAACAGCATACATCAGTGGTATGTGTGTTTCCTGTTATGGCCGCACCCTGTTTAGGGGCATTATTTGCCACTGGTTGATTTCCAGCAGTGGCTACTGGTATTGGGGGCGCAACACTTGGCTTATATGCTGGTTTATGCAGCTGCACTTGGCTGGTACTAGACTGCATTTTGCAGTCTGTTCAGGCTTTGATGTAGCCTGAGCTTTCTTCATTACAGCACTCCTGCTATTAGTGGTGGTATTCACTTGCATACCATAGTCATAATGGGACACAGACTCGATTTGGAATGAACTAGATTTCTTCTTGTCGGATGTTGGGATTTGTCGGAATGTCGGAGTTTGAGATTTGGAGTCAGAAATCGGAACATACAGACATTGGCTTCAACTTATAGGTTGCACCCTCTTGGATCCTTTGTGTCCTGGTATTTCATAAGGTCGGGATGTCGGAGGAGTCAGACAAGATCAGAGAGTCAGATAAGACTTAGAGGCAGAAATGAGAAGTTATCGAGTCAAGGTGGGTCAATATTCGAACTGATTAACAAGTACATGGAGGAGTTGTATATAATGAATTGATACAATCCGAATTGGAAAGATACAAACACAGAAATCCAAAACGGAGCGAATGTGGGATCGGGGTAGAAGTAAATATGGACATAAGACCAAAGATGGGATTTTGATAAGAGATAACTAAATATAGGCAAGGCGGGGATAAGTAGAACGAGTGGTACACATCAGAATATAAATCGGGATAATCGGAGGAAAGCGAAAAAGCTGGAAATGAATCTGGGTTTTAACAGTATCTCCTCTTTAAGGCCAAGCCCTCGAGGCCTAAGATCAGCGTGGGAGGTTTGGTTTGATGATTAAGCGAGACCTCTAATGTGTTATATAAGAGTGATGGATGGGGTTCGACTTATCATCAGTTCCCTGATCTTTTATCCCTACTCTCTTCTGAGCTAAATGTTGATGCCGCTGATTATCTTGCTTGAGGACCTGATTTCCAAAGATGATTTGGAGTTGGGGACCAATTTAGAGGCACAGATTCGCGAGATTTCGGAGTTGCAAAAGGAAGTGGCGAAGAAATTGGAGTGGAGAAGGTCGGAGCAGAAAAAGGTGGAAAAGGAGGAGAGGAAGGTCAACAAGAAATCAGAGGAGAAATCTCGGGGAACGAAAAGCAATGTGGTGGATAGAACCATTGCCCATAGGAGGGTTCATGAATCTGCGATTAATCGGGTCAGACACAAACAGTATTGTTGTGCAGGATGTCGGGTTCGGGATATTTTTTGTTCGCCAATAGTGGAGGGAGCAAATGTGACATGTGATGAATGCACAAAGGATGGGAGGATGTGCTGTTGACCGGGAGCATCGGGATTTGCAGAAGAAGTCGCAAAGGGTGTGGATATGGGTGAGGGAGGAACAGTGGAGTTGCTTGTGAAGGACATCTGAGAGTTGCGGAAATCCGTCGATCGTCACGCAATTTCCATGTGGACACATTCCAAAGAGACACAGATTCTGACCTCATGGGTACAGAGGATGGTTCAGCACCAGGAGCGGGAATTGGAAGTAAGGATGGAGGAAATGGAAAGGGATGAAATATGGGAAATGGAATCAGAAAATTAAATCAGACATAAGTGGAAAAGCAAAGCGGGATTTCTTGGAACAGGTGGAAAATGTAATTAGAGACATGAACACGGAAAATATCGGAAAAATTGGAAAAGGAAAGGAAAAGTTAAGGAAGAATCGGACTGGGTTTATCGGGATATTTGTTATGAAAATCTTCAATGACCTCTGAAGCGTTGCCTAATTCCATAGTGGGAATCCATGAGGTTTCTTCATCGGTACCTTGATAACCCGTCCAGCGTACCAAGTATTGTATTTTGCAATGTCGGCGGTTGTCTATCTTCGAGTCCAGAATTTCATCGATTTCGTATTCGGGTTCACCTTCGATAATAACTGGTGGAGGCGGAGCTGTATTCGGTTTGAGATTTCGTTTGGAGTTGTGGGTTCTAGCATGGAGACGTGAAAAGATGGGTGAACAGCACGCATACTGTCAGGTAATCGGAGAATAAAGGCTCGATTACTGGTACCTGCAGGTGAAATGATATCAAAAGGTCCAAGGTATTTTTCCGCGAGTTTCTTTGAAGGTTGGGTTGTGCTGAAAAATTTGGCTTTTACGAAGACTTTGTCGCCTACTTTGAAATCCAGGGCTGGAGAACGTTTCTTGTTCGCGGGTTCCTCGTATCGGGATTGCATGTCGGAAATTCTCTTTTGGAGTTCCTGGTGGAGTTCATCTAAGTTGACTGCAAAATCTTTCACACAGGATGAACTGAGATCGCGTTTGGGATGGACAGAAATGTTGGGATTGTAACCTTTGTTAGCGAAGAATTGGGAGACTCCTGTTGTCGCGTTCGGAGTGTTGTTATAGGCAAATTCTGCAATTGGAAGAAGTTCAGCCCAATTGTCTTGTTGATAGTTACAATAAATGCGAAGGTATTGCTCAAGAGTCTGATTTGTTCGTTTGGTTTGTCCATCACCTTCGGGGTGATATCTGGAGGTGAAGTGGAGATTCATGTCTAGCGCCTTTCCGAGTGTGTGGAAGAAGGAAGACACGAATTCGGAACCTCGATCGGAGGTAACGTGAGTCAGAACACCGTGCTTGGAGAAGACGTGGAGAACGAAAAGCTGAGCAAGCATCAGAGAAGTGATCATTGTGACGGTTGGAATGAATATCACTTGTTTCGTGAGTCTGTCAATGATAACGAGGATGCTGTCAAAACCTGATGAAAGCAGAAGCGGCTCAATGAAATCCAAGGATATGAAATTCCACGGTCTTGGCGGAATTGGTAAATGCTTAAGGAATCCATAAGGCCGGTGTCGTTGGGATTTTGATCGCATACATGTTGTACAGGATTTGACATAAGAGATAACGAAGTCGCAGAGTTTCAGCCATGTATATTCACGTTGGATGGTGTTGAGTGTCTTGTTTTGTCCGAAATGTCCAGAGATTTGGTGATCGTGCAGATATTGTAGAACGCGGAGTCGGAGGTTGTTAACATTGGGAATGTAGATTTGGTTGTCGAGTCGAAGGAGTCCTTGAAGATCAACTGACCATTGGGGTGTCAGGGGATTTGCAGGATCGGAGGAGATGGATTGTCAGATTTCTTCATGAAGTTTCTCGAAATCCATGATGGTAACTGCGCAGAGGATTGTGACGTTAAGGGATGTAGCTCGGAGGGACGATGACAGCTGTTCGTTAGTGAAAACCAGGCAAAAATTGTGCAGGTTAATGCTGGCATAGTCGCTACTCCCCTCTTTAGGATAGACATCCCATCGTCTAGTTAAAGAGTTGGGTTTTGTTCTGAGTTTCCTGGTTTGGAATCAGATAACGAGGTTGAACTGACATAGGTATTCTGACCATCATACTTGTCATTGGGTTAAAAGCTTGGTGGTGGCGAAATATTTGAGGTTTTTGCGATCGGTTACAATGTCAATGGTGGAACTGGAACCTTCAAGGTAGTGTCGCCAAATCTTGAAAGCTTCGAAAATAGCAAGTAATTCCTTGTCGTGAATGTCGTAGTTTAATTCCGGGGTGGTGAAGGTTCTGGAATGAAAAGCTACAGGGTGAATTTCGCCATCTTCCAGAGAAATGATAGAGAGGATTGCCGCGAGGGCGTAGTCCAAAGCATCGGTTTCCACGATGAGTTGACAATTGGGAACCCAGTGCGTAAGGATTGGAGCTGTGGTGAAGGCTTTCTTAAGTGTTTCAAAGGATTTCCGACACTCATCAGAGAAGTTCCACTTGACGGTTTTCCGAGTGAGTCAGGTAAGCGGAATTGTGATGTCAGAGTAATTATGAATGAAGCGTTGGTAAAAGTTTGTGAAACCTAGGAAGGATTGGATGTCTTTTACTTTTTGGGGTTTGGGCCATTCTTGAATTACTTTGATTTTGTCATCTGCCATTGAAAGTCCTTCAGGAGAAAGCATGTATCCGAGATATTCCACCATTGTTTTGTGGAAGTCGCATTTGTCGAATCTTGCATAAAGTCGGTTTTTTCAGAGATGTTGGAGGACTTCGCGGACATGTTCTCGATGTTCTTCCAGATTGTTGGAATAGACTAGAATGTCATCCAGATAGATGAGGACCAAAACATCAAGCATGTTGCCGAATATATTGTTCACAAATCACTGAAAAGCGGCTGGTGCATTAGTGAGACCGAAGGGCATAACACGCCATTCAAAGGAACTGTATTGGGTCCTGAAGGTGGTTTTCCACTCATCACCCTCTCTAATGCGGACTAAATGGTAAGCATGCCAGAGATCGATTTTGCTGTAAATCCACACCTTTCCGGGGCTTTCCAGAAGGTCGGAAAGTTAGGGAAGCAGATATCAGTCTTTTTTTGTGATTTTTTGAGACTGTGGAAATCGATACAAAGTCGGAGTCCACCCAATTTCTTCTTTGAAAATAGTACCGGAGCACCGTGTGGGGAAAGTGAAGGGCGGATGAATCCTATGGCTAGTGCCTCGTCAATGAACTTTCAGAGTGTTTCTAGCTCAACTGGAGATAGGGAATAAATGGTTCCCAAGGGGGGACTCTCTCCCTCTATTAGGTCAATCTTGAGATTGTATGGTCGGTGATCGGCAAGGATTTCTGCTTTCTTCTTGCTGAAGATGTTGGAAAACTCGTGATATTCCGATGGAACACCATTGAGATTGGCTGTCGGATCGGGATTCAGGGAAGCGTCGATGATGGAAGCAGATCTTCCTTTTGGAAATACGCATAACTGAAAGATCTCCTCATTACCTAGTTTGCACAAGTGAGCGAATGCAGAAGCAGGGACTAGGTCGATAGGTGAGTCTTGTTCGGATGTTGGAGGGGCATCTGTGTGAACAGATTTTGGGATTCCGGAGACTGCAGAGGTGGATTTCGTGGAGAGTGACATCAGAATTGAATCTTGTTGCTGAGGAATGCGGAATGATATACTACTCAATACCCAGTCAATCAACGGATTGTAGCGGGTGAGCCAGTTGTGTCCTAACACGACGGAGCAGCTGAAATCAAGCAGTGTTACATACATATATAAGGGCAACCTCTGGGGCTAGTGGAATATCACACTAGAGCCTGGCAGATGGGAATCCAAAGTATATAAGTTCAAGGAGGGCTACAGGCAAGGATACATACCTGGCAGATGGGAATCCAAAGAGAAAAGCCCAAGGACTCCCACTGCCGAGGTGACTACTAATTAAGGAAAGTCTCCGAACTGACTGAACGTTCTGGGCGCTTAAAACGGAAGTCACGTGACCTATGACGTAGCCCAGGTAGGTTCCAACTTGCAGATGTCACCAGGCACTTAAATCGTGAATAGAAGCACCAGTTGTAGAACTGAGTAGGAAGGAGGGGGGGGGAAGGAAAGGGGAATATTAGATAGAAGCAACAGGGAGAAAAGAGAGATAAAAGGGAGATGGGGATAGAAGGGGTGAACATGAATAAGAGAGGAGAATAGGAGAAGGAGAATAAAAAGGAGCAGTATGAGGGTTCCCCTTACATCACCCCCCTTTTAGAGTGTGACGTCCCAACAGACTGACACCTACTGGGGGTACAAGTGCCTTTTGACAGAAGGTGTCAAAAATCTATGGCACAAATGCAACAAGGGGCACTGGGATGGAGGAGGTGGAAGTCAGCAATGAGGTCTGGGGCTGCTAAATCTGCCTCGGGGATCCACTCATCATGCTCATATCCATACCCCTTCCATCTGACCTTGTATTTGAGCTTTCCATGGCAGAATTGACTGTCCAAGATCTGTTCAATCTCGTAGTGCTCATATTCCCCTACAAGGACTGGGGGGAGGTGGGGGTTGAGCTTTCCAACCAGGGATGGGGTCAGGGGGGCAGGGGAGGAGCTTCACCACCGGGAAGACAGGGTGGAGGCGACTCATAGACTTGGGGAGTCGGAGGTGGTAAGCATTGGATCCAACCTTGTGTTCCACTAGGAAGGGGCCTAGGTTCCGATGTGACAATTTCTTAGAAGGGTGAGTAGTGCTAATGTCACTTGCATCTAGGAAGACTTTGTCACCAGGAACAAAGGTAGGGGCTCGCTCATGACAACGATTGTAGTATTGAGCCATATCCTCTTTTGCCTTTACAAGGGCAGCTCGGGCTTCAGATAGGGAATCAGCCACTCATTGTTTGAACTCATTCACAGCTTCTCTCCTAGATGGCTGTTGGTGAGGTTCGAAGCCCATCCGTGGGTGGTGACCAGAGTCGAGCATGAAAGGAGTCTCTTTTATGGATGAGTGAACATGGTTGTTGTACTGGAACTCTGCAAGGGGTAGGAGGTTATCCCAGTTGTCCTGTCGCTCATTCACAAATAGATGGAGATACTGCTCTAGCTCTTGGTTGACACGTTCTGTCTGTCCATCAGTCTGCGGGTGGTATGCAGTGGAGGCAGCCACCTCAATACCCAGAAGTCTGTATAGCTCCCGAGTGAACTCACTGACAAACTGTGTACCTCAGTCTGAAACCACGCAGAGGGGTAGGCCATGGTGTCTCCAAACATGATCCTTAAAGAGACGAGAAGCTCCCAATGCTGTAATTGTGGTCAAGGTGGGGATGAAGTGAGAACGTTTGGATAAGGAATCCACGACGACCATCACTGCATCATACCCATGCGAGTCGGGGAGTTCTACAATGAAGTCGACGCTGACCGTCTCCCAGCGCTGCTCAGGAATTTCCAGAGGGTGCAGTTCTCCAACAGGCAACTGACGTTGAGCCTTGGTGCGTAGGCACAGGTCACATGCCTTTGTGTAGCTACCAATGTAGCGAGATATGTGAGGCCACCAATAGTTCCAAGAGACAAGTTCCAAGGTCTTCCAACGTCCAGTATGGCCAGCAATACGAGTGTCGTGATGTTGGGAGACAATTCGACGTCATAAGTCATGCTGATCAGGGACATATACCTTTCCCCAGAACAGAAGTGTACCATCCCTCTCACCCTGTTCTGATGACTTCACAGACTTCCCAGTAGTCTTGCGAAGTTCCTTGGCAGCACGTGAAACCGAGTCCTCCAGCTCTCCCTCCTTGGTGCCCTTACGAATGTCCCTTAGGATGTCACGTTCTTCTCCTGTAAACTCTAGTCCTTCCAGTGCACGGATGACAAAGAGTTCTGGTTGGAGAAGTACCAAATTATCATTGTCATTTGAGCCAGTGCCATGATCGGGTCGGCATGAGAGTGCATCTGACTTGCCCATTGTCTTGCCAGGACGATGGTACAGGTTGAAGTCAAACCGAGACAGATGAAGAGACCAGCATGCTTGGTGATGGTTGAGCTTTTTGGCTGTGTGGAAATATTGAGGTTTTTGTGGTCTGTCCAGATCTTGATATGATGCCTCACCCCCCTCAAGGAAGTGTCGCCATTCTTCGAGGGCATGCATGATGGCGAGCATTTCCTTGTCATGGATCTCATAGTTGCACTCAACCGGACTGAGACTCTTGGAGAAGAAGGCTATGGGGTGCCACTTGTTATCAACCTTGGACTGTTGGGAAAGAACAGCACCAGTTGCAAAATCGGAGCTATCCACTTCGACATGATATGGGAGGTTGTCATCTGGGAATGCAAGGATGGGTGCAGATGTTACCAATTTCTTTATAGTGTTGAAGGCAGCCTGCTGTGAGGGTCCCCATGTCCAAGGAGTGCCTTTGCGAAGCAGGTTGAACATTGGACGTGCATGGTGTGAGAACTTCTCAATAAATCAACGATAGAAGTTGGCAAAACCAAGGAACGACTGCACCTCCTTCTTATTGTTAGGTGTTGTTGGCCACTCAGCGACACCAGCAACCTTGACAGGATCCATTTCGGCCTTCCCATGAGAGGATGATGAGACCTAGGTATTCAATCTTGGTCTTGTCAAAGTCGCACTTGTCAGGACGCAAATAAAGCTTGTGTTCTCTGAGACACTGTACCACCTTCCATACGACTTCATGGTGACTCTCTAGATCTTCTGAAAAGATCAGAATGTCATCCAGATAAATGCACATGACACCTTCGGCAATGAGGGTCATGGAAAATGTCGTTCATCATAGTCTGGAAAA
>MU134305.1:196851-209956 GCA_015039355.1 Ramaria rubella | reverse complement strand
TAGGGTGCCATCTTTCTTTTTAACAAAGAACACTGGTGAGGCCATTGGTGACTTTGATGGTCGGATGCGTCCTGTGGTCAAATTCTCCTCACGGAATTTGTCCAATTCAGCTTGTTCTCCTGGAGAGAGGGGGTACACCTTGGGTGAGGCTCTGGGGTTAGCTCCAAGTTCTAACTCAATGGCATGATCGGTTTGCGTCCTGGAAGCTTGTCAAACGACTCTTTTGCAAAGACATCTTCGCAGTTGGACAGGTAGTCTGGAAGAGTGTCTGAAGGTTGGGAATTGTGCCAGGCAGCGCTTCTGCAAGGCGTTGGGATGTTGTTGACGAAGCACAAATGAACTCAGCTTGGGGAGGGAGCATAGCAACTAGGATGTGATCACCCTCTTCTATAGCTTCATCGGATGTGCCTTCAGCCGTTTCAGAATCACCCCCACACTGTTGACTCAGGAGGAGTTCTTCTTCGGCTGTTGATTCATCTGAATCATGCATGAGAATGGGGCAAGGACCAATACGGCAGGTGCGCAGTCATAGGGCTCTCTGATGTCCTTCCTTGATGATGTTGCAACATGTATGGCACTGGGGAGGACAGCGTATCATCCGTACTTCTTGAGACTTCCAGTCAACTTCTGGGTTGTGGTCCTGGAGCCAGGTGTAGCCAAGGATCATACATTGACGCCCTAGGAGGGTAACGGCGAATGCAGCTCTCTCGGAATGGTCTTTGTACTGCAGAATTAGATCAATGACTTCAGTGATGGATCCAGATTCATTGGGTGAGCCATCAACATTGTACACCGGAATAGGACGAGAGAGCGGTCGTGCAGTGAGGCAGTTTTCCTGAACAAATCCCAAGTCAATAAACAAACCAGTGGCACCAGAGTCAAGTAGAGCACAAACCGACTTGATCTCTGCTGTATCTGTGGTTTGAACCTCGACTGGGAGAGAGAGGGAGTTTGGGCCTGGGGTGGAAGCAACAACATACTGTGCAGGAAGGTTTCGTTCCCATTTTTTATGACGGAAATGAGTATGAGACCAGGGAGGAGTTAAGGGTTGTGTGTCTAGCATTTCGGTCTCCGTAGCTGAGGAATGAGGTTCTGAATCTGTGTATTCATTGTTTACCTGATTATACAGCAGTGGCGCAAAACAATTGGGAATTGGCAGCAGGGGCACACTATTCACCTGCTGTGTGACACAAAATCCTCTTCTCCTTCCTGAGGCTCTGGATTGTCTTCCTTGATAGGGCTTGCAACTCTCAGATCAGTGGATGACAGCAAGTGGGCAATCCATTTGTCCTTCTCTTTGGCAGTCATGGTCCAAACATCAAAGGCCTGAGGACATTCTCGAACAAAGTGGCCTGGTTTTCCACACCTATGACAGACAAGGTAACTGGGTTGACGACGGCGAGCAGCATCTACCTCCATTGCCACTGGTTGGGCACCCATGGTGGCAATAGGTGGGACTGCTTGAAGCTGTGGTGCTGATTCCGATTGGTGAGGTGGAGGTGGGTGTGGGTTTCGGTGGTTGACACCAACAGAGACAGGAGAGGGACGGGTAGAAGTATTCGGTGTAGGGCATGAGGCGCTTTGAAATGCTTCATTAGCAGCACGTGCTTGTGAGATTGTCCTAGCCACTGAAAACCATTCGGAAAGGTCATTGTCTGATGGGCATCCTTCAACCATATTAGCAATCCGGCTCTGGATGGGAGGGTCGAGACCATGGCGGAATTTCATGATGAGGGAGGCCTGTTCTCCATATTCAGACTTCTTGACCAGCTCTTCAAACTCATCGATATAGTCATCAACAGCATGATGATTCTGATAGTATTGATGCGACTTGAGTTTGGTCCAGGCATTAGTTTCTTCATGGGGAAGGAAGAATGTCGACCTGAATGCCTCCTTGAAAGAGACCCAGGTAGGATGGGTAGGGCGACCAGTTCTAGTTTCCATTTCGAAGATGTGTGTGGCAAAGGATGAAGCATGACCTGATTTCATGAATGACAGGCCCCAGAGGACCTTTGCATGATCATTGGCGAAGTGGGTTGGGCATAGGGCAAGATAGAGTTTACAAGAGTTCAAGAAGGCTCGTCCTTTTTCTCTGTCGCCATTAAAGTCAGCAGGAGTGGCAGGGGTGGCGCGTTTTTGAGTAGTAGGGGGGGAAAGGGATGCAGTCATAAGGCTAGCAACATCATGGTTCAAGGTGTGCACCTGGATATCTGTCTGTTGAACCTGTTGTGCCAGTAATTCCTTCTGTTCTCTCTCAGCACGCAAAGCAACCTCTAAAACCGCGACACACTGATGCAGCTCATTGTAAGCCACTTGAAAATCAAAGGGATTCGGGTCTTCTGGTATGGGTGTAGACATGATAGAAGTGGATGGAGTATTAAGGAATGTACCAGAGGGGTCCTAAGCAGCTATGCACCTGAAGATATCAATTCAGAGACGAAGGTAATAGTGACTGGTCTGGTAAGTTGGCAGGCTTTTCTACTATAAGGGCAACCTCTGGGGCTAGTGGAATATCACACTAGAGCCTGGCAGATGGGAATCCAAAGTATATAAGTTCAAGGAGGGCTACAGGCAAGGATACATACCTGGCAGATGGGAATCCAAAGAGAAAAGCCTAAGGACTCCCACTGCCGAGGTGACTACTAATTAAGGAAAGTCTCCGAACTGACTGAACGTTCTGGGCGCTTAAAACGGAAGTCACGTGACCTATGACGTAGCCCAGGTAGGTTCCAACTTGCAGATGTCACCAGGCACTTAAATCGTGAATAGAAGTGCCAGTTGTAGAACTGAGTAGGAAGGAGGAGGGGGGGGAAGGAAAGGGGAATATTAGATAGAAGCAACAGGGAGAAAAGAGAGATAAAAGGGAGATGGGGATAGAAGGGGTGAACATGAATAAGAGAGGAGAATAGGAGAAGGAGAATAAAAAGGAGCAGTATGAGGGGTTCCCCTTACAACGTAGCAACAACCTGATTTTCACCGGACAGAAAACGGATCGGCATATCAATGGTCTGCGTGATTGAGACATTAGAAGTGCTGTCAAAGAGCTTTAGCAGGATCTGCGGGATGTTGCGGAACTCCAGCAGAAGCTTGGAAGTGAACAATGAGTCTACAAAACAGTGAGTGGAACCAGAGTCCATGAGAGCTTGAATGTTAGTATTCAGAATAATGTCGGAAGTCAGTTGTATGGTAAGAGAATTGGATTTTGAAAGAGTGGAAGTGTTGAGTCAAACCTCGGAAAACACACAGATGGAATCAACGCAGCTCTGGGTCTGTGCCGAGGTCTCAGAGCTGCTTATTATTTTTTTGAATCCATAATGGCCACAGGTTTGGCCTTGGACTCAGGTTTGCTCGAAATTGTGGAGGCCGCTCGGGCCTTTGATTGAGCATTAAGGGAGGTTGATCGTGGACAGTCCTTTTCAATATGCCTGGGTTTCCCACAGAACATGCAAAGGTTCTGGTCCATGTGTCGCTGTCTTTCCTGCTGGGTTAGTTTTCTGTCTTTTCCAAGTATGTTGGAGATATCCAGAGTTTTGTGGAAATTTGGCATGGAGGACTGAGGTTTGGTAGAAGAGGCAGAAGCTGAACTTTTGTTGTTGTTCTTCCTCTTCTGCAATTGGTTCAATCGGGATTCTTGCTTGTCCAATTTGTTGCTGTTACCGGAGTAGTTATTGTTGGAAGTGGTGGCGCGGTTGACTTCGCCTCGTTGTTCCCAATAATGGCTGTCGATGGTTTGCACAAGTTGTTGGAGTTCCAGAAGCATGTTGGCTTTGTCCCAGGTTGCAAGAATATCTTTAATACGATTGGGAAGTTTAGTATAAAAACTCCTATGAAGGGCAGTGTCGCCCCAATTGACTCTAGCGGCTAGGTGGTTGAATTCTATGATAAACTTTGTGATGCGTTGGTTGTCATGCATTCAGAGATTGTCGAGTTTGGTTTCGGCATCGCCGACGGGATCCTAAGCTCTGAAATTTTCTCAGAGTACTGTCGTGAAATCCCAATAGTTTGTAAGCCAGGGCAGGTCTTGGAAGGTGTCGTTGTCTAAGAGTTCAGGCTCGAAAAAATCTAAAGCCGTCCCTTTCAAAAAAGAGATAGCATAAGTAACTTTCACTTCGTCACTGGAAAAGGTCTGAGGACAGTCGCAGAAGTGGAGCTTGCATTGAAGGAGGAAAGGATGGAGCTTTCGGGAATCCAATCTGTCAAAGGCATCGAGTTTGCGGAGTTTGGTTTTTCTGGTTTGGCTTTTATTCAGAGTTCCCATGTGCTTGGCTATTTGTTTCAAGGCTTTTAGCATAGCCTTCCCATCATCTTCTTCATCATCATCATCATCCTCGTTGTTGTTGGTGTTGTTGTCGTTGCCAGGGTCATCTTCTGGTTCATTATTTGGGAGGCTAGATCTGGGGTTTGTGATTCCGGTGACAGTATGGGATCTGGAGAGTTTTAGTTCAAATATACTGTTATGGACTAGATTTCTTCTCGTCAGATGTTGGGATTTGTCGGAATGTCGGAGTTTGGGATTTGGAGTCGGAAATCGGAACATACAGACATTGGCTTCAACTTATAGGTTGTGCCCTCTTGGATCCTTCGTGTCCTGGTATTTCGGAAGGTCAGGATGTCGGAGGAGTCAGACAAGATTGGAGAGTTGGATAAGACTTAGAGGCGGAAATGAGAAGTTATCAAGTCAAGGTGGGTCAATATTCGAACTGATTAATGAGTACATGGAGGAGTCGTATATAACAAATTGATACAATCCAAATCGGAAAGATATGAACACGGAAATCCGAAACGGAGCAAATGCGGGATTGGGGTAGAAGTAAATATGGACATAAGACCGAAGATGGGATTTTGATAAGAGATAACTAAATATAGGCAAGGTGGGGATAAGTAGAACAAGTGATACACATCAGAATATAAATCAGGATAATCGGAGGAAAGCGGAAAAGTGGGAAATGAATCTGGGTTTTAACACGATTGCTCAAGCCTCATGTGACAACTCCTCTAAGGAGTGCATTTCCAGGGTAAATCCCCATTTGAGGACTTCCACAATGATGTTCTTAGCACAGCTAAGAATCATTTATTGATTGAGTACTTATCAGGTGGCATTACCATGCATGCAGAGTACTTTAATAAATCACTGAGGATTTTATCCACAGTATGATTTCCCTGCTCCAGGGAATCAAATTTGTTTGACACTTGTCTATGCGTAAATGTATGTAGGAATCGTTGCTGTAATTCAGCAACTACAGATTCAAGGGTCCAATCTCTGACCTCTCAATCCCATCATTCTACTGTCCAAGTGAACCACTTGGATGCCTTAGCTTTTAGGCGAGTGCCTATGTATCCAATCTGAGCATTCATCTCAGAAGGACTGAGCAGATTATTCATGCTCAACCATTGCAATATTCCTGTGATGAAAGTCTCAAATTCTTTGAGATCAGCACTTCCCCTGTATGGCTTGGGGTGTAGTAATTTTATCCCTGCTTTTAAAAATGTGGATTTCCCAGCACTTACGTGACAATTCTCATGGAGTGCATTGCACACCATCATCGTGATACCATCTGTATGATCAGGACAGTCTACAAAGTTAGTCAGTTGACAACTCACTTCCATGAGTGGTCCTGATTGTTATTTCTCTGGTATGCCCTGTATACTCAGGGCACAAGTTGGTACATCTGTGTCAGGCTTGACTGTAGCCTGACACATTCACCATATAGTTGGGGTAACTATATGTGTGCCACCAGTTAATTTGGCCTCGGTAACTTGTGCATACAAGTTATATTCATTATGCACTTTTCTAACAGTGTGTATTGCTTCTTCAACCTCAGGCCCTTCAACCTGAGGGAATTGTGCAGCTACTGTTTGGTCTGCCAGTCGTATGCTCAGTTCAACAGTGCCTCCTGGCAGCCTTTTGTTCGGCTTCAGCCCAATGATCTGCTTGTTCTGCAAGCACGTCTTGCATGTCTGCGATGCTGATTTCAGTATCATCATCTGATTGAACTTGTCCAGTGACAATTTCTATGAGGGACTGCTTGTCCTTCATTCTGTTTCGTGGTGCTTTACAGGCCACTTCCCTATCTGACCAATAATCTTTGGCCTGAGCTCATTTACAAGCTCTGGGTATTTCTTCAAGAGGACTCATTCCCCCTTGAGGTCATTGTTCATCCTCATCATGTATATGATCCCTATTGGGATTGTTTCCATGCTGGGTGTTTTTCCCTTTTATCTGTGTACTTTGTCATGCATGTAGCTCTTCTATGAGCTTTCTCAGTCTTTGGTCATGTCTGACCATCATATCAGCAGCCTGATTGGCTGCCTTCACAGCTTTAGCTGCTTGTTTGTTTCCCCCTTTGCAAGCAAACACTATGGCTTGGATGTTATCATCCATTTCTCACAAGATGTCCTGCATGAGTCCATCTTTGAGGAATTCTTCCTCCGTCAAATAGCCTCATTCTGAGACTTGTTGTTTGGGGCTAATGTGCCAAATTTCATCATTTTGCTAGAGTAGCCTGCATCACTCTGTTGCCTGGATTGTGATACAGGCATTCACTGTCTAGTCCTATCTTGCATGCAGGTGTCATGCTTGCATGTCTAGGGGTGTTTACTTCTTCTTGCATGGAACCTTGGTCCTGTGCTTGTTGTGCACTGGTGCATGACAACATAGAGGGTTTAAACCCCTCTGCTTCTATTTTATCAGGACCAGTTGACTGGTTCTGATTGGTGCTTCCTGGTCATACCCAGGCCTGCTGGCAACTGTTGATTTCATTGATGCTTCTTTTGAAGCATCCTTTGAGTCAGAGCCAGCAATGTCATTCACATTGGCTTTGCTCAATGGTTGGCTTGTCTGTCTCCTTGTTCTAACCTGGAGCTTTGATGACATGGCTGGGAGCAGTATCTGCTTCCTTTTCTAGAAAACTTATTAGTTTGCTTCTGTGCTCTTTATATCTAGCTTGTGACGAGTTCTTGGGATTCAAAAAAGTGTAAGAGATTTACACTTAGGTGTGGTTATCACACAAGCTCAGACAGAACCGTTCCAAACAGTTCTATACAAGCAGTGTGTGATGGTTACAGATAAGTGGTGAAGAACTTAAGGTTCTTCCCATACTAATAACTAGTATAGTTGTGGACACATGTGTACACATTTACAGCATAGACATAGTCTATGCATATACTAGCTACATTGTAATATATATACTTTTACATACTTGGATACTTATATATATATATGGGAATTATAATTCCCTTACACAATGTCTGTTGCGGTGCATGCTACACTGTTCTAGTGCACAATAAGGCTGAGCATGAGTCAGACTCGTGAGTTTTCCCATGCTCTTGTTATGGTAATAACTCCACCATTCCCCTTTCAATAATTAATTAACAACCAGGTACTGAAAGCTCTTGACAGCCTCTTTGTAATGGGAAGCTTAGAACAATATAAATCAAGGGCCCCAGGTGTTACACTGAGCTAATTTTATTACCTTGACCATGCCAAAAGAAAGAGGCAATCTATAGCTTTCAGTACCAGGTTTTTACTTAATTATTGAAAGGGGAATGGTGGAGTTATTACCATAACAAGAGTGTGGGAAAACTTGTGAGTCTGACTCGTGCTCGGCCTTAGTGCACAAAACGTTTCAAATTGCCAACCATTGTGAGGTCGTCAACATCAACAGCTACAATTATTGTGTCTGTGTCTTGGCATCTGTAGAAGATGGCATGTTTGACTTGACATAATGTGAAACCAAAACTATGCATAGTATTGCAAAATAGTTCGTACCACTTTGTGACCAGCTTGCTTTAAGCTGTAGAGTGCGTGGTTCAACCAACACACTAAATGTCTTTTCCCTGGCACCTCATATCCCTTAGGCTGCCTCATATAGATTGTTTCAGTGAGTGGAGAATTGAGATAGGCTCCATCAATGTCAGTCTGTTTGATTTCCCAGTCATTGTGGGCTTAAATAGCTGTAATTATATGTATAGCCATAAGCTTGGCTGTTGGTGAGAACATTTCATTATAGTCAATTCCAATTTCCTTCTTGTTGTGAGAAACCTGGAGTGACTAAGCGTGTCTTTTGGCTCACAATGTTGCCAGAGGCATCAAGCTTGAAGCTTATAATGCAAAATGAGCCTACAGCCTATGTGTAAGAAACGTGTGTAAGAAACTTAATTTGCGTCACACAAAACAGACTGAGCCAATATGTTTATTGGAGTCTGCGATTGGTGTGGTTACAAGTAAAGTTAAAAGTGATTATCTAAGCTAGTTGTGTGTATAGTTGTCCACTATCTACAGGCATCCCTAGTGGGCAGTGTTACATAATCTAACCCATAAGTCACTCTGGTGACTTATCTACTCTAAATAGTAGCATATATGCTACAGTAAGAATCTACATTCTTACATCCTCCCCACAGACCAAACCTCAAGGAAGGTTGGGCAATTTTCTTATGCTGATGGGGGATCAGCATATATGGTTACAGGTGCAGTTGAGGAAGACTGCACAGCTACTTTGACAGAATTGTTGTAGTAAAGGGAGTTGGTGGGGTCGACTTCCATCAGATTATCTTCTGCTGTGTGAGCGGAAGCGGGTGGGTGAGCAGATGGTGCAGGGGGTCCTGTCAATGGCATGTCCATACATGCCTGCGAGCAGGGAGGCCCTCCAACTTGTCCATCTAGCGACAAATCATCGTCGGACGTTCTGGGTGATCTCCAAAACCCTGGGGGACACGCGGGAGTAGGTATATGAAGGCCAGTAAATATCTGGCCTTCGCAAGCATCAAGTACCCTCTGTGTGGTAGCGTTGTAGCAGAACTTACTCTGCTTGCACACAAAGTAGGGCTCTATATTTACAAGAGCCCTAGCGGGATCTACCCCCGTGTATGTACCTACCCACTGGGCTAGCTCGCTGAGCGACATCTCCACGTGGGGGCATTTCCAGTCAAACGCCTTCTTGATGCTAGTAGATAGTAGCATTGGGAGATCTTGCCACCAGCATGTACCAGCAAGATCAGCCCACTGGCCACAAACTGTAAACAGTCTGTGAGCTTTTGAAGAAAGACTAGGCTGTCTTTCTTTGGCTTAATAAGTTTAAGCCACACCAACACGTCCACATCCTCCAATTGGAGGGTGTTATCCCCAAGCCCACAAATAGCAGGTGATACTCCCTCTGGGGAGTACTCTATTGTGCATAACGTGTCCCTAAGGTTGGGAGGTGTGTCATGAGCGATCTCAAATGCTGGTGTTCAAGTAGCCAGGTGCTGCTTGTGATCAGCATGCTGCATTATAGCATGCTGTGCGACAGGGAAAATGCTGTGCATGCAAGCGTCAACTGCTCAACAAACTCAGGATCATTGAGCTGGCAGGTGTCGAACCACTGTGTGGGTCGATGGCTCATGTGCACTGCATTAGGGTGTGGCACCTTGCCCAATGGGCGGGGTAAGTATCCTGTCTGTGTTGCAGGCAGGTCACCTATGGCTGGGGCGATGTGGGAATTCAGTGATGCAGGGTATGGTGCCGCTGATGCTCACTTCATGGATGTGGTCTGGTGACTGGAGTGAGTTGGTCCTACTGGTGAAGCACCAGTAGTGGGCAGGGAGGGACTCACTGAGTCTGTTACTGAATCTGGCAGCGATGTCAGATTGATTATAGTTGGCACTGATTGTGTCGACTTCATGGTGGATAACTTATCTGCCATTTTGCGATTAATGTGTCTCTCCTTATCGACTGCAGCACGAAGTGTATTGAGCTCTGAATGGAGCTCATGTACCTCCTCCTTGTAGGAGGCTACCACATCCTTAATGAAAGGATGTGCCATCTCAGCAAGTAACAGTGGCCAAGCCACTTTCAATGTGCATTCAATGTCACACATTTGGGGGTCGATGAGCCGCAGTTTTGCAGCTTGCAGCAAGTGCTGCACATACACATTGCACTCCGGACAGGAGTTGCAATGTACAATCGCAATGGTGTCCTTGACACCATGCACAGTCCAGCTTTGCTTCTTTTGGAGCATAGTGAATTGCTCAGAGGCACTGGGTAGTGCCTCTGCTGAGAGGTGTTGGTGGGACGGTTTGCCGTCCATGTGCACAATCGTTGGTACACTTGCATGGATGTGGGTGTGGAAGTGAGTGGCAAAAAGCCTTGAAGCGGCATTAAAATCATCACTTAAATTTAAGGCTGGCACAACCGCTGCATCATGTGACCTATTCATGTGACTGCATCACATCGCGTGAATTGCCGACACAACATATGTTTGTGTCGAGTCCTTTTATTAAAGGACTCACTTACTGCCACTATCGTGCCTATAAGGCACAATTAGGAAGCTCTCGTGGCTTCCTAACTCCCCTCAGCTCTAGATAAGCATCCAGCACTTCTAACTCTCTGCATGCAGAGAGTGGCTCCCAGGTGACATCTCCCAATGTCCACTGTACTTGCAACTCCAACTTGGAGTCTATAGTCCAGTGATGAGCCAGTATCTCATCTACAACCCATTCAGGTTCATCTTCTTTCCCAAAGTCGTAAATGTAATTTATGTCATGATGAGGAAATTGTTCATTGTCATTAGGTATATGTGGTTTAATTAGACTCACATGAAACTTTGGAAATATCCTCCAAGCTGTGAGCTCTGGAGGTAACTCAAGTTTCACATTGGAGGTGGGGTTTGTCCACCTTGACAATTTGATATGGCCCAATATAATTAGGCACTAGTTTCTTTGCCTGTCCTTTAGGTAAGGACAGGTTCCTCGTAGACAGATATACTAGCTGTCCAACCTCGTATGTCATTCCCTGACGGCATCTACTATTTGCAGTATCTGTCTGCTGTGCTCGACTCGCAATGATCGCATTGTGAGCATCAATTAGGTTCCACAACACTTGTTATGTGAACTGCCGTACTCCTCTAGAAGTAGTATCCACTGATAGTACTTGCCTGATATGGGTCAAGTATCCACCGTTCAGTTCGAACGGTGCATATCCTGTGGTTGCGCTGACTGAACTGTTCAGTGCGAATTCTACCATTGGGCATTTCTTGGCCCAATCCTTCTGATCATTCTGTACTACAGTTCAGAGTATTTGACCTACAGAACAATTTGCTCATTCTGTTGCTCCATCTGTCTGCAGGTGGAATGCTGTGGACATGAGCAGTTTTGTGCCCATTGTATGCTGCAATTCTCTCCAAAATATGGAAGTGAATTTGGAGTCGCGATCCGAAACGATCGACTCAGGTACTCCATGCAGGCATACTACCTCTTTGAGGTATAACCATGCGACTTGTCGCACAGGAACTCTCGTCGTAGTTGGCACTAAATGCACCATAGACGTGAGTCTATCAATCACGACTAATAAATCGTCGTGACCTTTGGATTCTGGCAATGGACCAACAAAGTCCATCCCAATAGACTGCCATGGTCTATCAGGTATCGGCAGGGTATGCAATAGCCCTGCTGGTTGTCTATTGTCCTTCTTTGCAGCCTGACAGGCTGCACAGGATCCACAGAACAACTCTATGTCAGCTGCCATTCCCAACGACCAGTACAATCACTGTCAGTTTACTTTCGGAAATGAATCCAAAAGACAGTGGGTAGCAGTGTTGTCGTTGCACGGCTACTTACACTGGTGTTCAGCTCAGTGCGCTTTGCTATCAGCAGCAACAAAGGTAGAACAAAGACGAAGATGAGGACGTAGCAGTGACGAAGATGATGACGTAATACGCTGACTTAAGCGTAGACGAGATACAACAGCAAATGTCACGTGATTGACAAAGCTGGCCTTGACGTAGACGTAGTAGTAGTAGTAGTAGTAGTAGACTTAGAAGACTTAGACTTGAGACTTAGACGAGTGAATCCAACTGATAGAGGTGAATTGGGGTACACTAAGGCGAAACAGGCCTTATATACATGAGCAGAACAACAAACGATGCGAGTATGCCATACAACGATGTCGTCGACAGCAGACAGGAGAAATGACTAACGGTGAGAGGCAGAAAACCAAAACAGGAAGATGGTTTGTAAGGAAATGGAAAAATGAGTCAGGTGGTCGAAGAAATGAATAGAAATGTGGCAGCGAATTTGAAATAGAAGCCAGAAATAGAATAGAAGTGAGTCACAGACAATAGACCATGTGGAACAATTGGAAATAGAAGCACAGCCAAGAAGTGAGTGAGTCAGGTGATGAAAATGAGTCATAGCCGTCCAATAAGATTCCAGTTGCTTGTCAAATATCTCCGAAGATGAGTAAGTGAGTCATGTGACTTGATGATGACTCAGAAACATGTGAACCAATCACAACACTTGGATACAAATTTCCTCCAGAGAGGGAACGAAGATGAGCCCTTCTTGATGAAGTCCTTAGGCACATAACCATAGCAAATCTCTGTTCCTGGTCCATGCTCTTTGATGTACCAGTTATTCCTGAGGACGATACGATGCCAACCATTCACTGGTTCAAAGTTTGGGTCAAAACTGATGACGTAGAAGGGAGCATGGAAGGTTTGATCGAATACCCATATGCAATCGTGAATGTGATAAGGAGGATATGAGGGGAATATTCGGTATGGGCCTTCAGGAGATTCGACATATAGGGGATAGTACTAACGATGTGCGACTTGTGGAGGAGGACTGAACAAATGAACATCAAGGGGAGAACGCCGACTAGGAAGTTCAACACGTGGTCCAACGTGTATGTCTGGCTTGGCGGTCATCTGAAACGAATCATGGGACATGGTGGCGGCAATGCTGGATGGCATATTTAAAATAGAATTGATGAAAAATAGAATGACTGTGGAGATGATGTGTCTGGTGGACTGGAGGTAGCACAGCGGATGATGGTCTGGCGAAAGCTGATGATGATAGGCGCGTGTGCAGTGAGCGTCTTTTGTAGAGTAGTAGGCGCTGTTGAGTATCATGCTTGTCATCGCCTGATGTACTTGTCAGTTTTGAATTATCAAAAATGGCCAACTACTCTGTGTGCATGATTGATGATTATCTCAACCATTCTCCTCCCCTTGGAAAAAACTTTCCGGGGAAGACATACAACGTCTTTATTGAACTGGTTCTTTGTCCAAACCAGTCTGTTTCTCACCCCGAATCTGGGGTGAGCCTCAGGATTTGCCAATACTTTCTTGAG
>MU134305.1:163124-196841 GCA_015039355.1 Ramaria rubella | reverse complement strand
GTCTTTATTGAACTGGTTCTTTGTCCAAACCAGTCTGTTTCTCACCCCGAATCTGGGGTGAGCCTCAGGATTTGCCAATACTTTCTTGAGTATTGTATCAGTATCATAGCCATTGGCTACAGCATTTTTTAGGTCAAACTCACATTCTACACGTGAGCGTAGACTCTCTGAGTCTGCACCTGACGCTGTAGCTAGTACATCATCCTCCTCATTACCTTCCACCTGTGTGAGAGGTACTTCCCTTGCTTTCTTCATCTGCTGCGTGTCTGTGACCATCACGCTGCAGCCATTCGTATCTCTACAAATTGATCCATTGGGAGAAATTCTCCTTCTGGGTCTAGCTGTGCATCTGCATCAATGTATTTTTCTGCTGGGTGATGTTCACCCTGCTTATCATTCTCATAGTAGCATGACAGACAGTCAGCTACCTTGTTCTCCACCCCTGGTACATGTACCGTGGTATAATTGAATCTGGAGAGAAACTCCCACCAGCGCACCTGTCTATCGGACAGATGCTGTTGTGTCTCTAAGTATTCGAGGCCTTTGTTATCCGTCACCAGTGTGAACTGGCGACCTAGAAGCTTATCCTCCCACTTCATAAGTGCTTCGAGGATAGCAATCGTCTCGTGCTCATGCATTTTGTAGCGCTGTTGCGCGGGACTGAATTTCTTTGAGAGAAATCCTGCTGGATGACAAGTCATCCAGTCTGGACCTTGTCCGTATACTGCTCCAACTCCAGACTTGAGGCCGTCTGTCACAACCCAAATGGGTTCTGAACTAGCATGATTTATAGGCTTCAATATTGGAGCCTTACACGCTAGTGTTTTGATGGATTCAAAACACTTATCCATCAAGGGTGTCCATTGAAATGTCCTATTATTGCGTGCACTTCCTGATAAGGGAGTTGTATATGCCATCAAATCTGGCATATATGGTGCCAGATACTGAACAAGTCCTAGAAATCATTGGACATTGTTAAATGTTCAAAGTCTTCTCCATTTTATCCATGCCAGCATGTATGCCCTTGTCATCTATTATGCAACCAAGACATTCCATGTGAGGCGAATACAAATCGATCTTGGATCGATTTCCACTGAGGAACAAATGTGCCTCACGTAATATTTCAACCACCTTTCTAGGGTGTTTTTTGTGCTCTTCAATAGAGCTCGAATAGATGAATATATCATCCAAGTATAGGTGGACTGATCAACCAATTTGGTTACGAAAAATCAACGTCATGAGATGTTGAAATGTAGATGGCATGCTACAATCACCAATCTGCATAACCTGGCTTTTGAATGTGCCAAATATGGTCACGAAGGCCATCTTATCCACATCCTCCTCGCCTATGCGTATTTGTTCATACGCATCAGACATGTCAAGCTTGGATCGGTACACGGCACGGGCTACGTTGTGCCAGATTGTATCCTGGTCTGGGAAGGGCATAATGTCCTTCACTGTGTTGTCATTGCATAGATGAAGGTCTATCTCTGTTCTGAGCTTTCTGTTTTTATTTGGAATACATAGCACTGGTGCTGCAGAACATACTGACACTGCTACCCACCAACCAGTGGTGGTATACTGGTCGACTTTGTTGATCAGTTCATTTCGAAGTGCTTCTGGGCACTTCGGTAATCGATAATGAAACTGTTTAGTTTCATCCATGAACTTAATTTCATGGTTGATCCCCCTCCATGGAGGAAGTTCTAACAGCACACCTCCAAAGAGGTCTGTGAACTCTCGCTCCCATCTTTCCCTTAGTCTGAGGAAGTCATCAGCCATTAATAACAGTTGATTGGTGCCAGTACTCCTGTCAGTGTTTCCATCGGTACGTTGGTCGGGTAGACCAATGTCGATATTCTGGTGCTTTTCTTTTTGTTTTCCCTTGTCTCGCCTCCTGTCTGGCAAGCTCGTCGATAGCTCCACTTGCAATGAGGAGCCATTTGCAAGTCATGGCTTGTGGCTCGCTGGTTTGGGTTAAAGGCTCGCAATTTGAGTCCTGCGTTCAGCTGGATTCTGGTAGTCTGGCTGCACTTCCCAGGCATTCACATAGTTCGGAATTACTTCCCTTCCCATACAGATGCATCCCTCGCCTCTAAAGTCGAGGGATATCCCAAACTTACATAGGAATGGTGTTCCTAGTATTGCGTTGTAGTAATCTACACCCGCCACACCGAAGTATTCCTCGATATTATGCTCACCAAAGTGGATATTGGTGTGTGTTCCATAGTTGATGGTCGACTTACTGCCAACACATGCTAGCTGTAGACCAATGGGACATTCGAGTTTGAACATCTTGATGCCTACGGCACGTATGAAGTCCGGAGAGAGCATGACTCCCTCACACCTGCTGTCTAATAGACAGTGGGCCCTGACTCCACCAATCTCCCAATACCTGGAGATTGTCTGGTTGTCTATACACACCTGTTTGGGGCACATCTTATCATGCAGTCTGAACTGATGATCGTAGATAGGCTCAATGGTCCTATCTATGACTCCCGCATGGGTATGGAAGTTGTTGTTTTGACTCAAACCACCACTAATTGTGGTAGTTGGTTTCTGTGCCACATATATGTGCTGCCTTTCTTCATACGATCCTCCTAGTGTGTGTACTCCATCCACTCGATATGAGCTTTGTGTTCTCGTATCGTCGTCATCATCCCATTGATAGGGCATGAATTCTGACTGGTAATCAGCGACTAGTTTGCCGATTTCACTCTCATGGTCATCCTGAACGTCCATTTGCTCGTCTAATTTGCCGCTTTGCTGCTGCTCCTCCCCTTCTTGAGCACTACCTGAGTGCTCAACCACTTCCTCTAACCGTGCACCTGCTATGTGCGGTTTGTTATTCCATTGTGGGCAATTGGGCTTGATATGCCCAAATTGTCCACACTCATAGCATGTTAGTTCTGTGCTAGGTCCTTGACCTCCTGAACCTCCCAGAGGTTTTTGTGGAGGGCGAGACACGGCAGGAGCTCCCACTCCAGCTCTTTGTGTAGTTTGTACCCCTATTTGGGGTACACTCGGTCTCATCTCTGCTTGAGATCGAGCATTAGGTGGACAATATGTCATCTGCTTTGCTGAGGACAGCACCCTGTATTGGGAACTCGGGACAAGCTTGCAACAGCCTGAATTCGACTATTCGTTGAACTAGGCTTTGCTTGTGGCACATTAGTGCTGCTAGACTCCATCTTGAGTGGTCCGATATCATATCAGGATGCATCCTCTACAGCCTTTGTGGCCTTGTACAATTCAGTTATTGAACTGAATTCTGTTGTGTAGCCCAGTTTTAGGACTTCATGACGCAGTGCTTCTCAAAGTGCTGCTACAAACTGCTTGCAGATTGTATATTCATCAGGCAGATGTATCATCCACGCTGCATACTTCATAATGTCGTTCTGTAACTCCTGAACGGTTTTTGTCCCTTGCACAATTGTGTCAAACAAGTTCAACATATGTCTATGTGTGAGTGCATGTAAGAATCACTGTTGTAACCCAGCAATTGCACTCTCGAGTCCACTTGACAACGACTCGATCATGACACTTGATATTTTGCGTGTACCACTCCAATGCCTCACCCTTAAGGCGAGTGCCCAAATAGTTCAGCTGGAGTTCCATGCTAGACAGCCCCAGTAAGCTATTCATGCCTAGCCATCTCAGGATTCCTGAGATGAAGTTCTTGAAATCTTTGAGATCTGCTTTCCCAGCATATTCTGCTCGGTAGTTTTACTCTGGCTTTAGCAAGCACGGATTTGTCTGGCTCGCTGTCCTTGTGTTTCTCAAGGGCAGCTCGCACCATCTTTATGACTCCATCTCCATATGTAGACATATTTCCTCCTACCTCCTGAACCCTCCGTTCAGGATCCATAATTGCTAGTAATACCACATGCAGTATCGCTTGTATCTGCCTGTGCAGGAGAGGCACGTGATTACTCACATCCTGCTGCACTAGTGTATTGGCGATGTCTTCGTTGATCTGATACAACAGTCGACATTTGTCGGCCATTAAGAACACATCCCTCAGTCTATAACTGCTACTAAGGGTGGATCGAGCCACTCTTGCTGACTTGATCAGTTTGTCAAAGGCGTCGCCTTCGATCCTGGCAATATATGCCTCCTCAACTAGCTTATCCGCATGTTTAGCATGGAGTTCTAGCGCATGGTGCTTCTGTCATGCTGCCTTCTGTTCGATCCTATCCCAGTGATCAAACTCACATTCAATACCAACATAAGTGCTAGTCGTGGTACTGATGCTATTGGCGTCAGACTTCATCATCTCCCAGAGTGACTGTTGGGTCACTGCTTTGAGCACTTCTTGCTCATTGTACGTCCTTTTAGATCTGCGAATTCCTTCGTGGATATTTTCTCTATCGTGAGCCTCTAGCTCATGATCCGTCTCTTCCTCAGTATGCTGGCATGTACTGATGCTATCCTGCTCTAGGGTAGTGCTTGCTTCACGGGGACCATTCCTTCTGCTTGGTCTAGACGGAGGTGGCATTCTCTGCCTATCTTGTTTCTTGCGAGCTTTTTCAGCCTCGTGGTTGACTTCACGATCCTTATTGGGATTGTTTCCATGTTCGGGGGCCTTTCCACATAAAGGTCCCTGTACTTCCTCCTCCAGGGACTGTATTAACAGTTCCATACCATCTCCCAGGGTTTGGAGTTGGTCCACAGCATTGTCTGCTGCACGAGCTGCCTCAGCTGCTCATTGGCTCACTTCACACATAGTACCTATGTGTTTATGGCTCTCTTTGAGGGCCATAATCATCCAGGCAATATGTCCGGATGTATGCTCATATTGCTGGGTTTTGTCTTCCTGGTGTATCGACCCATGCTCTTCCATCCCTGTTCAGGATGGGGAACTTCACAATCTGCAATGTTCCTGAATGTACAGCAGCTGGGACATTCACACTCCTGGCAACTTGTCAATATTGCTCATTGGTACTTCTCTCAACTCATTGAGAGGCGATTGTAACTTCAACCTGGTCGAAGTTCTTCTTGTTTTCTTAACAGGTGATATTTCGTCCATTTCTGATTCCTCCAGCGTATTAGATCCACCAATAGTCGCTTTTGACTCATGGAGTCGGAAGCTATGGGTGTCGTAGTTCTACAAGGACTAGCTATCCTCGTCGGTGTTCCTGTTTGCCTGTCCACATTGGCTCCAGACATATCTTGATCCTCTCTGGATCTAGATGTTCAGCTTTGAGTTCTTATCAAAGTCATAGATCTATGATCTATCAGCCACACTGGGGTGTTCTTCTATTGATTTTAGAAAATCAACAGTAAACGTCTGTTTACTGTTTTCTGAGACTTCCAGCGAGTGTTAAACTCGTCGGCTTGGGTAAAAAGATCAGTTTGATCTTTTTCTCGATTTATCGCAGTACTGCCAATAAATTGGCAGTCAAAAAATTGTAAGATACTTAATTTGCATCACACAAACAGACTGAGCCAATAGGTTTATTGGAGTCTGTGATTGGTGTGGTTACAAGTAAAGTTAAAGTGATTATCTAAGCTAGTTGTGGACAACTGTATAGTTGTCCACTATCTACAGGTGCCCCTAGTGGGTGGCATTACATAATCTAACCCATAAGTCACTCTGGTGACTTATCTACTCTAAATAGTAGCATATATGCTACAGTAAGAATCTACATTCTTACAATATATGTAAACTCTGGCAAAACTACCTTGACTTGACCCTTCAGTCATTTGGGCATGGACCCCAAACCAGTCCTCATTTGGAAAAACACAGACCCTCAGCTCCTTTAAAAACTAGCATCTTCATGTACATTCTCTAGTTCACTTATCTTTTCCTTTTCCTGAAATCATTGTGAATCCCTTTGAACCACTTTGATTCCTCTTGAGCTAAGCTCAAGTCAAACTCCCTTATATCATACTTCACCTCTTTGGCTGATTTTCCTCTTTTTTGCAAGGCTTGTCACTTTGACAAAACCTTTGCATTCATCTTCTACTTGACTCCACCCATCCTTGGATGCCCAATGACTTCCAATCATCTGACTCTTCAGATGTTGTCATGAGCCTTCAGACAGCATTACTTCACACAGGCAAGACCTAGCTCAACCTTGACCTACAACCATTGGGTAAGTCATCAATCAGAGTCACCCCCACTTCAACTGCAGGCATTTGAAGCCTCTCTCTGACTTTTGCATCACCCATTGGTTGTGGTCCCCCGTGTCTGTGGGTGCTTGAGTGCGCTGGATTCTAACACCCTTCCCTCCACCAAAGGGTTCTTGACAGTTCCTTGACACTCTAATCCCCCCCCATCGCCTCGGTCATCTTTGGTCAGTTGTTTGTATATGATTTGGGGTTTTCTCACTGTTTAGAAGAGTACTCAGGCTTGGCATGTAGTCCTGCATTCCAAGCATTGCGCCCCGAGGCAGCTCCGGTGCACAAGACGATATAATTATGCCATGTAATGATTTGATGTGATATGACGAAAAGTGTGGTCGTGAACCTATCACTTACCCGAGTAAGTACCTTGCACACCTGTGACAGAATCCGGACACCAGATCATGCAGATGATCCCTTTGTCTCGAGCCTGCCGCAGTGAGCGCTCGCGTCCGGTGCGAATGACTGTCGACGTCGCGAAACCTACAGCGGCTGCGGATGCGAATAAGTACCACGCTCCTGAGATCTCGTGGCCCTTGGCAATCGCGAAAGACGCATCTGTATAATGCACACACACAAGATCCAAATTCCAGAGAGGCAAGCAGCTCAGATCTCATCGCAACACCCTAATTAGCGCTGCACACGATACTTGGAGAGACTCATGGCACGGCCGAACGCCTCCGAACTCGGTGTGGCGGACTCGAATCTGCAATTAAACACCTCACTCCAAATCCCACCCTAGAACTACAATATAGGCGTGTCTCGTCACCCCATCTCCAACTCCCAAGCCCAGCGGCACAACACAGCACAGCCACCCAATAACTTGGAAGTTAACATTATCGACGCACCTTGCTCCCACATGAGTGAGTACTATGTATATTCGAAGCACGTCCACCTTGTTTTTTTTTGTGCAAGCGCCAGGCACCCCTCCGTCACTCAATACCCATGCTTCTTGCTTCCTTGCTTCCTGCTTCCCACTTCGCATCTGTGCTTCTCTGTGCTTCCCAAAGCTTCTGGATCGTCTTCGATGTTCTTCGATCGATTCAACTTGTGATATCTGCAGCGGGTGCTGTCATAGAGACGGGCTTGGGATGAGGTCGCTGAATTGACCAGACACTAGGCCCGGGAGCCAATGGGGTGAGTACCACCGGCGCCGTTCGATAATTAGGCTCAGGCTGGAAGTCTGGAATCGCGTCGCGTCGGGCTTCGGTGAAGGGTGGTGATTTGATTTGAGGAGGGAGTTGAACGGCTTGTCTAAGGTTGAGGTTGAGGTTGGGGATTCACCGCGGCTGCCAGTGGGGTATGTGATGCCTGGGCACCTTGGCACCGTCGTGGCGCTGGACCAGTGCCGTCATGCTTCCATGTCGTCGTTGTGGCCCAGCGCTTCCATATCAAGCACGAGTAGCGGGCATTAATAGGTAGGTATACATGTATGTAGAAGGTGGTATCAATACGGTATATTAAGTTACATGGCATTGACTCTCCCTCCCCTTGTCCTCCCTCGTACACGTGTGTATTCTTGTGTCAGTGCTGTGGTATACCGGGTACCCAGCTACCGTACCACTGCTTAACCACTAATCAATCAATAATACTCAGTAACCAGCACCCAGGTACCAGTAACGAGTTGTCATTCCCATCCCCATTCTCATTTCCCATGTACAGTAATGCAAAGTCTTGTAAGCAATGAATCTGAACGCGAGGCGTCGACTTATCTTTGCCGTACATGCATTGTAACAATATATATGCACCACGTCCTGACTCCTCTTATCTCCTCGCGATCTGAGACGTCTCGTCTTACTTAGCTCGAATCGTCTAGACCCAGATCTGATTCAGAGGTACATATCGTCAATAAGTCGACGCTGTATGTGTATAGTCACGTAATTCAGATAACTTGAAGTCGACGGGCGTGTAGGTATGATAAGTCGAATCCAAGTAAACTTCAAAGTCCGAGTCAATGTCGTATGCACGGATCCATCCATTGAAGTAGATCTACGCACCAAACACGCATGGAATGCACACTGAATACGAGGACACGACCACAAAGGAGTCGATGGAGCCCGGGACCGCACCAGGCAACCGCCCGGGCCCGTGTACATGTACCGTACGTACGTCAAATTATGGTTTGTGGCGATTTGTGGGGATAGGTGGGGAGTGACGACACGTTACCGCGCAAGCGCAACGCTTGTCGTAATCGTACCTACCTAGGACTTGGGACGCGCGCAGGACGTAATCGCGTAACCTTACATAGCTGTCACCTGTCAACTGTAAGCTTGTTGATACGTGACGTATGTACAGTACATGTTGACAGGCAGAGTACGATCCAAGTCTAAATCTGCAGTACAGCCTGAGCGTCCCATAGTTCATACCAAATACTATACTCGTATCGCTCACGTCTGATCACACTATCTTAAACTTAATAAACCCGGACTCACACCCAGATCGGACTCAGAGATGTAAAATGTAGATAGCCAAAAGATAATGAGACGACACGACACGAGTAAACACCGAAACAGGAAACAGCTGAGCGCGAAACACTGTGCTAAACGAGGGGCGAGGGGCGAAGGGGGGCATATGCATAGGCATCTAGGCATGGTGAGGGATGGGGCCTGGGGCAGGCAAGAAGGGATGATGAGGGGAAAGAGGAAAGAGGAAACAGAAAGGGGAAGAGAAAAGGAAAAGGAAAAGCAAACGCGAAACAGGGACCGAGAGAAACAACACAGAGAAGGGAACGAAACGGAACGAAACGGAACGGAACGCAAGTAAACAGACTCGTACGACGCAAGTATAGGAAACAGTAGTGTATCGGTGCAGTGGTCCCCATGCGACTCCCAGGGTCTCCGGGGCGGGGAGGTGTGGGGAGTAGAGTAGAGCCTACTAGGGCAGGGGTGCGATTAGTGCAGATGTACGTGTATGGCGGGTTGCGGGTAGCGAGTGGAGGGGGGCAGGACCGTAGGGTGCGGGTGCGGACGCGATTTAGATTTAGATTTCGGATTCGGAGTTCAGATTGGATTGGATTGGATTGATTATGGGGATACACGTAGATAGATGAGGGAGATAGAGATAGAGATGGGTGGAAACAATGGATGGGGTAGGGTGGGATGGAGTGGGGTGGAACAGAGCAGGGGGAGTGGAATAGAACAGGACAGGATAGGATAGGATGGGCAGCAGGACAGGACAGGACGAAAGAGCAATGGGACGGAACGGGACGGGACAGGACAGGACACCATGTCGTCGTACACGGGTGAATAGGCTGGCTGGTATGATATAGACGGTATTGCTGTAATGTACTTTTTTTTGCTGGCGAGCTGGCGAGCGCGCGAGGGTGGGGGTGAGGGGTGCGGTGAAGGGGTGGCGGCGACCAGTGGAATGTGGGGTGAACGGAAGGAGCGTGTCGACAAATGGGATACGGGTGAACAGTGGGTGTTAGGGAGGGAAGAAGTGAATGGAAGAACACCGCCTCGACCAGAGCACCACCCGCCGATGCCAACACCGACGCCAACGCCAACGTCTAATACTATATCGCTTTTACTTTGCTTTGCTTTTGCTTTACTTTGCTTTTGGCTTTTGGCTTTGTGCTTTATTTTGCTTTCCGCTTCCCGCATTTCGCTGTGCTTTTCGCTTTTACAATCCGCCTCCCGCTTTTACAATCCGCCCTCCGCCCTCCGCCTCGCCTCGTATTTCGGATGTAGGTGTGGGTAGGGGGTTCAGCTCTAGTAGTGTAGTCTAGTTCGTGGATCTACTTCAGGACGTGGGACGAAGGGCGGTTTTTGGCTGTCCGGTATTATGTTTGGGTGGTGGGACGGTGTCGGGTGGGTGGGTTTGGGTTGGTTTTGGTTTTGGGTTGGTGGGTTGCGCTTGCTCGCCCGCCTGTCCCTCCCTTCATCCCTCCCTCCCTCCCTCCCCAACCCCCTCCCAGCCCCTTCAAACACCCCGCTCCACCCCAACTCCACCCCACCCTACACACCCCTCCCCCCAAAAGACCCCTCTACACACCCCCAAGCCACCCCACACTCGCAGCCGCAAACGGGTTCAACGGACTCGGCGCGGGGGACTGGATCGGGATCGCGGTTGGCATGTGGGGGTGGGGGTGCGTGTGGGGCTGGGCGTGCGTGTGGGGCTGGGTGTGGGGGTGGGGTGGGGGTTGCGTGTGTGCAGGGGTGGCGAAGGGGTGCGGATGTGGATGGGAGGTGTGCGGGTGTGAGGGCGTAGTGTGCGCGTTAGAGGCGTTTTGTGCATACGAGCGGGCGCGCGGGGAGGGGATTTTGATGGTGGGGTGTCGGGGGTGCGCCTGCGTCTGCACCTGCGCCTGTGCTTGCGTCTGAGAATGCACCTGCGACGCCATCTGCACATGCGCACGCCCCCCCGTAACGGGGATCACCGACACGCGGCGCGTCTGTGCCGCTTGGGTTTGGGCTTGGGCTTGGGAGACTTGTGCGCGTGCTGCTTGGGATGAGCCGCTGTAGAACGCCGTACCCGTACCTGCGCCTGGGGAGGAGGATGAGGCGCGGGATGTGGAGGAGGCGCGGGATGTTGATGTTGATGTTGGGGTTGGGGTTGAGGCGGATGTGTTGCTGTTGGGGTTAGGGTGCTTTGAGGTGTGGTTCGCGGTATCGGCGGTGGGTGTAGGGCTGGGACCGGAAGCGGAGGGTGGGGAGGGGGCGTTTGATGCTGGCCCGCTGCCGTTCGCTCCGTTTGGTGACGCACCCCCATTGCCCTCAGCACCCGCACTCCCCGACGTCCCTCCACTCGAGAGACCCGCACCCGCACCCGCACTCGCACTCCCCCCCGAAAGATCAGGCAACGGATGCCGTCCCTGCGCCAACATCTCAAGCCCGATCGCCCCGTGCTCACCCGTGTGCGTGTAGTGGTATCCTGCAGCACAGACAGACAGACGGTCAGCAGCCTGACAGAGAAAGCAGTACAACAAAGCACAAGCACACTCACGCAATCCATTCATATTCTTATACCGCCTCCCACACCCTCCCCCCCCCCCCCCCCCCCCCCCCCCCCCCCCCCCCCCCCCCCCCCCCCCCCCCCCCCCCCCCCCCCCCCCCCCCCCCCCCCCCCCCCCCCCCCCCCCCCCCCCCCCCCCCAACGCACCCATCCCCCCCGCACCACCCGCCCCCGCCCCCGCAAACGCCCCCCCAACCCCCACCGCACAAACAAACGGCCTCAACACCCTATCCCTCTCCACCTCACTCAGCTTCTCCACCTCGGGATCCCGCGGTGCGAAATTGCACTGCCCGTGCGAGAGGTGGTATTTGAGGCCGTTTTGCTGTTTGTAGGATTTGTTGCAGTTGGGTTTGGGGCATTTGAAGGGTTTTGTGAGCGGGTGCGGTTGGGTGTTGGGGGGGGATGTGGTGGGGAGGTTTTGGGGTGGGTGGGAGGTGGAGGTGGGGGTGGAGGTGGAGGAGGAGGAGCGGCGGAGGGAGGTGCTGGATGGGTGGAGGGGGAGTGTGCCGCCTGCGCCCTGGGCTTGCGGACAGTACACAGGCGCGGCAGCCGGCGACCCCGCGCGGGAGCTGGTGGGGGTGTTGAGCGGGCTCGGGCTCGCACTGGCGGAGAAGAGGAGGGCGGGGGGCACACAGCGCCCTGCGGCCTCGCGTTCCCTGTCTTTACGCTCTTGCGCGCTGCCACCCATGCTGATTCCCGCGCCCATGCCCATGCCCATGCCGATACCGGCGCCCATACCCACGCGGATGCCCCCCATGTCGAAGCCCCCGAGCCCGAGGCCGAGTCCGACGCCGTCCATGCCGATGTCCATGGCCATGTCGGCGTCGTGCTCGTGTGCGGTGTAGATGGGGCTGGGGTCTGTGCCGGGGAGGTTGGAGGAGTAGTCGGAGTAGCCTGCGTAGCGGTTGAATGCGGAGGCGGGGGTGTGGGGTGCGTGTGTGTGTGTGGAGTGGGGGTGGATGGGGGAGTGGGAGGGGTAGGCTGGGGAGCCGTTTGCGCCTGCGAGGGAGGAGTATGAGGAGTGGAATTGGGGGGTGGTGCGGAAGAAGGGGGTGGGGGTTGATGTGGAGGCGGAGGTGGAGGCGGATGCGACGCGGATGGGGTCGAAGGCGCTTGTGCCCCAGCTTGCGGGGGAGGAGGCGGAGGAGGAGGTGGCGGTGGCGTGTGTGCGGTCTGCTGGCGGGCCGTCGGCGAGGAGGGGCGTGGCGGGCGGGCTGGGGGACGGCTCGGAGATGTCCATGTCGTCTGCGTCGAAGGCGGGGGTTGCGCCGTCGAAGTCGGTGTCGGGCGAGGTGGAGGCGGGGTAGGGCGCGGCGGGTGGAGCGGGTACGGGGGTGTGTGCGTAGGGCGTGGAGGGCGGGGCGGGGGCGGGGTCGTGCTCGGGGTCGTCGTAGGGCGAGCAGAGGACCTCGACGTGGCACGACTCGAAGTGGTCGACGAGGGCGTGCAGGTCGGGGAGCGCGACGCCGCAGCAGACGTAGTTGCGGCACTGCGGGCGGGTGAGGAAGTGGCTCAGACAGCGGCGATTGGGAGGACTTACGAGGTCGTCTTCGCGCACGGCGGGGTCGCCTTGCAGCGCCTTGATCCAGGCGCCGGCGTCGTTTTCGAAGGAGCCTGCGATGCTGCGCTTGACGTCGGGCATGCTAGAGGCGGGCGTCAGTGGCGTCAGTGGCGGGAGTGGCGGGAGAGCAGGCGGGAGACGCACGCGATGGGCCCGAGGGAGTGGCCGGGGCTGCCGCCGGGGTAGAAGCGGTTCTGGAAGGAGCCAGTGCGGAGGGACATGGGCGAGCCTGCGAAGAAGTTGCGGGGCGAGAACGACGGGTAGCCGGGGCAGAACTCGGGCGACGGCTTTGCGGGTGCGACGGCGATGGGCTGGGACGCGAAGGACATGGTGGGCGGGGAGCGGAAGCGGGTAGCCAAGTGCAGCGACTCGAGTGACTGCGAGTCGTGTCTATGACGCGGGGACGAGCACGTCGGGAGCAGGGAGCACGGCGTGAGCACGGCGGGAGCACGGCGGGAGCACGTCGTGAGCACGTCGTAAGCACGTCTACGTGAGGACGTCGCACTACGTCGAGGCAGAAAGCGGACAGAGAGTGGTCTGCGTCTCTGCGTCTATATAGTCTATGGCACGGAGCGGACACGGTTATTTATTTATTTATTTATCGCAGGGGGTTATCCGCGTCCGACCCGGTCGCCCGTGGTCCCGGAACTGGGCCTGCCATGGGCTGCCTGTCCGATTCACTCGCGTTCTGATGACAGCAGACCGTTTCGACGCTTGCGCGTTCTTCGACGCGGTCTGCTGCTCTGCCAGTGCCCCAGACGCCGCTGCCAGTGCCCTCGCCCACCCGTCGCCCACCCCCGCCCACACCCTCGCGACACTCCGATCGCATGCGACCCTACGCCCCCGATCCATGCTCGCACGATCCATGCTCGCACATGCACGCCAACGCCAGAACCCCACCCGAGCCGCCCCAGCCCAGCCAGACCCTCCTACGCCCACCCCCGGTGTCCTGCGTCCTCCGTGCCCGCTTCTCCCGCCACCGCCACCTCTCTCACAAATGCGCGACGAGTCCGTGAAATCGTACTCCCTCGACTCTCGGAACGGCTCCTCGACCACCCGCCGTCGTCGCCCGGGTGATCGAGTTGCCGCCGGCACACGGCATGTCCTGCCTCCTTCTCCCGGCCGACCACGGCACCCACCCACCACCCGCGCCGCCCCGCTCCGACCCCTCCGAGGCCCCGACACCGGAACAACACTGCCAGAGCGGAACCAGAGAACAGCGCAATGCCCCCAAGCCAGACACCGCACCAGCACAGCACACAGGGTTTGCCCTACCTGGGATAAACCATAGTCCCTCCCCAGATTCCCCAAACCCACCACGCAACCCGGGTGCCCGTCTGCCCATTCCGAATCAGAATCAGATACGCAGCAGCCCCAAATGGGGGCGGCCCTGCCCTGCCATCTCATCCCTGCCTCTGCG
Organism: Ramaria rubella; assembly: GCA_015039355.1. NCBI lineage: Eukaryota > Fungi > Basidiomycota > Agaricomycetes > Gomphales > Gomphaceae > Ramaria > Ramaria rubella. The sequence continues at coordinate 182,781 of MU134305.1, read as the reverse complement.
AATTCTGTCCTGCAATCATTGGTGGCACCCGTGCGTGTTGGATTGGCATTGGCATTGGGATCGGGAGTGGTACTTTGAGAGGTGAGTCAACATCCTACGCCTGTGACACTGCACCCTGCGCGCGTCGCTCGCTGATCCCCAACTCTCCTCGCTGACCTCGAGCAGTTTAGGGCAAGCTCCCGTAGCCTTGCGTGCCTAAGCCTACCTAAGCGCGAGCGTAACCTCCCGCACTAGCCTCTCAGGAACCGTAACCCCCACTACCCGTCACGACTGACGCACATCAATAACACGACGACCACAACAACAACAACAAAAGCAACACGAACAACAGCGCACAACACATACGTAACATTCACACAATAGCAACCACACAACAGCACAGGAACAAAGACCCCACACAACACAACACCGGTCCGAACATCTCCGAACGCATCCGACCACATCCGACCCTCTTCAGCTCTTCTCCATACTGTCCCGGTCCCGGAGCCGGAGCCGGAGCCGGAGCGTACAGCTCGTGCGTGCCTGATCACAACGATGCGCCCCGCGGCCTGGACGTAAGACACCACACATAATGCATAAGATAATGTGTCGGTCCTCGGCAGAGAGAGCGACACCGCACCACCACACCGCACCACACTCGCACCCAAAAACCCCACAAACACCCACCACACTCCGGACTCCCACTCCCACTCCCGCGCCGAACCTGCAGAGCGCGCAGAGCATCACCGGACGCTGCATATTATCGTACCTAACACGCATCACATACCGACGCACCGAGGCACGGATGGAATGGGGGTGTAGATGGCACGCAGCACGAACCACGAAGCACTGAAGGACACCTCAACACCATCAAAGCACCACGAAGCACCCGCGCGCGCCGGTGACATCCCTCCCGCCTCCGGTAACACCCCTCCGCCTCGGTAACGCCCCTCCCGCCCCGATACACATCTCCCGCCCCGGCACACCCCTCCCGTCCCTTCCCACGCGAGTCAGACACGACATGACATGACATGACGGAACACTCCACCTGCGCCCATGAGCACCGCACGCACGCACGGCATCCCATCCCATCTCACGCACCATGACGAGAAAGACGAAAGGAAATGCAACGAAACGCAACGCAACAAGACGAGCGAGCCGAGCCGAGCTGAGACGACACCGCAGTCGCAGCAAAACGGGTGCGGGTGCGGGCGCGTGTGCCGGGCCGCTACGTCACAGTCTACGCGCGTGAACGTCGGTAGGTACCCCGCCGCTCATCCCCGCTCAACATCCCATCGTCCAACCGGCCTCAACGATGTGCGTCACAGCCACTGAACGTAGCGCGTAATGCATATTGTATCGATCGTCCGTAAGGAGTACGTATCCCGCCGTACCTCACACCTCACATCCCGCCCCCATTGACATAACCACAACCGACACCAACACCAACACACGCGCTCCCACACCTCCCACAACCCACCACCCCACACCAACACCGCATCACACCATCAAGAAGCTTCAAGCCAATCTCTATACTCAATCAGGAACGAACTCACTCGAACGAAAGAAGGACAGCTCCTTAGAGTACTCAACGCATCATCCCGAACCCGAACCCAAACCCAAACCTGAACCTGAACCTGAATTTGACGCACGGCGCGCGAAGGTACGATGCACACGACGACTGAACACTCGAAGTTCGCAGGGACGTGGGGATGGATGATGATGACGATGCCGATGACAGAGACGACGATGATGACGGTGCATGTGCGTGTGGTGAGGTACTGTCGAAGCATAAGGCACGAAGTACAAAGTACGAAGCATCGCGAAGTACAAAGCATCGCGAAGCACAAAGCACAAAGCACATCGAACGAAGTCGAATCACATCGAATCGAAGGACGTACCCGCGCTCCCGGCGGCGCCTCTCCCGCCCCCGGTACGCGGCTCCCCGTCCCGTCCCACGCGAGTTAGCATGACGGGACACGACACGACACGGCTCCGCTCGCACACGAGAGGGCACCACACGTACGTACGTACGTCACCCCATCCCATCCCATCCCACGGCACCGCCCCGCCCCGCATCCCATCCCCCCATTCTAGCCCGCCACCGACGCGCGCCGCAGCCCGGACGCAATACGTAACACAACACAACACACAATGCACAACACACAATGCACAACACACAATGCACAATACATACCCCATAATACGTCGGTCGCCAGCAGAGCGAGCGCACGTCTCACATCCCGCCGCACCGCACCTCACATCCGCACCCGCACCCCGCCGGCCCGCACCTACCTCCCTCTCCCACACCCACACCCACACCCACACCCACACCCACACCCACACACCAAACACCACGACCCTACCCACCCACCCCCACCTCATCTCACGACCCCCACCCCACTCCACCCCACGCACCATCACGGCATCCCAACATCAAGGAAGCGCACCCCACCCAAACTCTTCATCTTCATCTTCGTCCTTCGTAATTAGCGGAGTGAGCGAGCACTCAACGCAGCGCGCAGCACGCATCAACGGCGCGGGAGCACCACGAAGCTCGCACTCGCAGGGCAGGGCAGGGCAGGGCAGGGCAGGGATGATGGCGTACATGAGTGGAGCACAGCGCGCGAAACGAAGCACGAAGCACGAAGCATCGCGAAGCACACCGCGCGAATCGAAGTACGTATGTACCCGCGCCAGCCGGTAACGCCTCTCCCGCCCCCGGTCCAACGTCTCCCCGCCCCGGTACACCCCTCCCGCGTCCCGTCCCGTCCCACGCGAGTCAGACAATGACATGACGTGACACGACATGACACGACTCCGCTCGCGCCCACGAGAGGGCACCGCACGTACGCACGCACGTACGTCACCCCACGGCACGGCACCGCCCCCCACCCATCTCGCACTCTCATCCCACGAAAGACGAGACGAGACGATACCGTCGAAACGGGTTGGGTGCCGGACTGCAATGTCACCCCTGAAGACCTGAACGTCGGATTACACTACGTACATACGCTCCTTCACCTCATGCCGCCCATGCATCCATCCCATCCCACCTCAACACCCCATTCCGTCCTACCCTGCCAAACCCCCTTACCGCCCAACCCCCACACCATCCCACCGCGCCCCCACCGCTCCCACGCCCGCGCCCCCCAAACCCAAAACCAAACCAGCGAAAAACCAAAACCGCATAAGGGATAAAGGACAAAGGGATATGACAATACTAATGTGCCTGGTCCCCCCAAACCCCCAAACACACACGCGCATGAGGAAAGTCGCACCGATATTTCCGCTTGCTTCTCCTTCCTGCACATCAGAGATTCTTCCTCACCTCAAAGTCTTCCACACATCACTTCCTACCTAGACTTAACCCACCCGATCTCACCCCCGATCCCAACCCCAGCCCCGATCCAAGCCATCCCTGCACCGGTGTCTTCTCCATCAAGGGCGCACGAGGGATCGACGTATGTATGTAGGGCTAAACTTGGACAACGGACATGAGCTTGGATACAGGCGCGGACACAGGCGCGGACGAAGGCTGTGTCTGTGTCTTGTCATTGTAATTGTGGCGCGGCCGGGCGTCCGGGGTCTATTTTGGGATAGAGCTGGGATTTGGAATGGGCGCGCGCCGCGCGCGTCTGGGTGGCGGCGGTTGTGTGATATCTGGTGGGTCTGTTGGATGTGTTGTGGTATGGCGTTTGTGGGTGTCTGTTATGGGGTAGTGTGGCGTTGCGCTGGTTGGAGGGATATATCAGTGACGTCATCGTCATTCTGGACAGCGTCTGGTCCTGCATACGCACATATGCACGCCATGAGGAAGACTCCACCAATGTTACCGCCCATTTGCTCACTTGACTCGATCGATCAAGGGTCGCCATGAGGGATCGACGTCGATGTCCATAAGCACAACCACGATCATAAGCCATAACCACAGACAGACGCGGACAGCCACGAGCTATTTTAATTGTAGTTGTGGCGCGGCCGGGGCGGGGCGCATGGGGTCTATTTTGGGATTTGGGATTTAGGGGGCGGGCGGTTGTGTGATATCTGTTGGGTGTGGTGCGTGGTATTGCTTTGGTGTTGGGTCTTGAGGGGGGTATAACACCGTCACTCCAGACAGACGGATACGCCTAGTTCTACCCGAACGCACAAATGCGTACACGCGGAGGCAGAGCGCACCAGTGTTACCGCTTACTGTCCACCGCTCACTTTACTCCACTCCCTTACACTTCCTTATGCTATGCTGGATCACGATCCTAGGATTCCAGGCATCTTCGATTGTTCCAAAGTCGTCACGAGGATCGATGTCCATAACCACAACCAACTGTAACCAGACACGAGCCGTCCCAAATCCAAACTTAGACACAGGCGCGAACAATAGAGACGCGAACAACACAAACTTGGACACAAAAAGGCTATTGTAGTTGTGGCGCGGCTGGGCGTTTGGAGTCGATTTTGGATTTGGGGTCTTGGGGCGCGTTTGGGGGCGGGGGGGCGTAGGCGGCGGGGCGGTTGGGTGTTTGGTGTTTGGGTGACATCGGCACGGTGTTTCTGTTTGATGGCTGTGAGGGCTGTTGGGGCTGTATTTGGAGCTGTAGTCGGTGCGCGGAGGGGCCTGGATGCTGGCGTGCGGAGGGGGTGGTTTTGAGGGGGGTGAGGGGGAAGGTTCCAGTGTGGATGCAGGTGCGGGTGGAGGGTCGATGGGTTCGACAGTGGGGATGAGGATTCGCCAAGGTTGAATTCGCGAGGGTCCCAGTCGTAGTCCGGTCCCAGCTGAGGCCTGAGGCGTCACATTCCAGTTTAAGCAACGCTTTTGGATTCATTGTTTCTGGTTTCGGATTCCAGTTCAGACTTCAGGCCTCAGGCTTCAGTTCAGTTCAGACTTCAAGGCTTCAGATTCTAGCTTAGGCCTCAAGCCCCAGCTCAGGTCAGACCGCAATGCCTCAAACTTCACGCTTCAAACCCAGGGAACGCTGCAAGCTTCTCGTTCAGGTCTCAAAAGTCTGCAGTTCAAATGTACGTCCCAACACCCAACGCCGTCCACTGTTTGCCTTTCACCTTTTGAGGATTTATTCAAGCTTTCAAGATTTCACGTCCACGCGCCAGAGTCCAAATTGCAGATGTTAGGTCCAGATCCGTGTTCTGTGCTCTGTTTTCTGTGTTCTTGTGTTCCATGTTCCAGGAGGTTCTATGTTCCAGATCCGTATTCAGTCCCGTGTTCCACGTTCCGCGTTCCCGTTTCCCGCTCCGTCTTCCAGTTTCGCGTTTCGCGTTCCAGGTTCAGCTCCACGTCTACCTACGCGGACCCGGGGCTGGAGCGGGAACAAGTTCCAGTCCGAGTTCGCGTTCGAAGTTTATATCCGCGTTCTTGTTTGCCCCCCAAGTTCAAGTTCGAGTTCATACATTCAAAGTCGCGTTTTACGCTTAAAACATCGCTACAAGGCCAAATTGACGTTCAAATCCAAGCCCAAGGTGGAGTTCACCGCAAGTCCACGTTTGCAGGTACTACATTCAAGTCTACTTTCACGTTTCCATTCCAAGTTCGAGTTCGAGTTCAAGGTCACGTTCCAGTCGACATTTTTAAAGCTGCATTCGTGTTCAAGTTACAAGACCCCATTCACTTTTACAGGCTTACGTCCATTAGGGGATATCACGATGACCGTTTCGGTGCTGTTTTGATGGTTGTTTTGATGGCGGTTTCAAAAACCTCAAAACGGTCGAAAAACCGAAATGACTCGAGAGTTGTTTCGATTTTTCGACCGTTTCAACACTCTCCTGTTCGCCCCAAGCTTCTTGCGGTCAACCACCACCACAAATAAGTGCAAATACAAAAAGCAAGAGACGACGACGTGCGCTCAAAGTTTGTCTCAAAGCTCCCATGGAGGCGGCGCTAGTGCCCCCTCCCCTAACATCCAGGGCCATAGCCCAGGAGAATCGAAGAACAAACACGGTGGAAACATCGCAGTTAGCAGCGAAGAAGACGTGTTCACAGGGACCCCGCATACCGCCTAAGGCTCATGCTGGAGAATACCACACACAGGTCACCTTCGGGGAAGCCCTGCCAACCAGAAAAGAAAGGTTGCCAGATATGGCACAATGTCGAATAGGACAGATTCCGTAATTCAAAACGACCGGCACTCTCCAAGTAGCCTGACAAATAAAGAGCACGACAGCAGCACAGAGATGGAGACAGACCCCGATGGTGCAGGCGAGAGCCATACATTATTTTCAGTTACTGACCTTGAGAGTGCGCTGAAACATTGCAAACTTATGGCATACCAGGTTGCCAATTCATTCAGAGATGATGAAATATACGAACCCAACGAAGCAATTAGGACCGCATACCACGCCCTAGGACTTCTCCTAGAAATACCAGAAACACCCAAACAGACATGGGCACCTATCCCAGACCTCCCATTCGAGGGCATCAATGCATTAATGCACGCACCCTCAAACACACCTTCCCCGGAAGTGACCGCATCTCCAAACTAGAGATCTCTGTTGCCGCCTTCCACAGCAAGCTCAACAAACTCACCATCATACAAGGGCAGGCCATACCTGTCTTGGCTGAGCTCTCCCTCCCACCCTCACAGAATATGTCATATGCTAACATCACTGCCACTCCCCCTAGACTAATAGAAACACACCCCCCTACCTAAGAGCACTGCCAAACCTAAACCCACCATACTCTTTCTGCCTGACATCATGAGAGCTGCCTTGTCGTGAAAATCACCCCTGTCCCCTCCTGTGAGCTGCAGGCCCAGAACAGCAGACTCAGAATATGAGACACTATCAACAAAAAGCTACATACAAATGAGGACACAAAAGACATGATAATAGGTCAGGTCTCCTGGTCCAACATTGGAAGTGCTATCATCAACACTGCAGATGGCCTCATGGCTGCAGAACTCGAACCACACATCAGCCTATTCCTCAAACTCCTTCTGCATGTCCTAGGCACCACATTCACCACACAGGTCAACAAAGTAACCATCAATGGTGTCTCCACCCACAGAAGCAGCTACAGCAACACATTCGACAACACCTTCCATGAGATACCTTCAATGCAACAACTACTTGATGAACTCCTACAATACAACCGTTGGCTAAAAGACTGCTGGATTGTTGGGGAACCATGCTGGATATCCCCACCAGAGATGCTTGGCACACAAGACAAGTCATCTGTTGTCATTGCCTTTGCATCCAAAGAAGACACTGACGAACTCATAAAACGCAGGGGTGTCTTCATGTATGGACACCGTGCATCCATGAGAGTCTACATAGATATCCCACCACTCTGATACTGTAGCAATTGCTGGCTACTAGATCACCCCACAAGAACATGCCCAAAGAAGCCAATGTGCAGACTCTGCACAGGTGAACACTGAAGAAAACCATGAATGTAACCTATGTGACTCTGTTGGCTCTGCATGCATACACACGGTCACAAAGTGTGTACACTGCTTGGATAGTGACTCACTGCACTATGCAGACAGCTTCGCATGCCCATACCAAAGATCCTACAAAGGCGATGTGATTACAGCACCAAGAACCAATGGAGGGGGGAAAAAGAGGAAACCAAAACCAATGACCAATGACCCGATGAATGAGACTGCCAGAACAACACCGGCGCCACCAACAGCCCCAGCCCCAGCTCTGACAGAACAACTCAAAGCCACCTTGCAAACTGCAGCAAAGGTTGCTGTCCCCAGTGCAACTGACCATTCCCCATGATAGATAACAAAACCACAACACTACCCATCAGCATCATCCAACTCAACATGAACTAGCTGTCCAACTTCATATATCATTCCTTGACGGTGTCTGGTATTAGCAGTGTCTGTCTGCTGTACTCGGCTCGCGATGATTGCATCGTTAGCAGCAATCAAGTTCCACAACACTTGTTGTGCGAACTGCCGCACTCCTCTAAATGTAGTATCCACTGATAGCACCTGCCCGATACGGGGCAAGTATCCACTGTTCAATTCAAACGGTGCATATTCTGTGGTCGCGCTGTCGGTTTACTTTCGGAAATGAATCCAAAAGACAGTGGGTAGCGGTGTCGTCGTTGCACGGCTACTTACACTGGTGTTCGGCTCAGTGCGCTTTGCTATCAGCAGCAACAAAAGTAGAACAGGGACGAAGATGATGACGTAGCAGTGATGAAGATGATGACGTAATATGCTGACGTAAGCGTAGACGAGATACAACAGCAAATGTCACGTGATTGACAAAGCTGGCCTTGATGTAGACGTAGTAGTAGTAGACGTAGCAGTAGACTTAGACTTAGACGAGTGAATCCAACTGAAAGAGGTGAATTGGGGTACACTAAGGCGAAACAGGCCTTATATACATGAGCAGAACAACAAACGATGCGAGTATGCCATACAACGATGTCGTCGACAGCAGACAGGAGAAATGACTAACGGCGAGAGGCAGAAAACCAAAATAGGAAGGTGGTTTGTAAGGAAATGGAAAAATGAGTCAGGTGGTCGAAGAAATGAAGGGAAATATGGCAGCGAATTTGAAATAGAAGCCAGAAATAGAATAGAAGTGAGTCATAGACAATAGACCATGTGGAACATTTGGAAATAGAAGTACAGCCAAGAAGCGAGTGAGTCAGGTGATGAAAATGAGTCATAGCCGTCCAATAGGATTCCAGTTGCTTGTCAAATATCTCCGAAGATGAGTAAGTGAGTCATGTGACTTGATGACGACTCAGAAACATGTGAACCAATCACGACACTTGGATACGAATTTCCTCCAGAGAGGGAACGAAGACGAGCCCTTCTTGACGAAGTCCTTAGGCACATAACCGTAGCAAATCTCTGTTCCTGGTCCGTGCTCTTTGATGTACCAGTTATTCCTGAGGACGATGCGATGCCAACCATTCACTGGTTCGAAGTTTGGGTCAAAACCGATGACGTAGAAGGGAGCATGGAAGGTTTGATTGAATACCCATACGCAATCGTGAATGTGATAAGGAGGATATGAGGGGAATATTCGGTACGGGCCTTCAGGAGATTCGACATATAGGGGATAATACCGACGATGTGCAACTTGTGGAGGAGGACTGGACAAATGAACATCAAGGGGAGAACATCGACTAGGAAGTTCAACACGTGGTCCAACGTGTATGTCTGGCTTGGCGGTCATCTGAAACGAATCATGGGACGTGGTGGCGGCAATGCTGGATGGCATATTGAAAATAGAATTGATGAAAAATAGAATGAGTGTGGAGATGATGTGTCTGGCAGACTGGAGGTAGCACAGCAGATGATGGTCTGGCAAAAGCTGATGATGATAGGCGCGTGTGCAGTGAGCGTCTTTTGTAGTGTAGTAGGCGCTGTCGAGTATCATGCTTGTCAGCGCTGACTGAGCTGTTCAGTGTGAACTCTACCATTGGGCATTTCTCAGCCCAATCCTTCTGATCACTCTGCACTACTGTGCAGAGTATTTGCCCTACAGAATGATTTGCTCGTTCTGTCGCTCCATCCATCTGCGGGTGGAATGCTGTGGACATGAGCAGCTTCGTGCCCATTATACGCTGCAATTCCCTCCAGAATATGGAGGTGAATTTGGAGTCGCAATCTGATATGATCGACTCAGGTAGTCCATGCAACTGTACTATCTCTTTGAGGTATAACCACACAACTTGTTGCGCAGTCACTCTCATCGTAGTTGGGACTAGATGCACCATGGACGTGAGTCTGTCAATCACAACCAGTAAATAGTTGTGACCCTTCGATTCCGGCAATGGACCAACAAAGTCCATTCCGATAGACTGCCACAGTCTATCAGGTATCGGCAGGGTATACAATAACCCTGCTGGTTGTCTATTGTCCTTCTTTGCAGCCTGACAGGGTGCACAGGATCCACAAAACGACTCTATGTCGGCTGCCATTCCCGACCACCAGTACGATCACCTGATGTACTTGTTGGTTTTGAATTGCCCAAAGTGGCCAACTACTCTATGTGCATGATCGATGATTATCTCGACCATTCTCCTCCCCTTGGAAAAACTTCCCGGGGAAGACACACTACATCTTTCTTGAACTGGTTCTTTGTCCAAACCAGTCCGTTTCTCACCCCAAATCGAGGGTGAGCCTCAGGATTTGCCAACACTTTCTTGAGTATTGGATATGTTCCGTAGCCATTGGCTACAGCTCATTTTAGGTCAGACTCACGTTCTACATGTAAGCGTAGACTCTCTGAGTCTGCACCCGACATTGTAGCTAGTACATCATCCTCCTCATCACCTTCCACTTGTGTGGGAGGTTCTTCCCCTGCTTGCATCATCTGCTGCGCATCTATGACACACTGCTCTGTCGCATCTTGTCATCGTTGTGACCATTGCGCTGCAGCCATTTGTATTTCTACGAATCTATCCATTGGGAGAAATTCTCCTTCTGGGTCTAGCTGTGCATCTGCGTTGACATATTCTTCTGCTGGGTGATGTTCACCATGCTTGTCATTCTCGTAGTAGCGCGACAGACAGTCGGCTACTTTGTTCTCCACCCCTGGTATATGTACCGTGGTATAGTTGAATCTGGAGAGAAATTCCCACCAGCGCACCTGTCTGTCTGACAGATGCTGTTGTGTCTAGAAGTATTTGAGACCTTTGTTATCAGTCACCAGTGTGAACTGGCGACCTAGCAGCTTATCCTCCCACTTCATAAGTGCTTCAAGGATAGCAATTGTATTGTGCTCATGTGTTTTGCAATGCTGTTGCACAGGACTGAATTTCTTTGAGAGAAATCCTGCTGGACGACAAGTCATCCAGTCCAGACCTTGTCCGTAAACTGCTCCGACTCCAGACTTGGAACCGTCGGTCACAACCCAAATGGGTTCTGTACTAGTGTGATTTATAGGCTAATTGGAGCCTTACATGCTAGTGCTTTGATGTAACAAAACACTTTTCCATCAAGGGCGTCCATTGAAACGTCCTATTGTTGCATGCACTTCCTGATAAGGGAGTTGTATACGCCATCAAATCTGGCATATATGGTGCCAGATACTGCACGAGTCCCAGAAATCATTGGACATCGTTAAATGTTCAAGGTCTTCTCCAACCTTGAACCTTTTCCATTTTATCCGCATCGGCATGTATGCCCTTGTCATCTATTATGTGACCAAGGCATTCCATGCGAGGCAAATACAAATCGATCTTGGATTGATTTCTGCTGAGGAACAAATGTGCCTTGTGTAACATATCAAACACCTTTCAAAGGTGTTTTTCGTGCTCTTCTATAGAGCTTGAATAAATGAATATATCGTCCAAGTATATGTGGACTGATGGACCAATTTGGTTATGAAAAATCAATGTCATGAGATGTTGAAATGTAGATGGTGTGTTACAGTCGCCAATCTGCATAACCTGGCTTTTGAATGTACCGAATATGGTTGCGAAAGCCGTCTTGTCGACATCCTCCTTGACTACATGCATTTTTTTGTACATGTCAGACATGTCAAGCTTGGATCGATACGCGGCATAAGCTACATCATGCCGGATTGTATCCTGGTCTGGCAAGGGCATAATGTCCTTCACTGTGTTGTCATTGTGTAGACATAGGTCTATCGCTGTTCTGAGCTTCCCATTTTTCTTCAGAATGTATAGTGCTGGCACTGCAGAACATACAGATGCTGATACCCACCAACCAGCGGTGGTATACCGGTCGACTTTGTCGATCAGTTCATTTCAAAGTGCTTCCGGGCACTTTGGTAACTGATAATGAAACTGTTTGATTTCATCTACGAACGTAATTTCGTGGTTGATCTCCCTCCAAGGAGGAAGTTCTAATGGCACACCTCCGAACAGGTCTGCATAATCTAGCTCCCATCTTTCCCTTAGTTTGGGAAAGTCATCCGCCGTCAATAACAGTTGCTTGGTGCCAGTACATCCTTCAGTAATCCCATCAGGACATTGGTTGAGTAGACCAACATCAATGTTTCTTTGGTTTTCTTTCCATTTTCCCTTGTCTTGCCTCCCATCTGGTGAGCTCGTCGATGACTCTACATGCAATGAAGAGCTATTTGTGAGTCACGGTTTGTGGCTCACCAGTGTGGGCTTAAGACTCGCAATTTGAGTCTTGCATTCAGCTGGGTTTTTATAGTCCAGCTGCTCTTCCCAAGCATTTGCGTGGTTCGGAATTACTTCCTTTCCCATACAAATGCATCCCTTGTCTCTAAAGTCAAGGGATATCCCTAATTTATGTAGGAATGGTGTTCCTAGTATTGCGTCGTAATAGTCTACATTCACTATATTGAAGTATTCCTTGATATTATGCTCACCAAAGTGGATGTTGGTGTGCATTCCGTAGTTGATGGTTGACTTACTGCTGACACATGCTAGCTGTAGACCAATTGGACGTTTGAGTTTGAACGTCTTAATGCCTGCAGCACGTATGAAATCTGGAGAGAGCATAACTCCCTCACACCTGCTGTCTAGTAGACAGTGGGCTCTGACTCCACCAATCTCCCAATACCCAGAGATTGTTTGGTTGTCTATACACGCCCGTTTGGGGCGCATCTTATCCCACAGTCTGAACCAATGATCATAGACAGGCTCAATGGTCCTGTCTATGACTCCCGCGTGGATGCAGAAGTCATCATTTTGACTTAAACCACCACTGATTGTGGTAGTTGGTGTCTGCGCCGCATATATGCGCCGCCTTTCTTCATACGATCCTCCTAGCGGACGTACTCCATCTGCTCAATACGAGCTTTGCGTTCTCATATCATCGTCATCATCCCATTGATAAGGTGTGAGCTCCGACTGGTAATCAGCGACTAGTTCACCGATTTCGTTCTCATGGTTGTCCTGGACGTCCATTCGCTCATCTAGTTTGCCACTTTGTGGCCCCTCCTCCCCTTCTTGAGTGCTTCCTGAGTGCTCAACCACTTCTTCCAGCCATGCACCTGCTATGCGCAGTTTATTCTTCCACTGTGGGCAATTTGGCTTGATATGCCCAACCTGTCCACACTTGTAGCACATCATCTCTGTGCTATGTCCTTGACCCCCTGAACCTCCAGAAGGTTTTTGTGAAGCACGAGAAGCGACAGGAGCTCCAGCTCCAGCTCTCTGCGTAGCCTGTACCCCTGTTTTGGGGACGCTCGGCCTCATTTCCGCTTGAGGTCGAGCATTCGGCGGACGACATATCGTCTGCTTTGCAGTAGAACAGCTTTCTGTATTGGGAGCTTGAGACGAGCTCAGCACAGCCTGATTTCGAGTAGTTGTCAAAGTTGGCTTTGCCTGCGGCACGTGAGTGCTGCTAGGCTCCATCTTATGCAACCTGATGTCATATCGAGACACATCCTCTACAGCCTTTGCGGCTTCATATAACTCAGTTATTGAACTGAATTCTGTCGTGTAGCTTAATTTTAGGACTTCATGACACAGCACTTCTTGAAGTGCTGCTACAAACCATTTGCAGATTGTATACTCATCCGGTGGATGTATCATCCGCGCTGCATACTTCGTAATATCATTCAGTAATTCCTGAACGGTTCTGGTCCCTTGGACAATTGTGTCGAACTTATTCAACGCATGCCTGTGCGTGAGTGCATGAAGGAACCGCTGTTGTAACCCAGCTATTACACTTTCCAGGGTCCAGTCGATTACAACTCGATCATGACGCTCAATATTTAGAGTGTACCACTGCAATGCCTCGCCCTTGAGGAGAGTGCCTAAATAGTTTAATTGGAGTTCCATGCTGGACGGTCCCAATAGACTATTCATGCCTGGCCATCTCAGGCTCCCTGAGATAAAGTTCTTGAATTCTCCGAGATCTGCTTTCCCAGCATACTCTGCTGGGTGAGGTAGTTTTACTCTGGCTTTGGCAAGCAAGGATTTGTCTGGCTCGCTGCCCTTGTGTTTCTCAAGGGCAGCTTGCACCATCTTTGCGACTCCATCTACATATGTAGGCAAATTTCCTCCTACCTCCTGGATCCTCCATTCAGGATCCATGACTGCTAGTGATACCACATGCAGTATCGCTTTTATCTGCTTGTGTGGCTGGGGGACGTGAGTATTCACATCCTGCTGCACTGGTGGATCGACGATGTCTTCGTCAATCTGATACAATGGTCGACGTTTGTCAGCTGTTAAAAATGCATCCCTCAGTCTATAATTGCTACTGAGGATGGATTGAGCCACTCTCGCTGACTGGATCAGTTTATTGAAGGCCTCGCCTTTGATCCCGGCAGTATATGCCTCTTCGACTAGTTTATCCGCATGTTTAGCACGGAGTTCTAGCGCACAGTGCTTCTGTCACACTGCCTTATGTTTGATCCTATCCCAGTGATCAAACTCACATTCAAGACTAACGTGAGTGCTAGTCATGGTACTGACACTATCGGTGTCAGACTTCATCATCTCCCGCAGTGACTGTTGGGTCACTGCTTTGAGCACTTCTTGCTCATCATAAGTCTTTTTCGATCTGTGAATTCCTTTGTGAATATTTTCTCTATCGTGAGCCTCTAGCTTGCAATACATCTCTTCCTCAGTATGCCGGCACGTACTGATGCTGTCTTGTTCTATCGTGGCACTAGTTTCTCAAGGACCACTTCTAGTGCTCAGACCAGACGGAGGTGGCATCCTCTGTCTGTCTCGCTTCCTGCGAGCCTTCTCTGCTTCGCAGTCAACTTCACGATCCCTATTGGGATTATTGCCACGCTCGGGGGCCTTTCCTGGCAAAGGTCCTTGTACTTCCTCCTCCAGGGACTGTATTAACAGTTCCATACCATCTCCTAGTGTTTGGAGTTGGTTCATGGCGTCGTCTGCTGCACGAGCTGCCTCAGCCGCTCGCTGGCTCACTTCACACATAGTGTCTATGTGTTTATGGCTCTCAAAGAGAGCCATAATCATCTGGGCAATGTGTCCAGTTGTATGTTCATATCGCTGGGTTTCTTCATCCTGGCGCGCCAACCCTTTCTCTATCGTCCCTGTTTGTGACGGTGAACTTTGTGATCTGCGATGTTCTTGGACATGTGGGAGCTGCGACATTTGCACCCCCAGCGAATTGTACATGTAGCTAGTCAGCGGCTCTCTCAACTCATCAAGAGATGATTGTGATTGTAAAGTCGAAGTTCTTTTAGTTCTCTTAATGGATGATATATCGTCCATTTCCGATTCCTCTGGTGTGGATCTTCTTAAATCTGCTGATACTCGCTTTAGACTCCTAGAGTCAGAAGCTACAGGCATCGTAGTGATACAAGGACTAGCTATCCTCGTTGGCATTCCTGTTCGCCTGTCCACGTCGTGGGCATGCTCAATTCTCCTGTCTGGGCCCTTGGCTGTGGCCCCAGACGTATCTGGATCCTCTCCGGATCTAGACGTTTTTCGATTCCTTATCGAAACCATAGATCTATGATCTATCAGCCACACTGTGGCGTTCTTCTATTGATTTAGAAGAATAAATAGTAAACGTCTGTTTACTGTTTCCAAGAATTCCGGCGAGTGTTAAACTCATCGGTTTGGGTAAAAAGATCTGTTTGATCTTTTTTATTGCAGTGCTGCCAATATTTTTGGCAGTCAAAAATGTGTAAGAAACCTAGTGTTCACACTGGACAGACTGTGCCAATAGTTTATTGGTGTCTGCGAGTTGTGTGGTTACAAGTAAGTCTGATTGCTTATCTAATTACTTGTGGACAACTGTATAGTTGTCCACTACCTACAGGCACCCCTAGTGGGCGGCTTATATAATACAACCCATAAGCCACTCTGGTGAATTATATACCCTAATTAGTAGCATATATGCTACTGTAAGAATCTACCTTCTTACATGTTAGTACTGGTCTACGATGCACATGAGTGATAGTCTATATACTTAGCTTGTTTGCGGGAAACTTCCAAAAGTTTAAGTAAAATGCAATACACCATTCAAATCAAAATATAAATTTTAAATCAGAAGATAAAGAAGAAAAAAAGGTAATCAAATAAGACAGATAAAATGTACTGGGGTAAATGATCATTACAGAATGGGCATTTGCACACAGGGACACACACCAGGAAGATTGGGATGACGACCATAGTAATCACAATAAATTCTGATAACAAAGCAGATCAACTCCTCTTCTATATTCAAGAATGCTTGCTTGTTTAAAGAAGTGATCCTGCCGAAGTCCTTACGATGTCCAGGGAATTCAGGCCAATCCCGCATGACTTGACATAACATTTTCATAAAACCAATGTGGCTAGTCCAAAGATCATCCGTGGATTCAATCGGTCGCTCACGGTACTTGTATGTTGGTGAAAGATCAAGTCACATGTTGTAACTCTTCAAAAATACTCCGTGACGCATTTGACGAGTGCTGACATGCGTAGCTGCATTGGAGAATATAATATCATCCAATAGTATGAATCCAAACATGAATGACATCTCATTGAGCTCCCAAACCACTGAGGCTAGGAGCTCATCAGATGTCAATGAAGAAATATTGGGCACCTCCCAGTTTTGCCAGATCAAGGGAAAGGGTTCACTGGGTAGAACCATTGGTGCAGGAATTATATGGAGAGCTTCGATGGCCAATGCATGTGATCTGCCAGGAAAGAGGCCATACAAGGTTTGACGCCAATATTCAGAATTTTGGAGATGATGGGCCAATTTCAAGTCTGAAGGATTGGCATCAAAGGAATGGACAATAGTTTCCCATATGAGGAGCCAATTGTATATCATGACAGGAAGTCATCATGTCTTATAGAATATGTGAGGTGGAGGCGTGAATGTGACCACCTTAGGATTGATACGAAGTCGACGAACAGGATCATTGAATAACTTGATCTGTCTTGATTCAGATAAAGGAACCGATTTACATGCTCGCCCCCATCGTTCAACAGGAATGACTGCCCAGGTAACAACAGGCTCCTCAAGATACTCGCCCCTCAAGATTCGTGCGTCCGTCTCTTGGAATCCTTCAGGGATGTAGACCATTTCCTGACTACTAGACCAATTTTGTCTTTGACACACAGTACCAGCAGGAAGCTCTTCTACAAATCAATGCCAGTATGAGACAAATGGCAGGTATTGAGTCAATACTTACTGCCTTTTTTGAATGACTTGACTATAGTATTATCTGTAGCCGCAGAGCCGACATCTGGCCTGCTGGCCTCAGTATGATCATGTATTGCTGCCTTATGAGTCCTTCCCCTCCTCGTAACATTTGAAGGCTCTGTTCCACAGGTGCAAGGAACCAACGATGGAACTCTGAATCCAGATGCCAAAAGCAGATTCTTCACGGCAGGAATTTGCGCATGAAGAGAAGGAGAGTGTCATCGCTTATGGGAGGACGAAGCAGCAGACAGTCCAGGGTTGCCGCAGTCAGCTGTATTATCTTCTTCCCACCAAATGAAATCCACGGGATGAGCCAGAGGATGTTTGCGGAAAATTCCTTCCTTCATCAAGATCCCCAACGTCAATGTCCTGGTCTGAACACTCGCCTTCCTCCCCCAGTTCTGGTTGGTCATCCTCATGTCCTCGAAATTTTAGAAATTGATGCCGTTTGATCCCACGGCCGATAGATCATAAGGAGGCAGCCTCAACAGTGAATCAACATCCATGAGATTGGAGTCCACATTCCGGGGTTGAGTGAAATTCTGTTCATAAGAATGGAAAGAAAAATTATCCTGAACATCATCCAGGAAAGATGCAAATCCGTCCACATCTGGAATCAACATCAGTGGTGCCTGTATTCGAGCTGTGGACTCAAACATGTCCACAAATAGCTCAGGCATGTGCCAATCCGCCCCCTGGACTACTGTCATGCGAAAACCTTCAAATGTGGTCCATGATCGAAGTAGAATCTTACTTTCCACAGGTGGCGGTTCGTCAAGTATTTGCATGTGGAAGGCAGGCACTCCCAGACACGCCAATAATTTAATAACGTTAGGATTGGGACTAAATGCGCCCCTGAATTTGGTACAGACAGTTTGAGCAGGTTGTAAGGATGTTCTGATACCTTTGGAGGCATTGTGATAATTGCAAAATGTGATCAAATCGACGCAAGACCGTTGAAACTGCCACCAGACCATGATGGCGTAAAGCCACAGCATAGCTTGGTTTGTGAGTGTGTGATATGTTACTGCGGTGTAGCGTCGAGTGTCTTGGGGGAGCAAGCTACCCTTATATGCCATTTGCCAAGGAGTCATCAGCTGATCACCCACAGATTTGAAAATACGATGGACATCACCATGTGTCCCATTGTGTAAGCGTCCTATTGGATTATTAGGTTGAAATATCATATCACTATGATGCAATGGTCGTGAAAGAATCGATGAAGTTAAATCATGAACATTAGGGACCGTGATGAATGCTTCATGAGGTCGATGGGGAAGAAAATTCTGGGGATGTATCATCCATTCGTATAAACCTAAAAGACCATTATCCAAGATTTCTGGGATGCCAGTTAACACCGGTTGTTCAGGTATATATTCACCATTAGGAGTCATTATACAATAATGATCCTTACAACTAAAATTACGAATTGCCCAATTTTTGATTACCATATGAGTCACTAAATGACAGACATTAGTGGAAGATATCCAACCAACGAGATAGAATAAGAAATACCTACCGACACCATTGCCCCAGCCTTCACATTTCGCCTCAACCTTGTGCAACCAGGCCGGCATATCATCATGGTCTAAGTCTACATATGTCTGTTTCGGAGGAGAGGGTGGAACTTCCCTCCCCCAAAATTCTGCACTCTCAGGATCATCAGGGTGTGGAATGCTTAGTGTGGGTGATTGGGGCGGCGGACCACTATTGTCGACATTGTCAGCATTACATGTAGAAGCTAAAAATGCATAAATAATGCTGTAGCAATGAACATTGAATATCAACAAAAAAATGTTAAACAAAACTTACTTTCTACACCTTGCGAATATGCATGTGAGCTACTAACAGATGGCCTTGAAACTTTCAGTACTCCTGCACGAATATCCCATAGGCACTGCACTGTGCTCTTGGTCCACTTTGGAGTGGAAATATCAATGGGCATTTGTCGAAGGAGATTGGCGGCAGAGGAATTAGGGGGAGCAGGTGTGGTTGTACATGAAGGCCCAGGCGTAGATGTGACCAACAGCAGCGAAGTTTGAGACAGAGGAGACACAGTTCTTCGGTGACGAGAAGGTGAACGTTCCCCAGAAGACTGGTCATTCTGGGGAATAGATGACAACGACGGTGACATTAAGTCAACCATCATTGCTTGCGACGATGAGGAGGAGGAGAGGAGGGAGGGGAAGGGGGTGGTGGGGTAAGAGTACTAGAAGAAGAATTGGACATGTGGTGATGCAGAGTGCCAATCAAAGGCATAGCATAATTAACTCACGTGATCGAAAAGTTGGCCTGATGCGTGATGATGAGTCAGGTTCACATAATCACCATGTCAGTCCAAATCACATAATATGTCATAATACGCACTGTCGGTCCAAATATTGGCATGCTGATGGTCACATGTTACAGTCACAAAAAGCCTCACCGCCAATCAAGTTCGCCACCACCTCCTCACTCTCTCTCTTTCTCTCCTCCATCCAAGGCAGTGTTCATTTGACTACATCAACTGTTAGGGATCCCTATAATGTAATTATAGCCTCCTGGTCTTGTTTATGGGGTTCCAAGTGTTTCTAATCAGTGGTTCTCTTTATTTTTCTATTTCTTGTCACTGCTGCTGAGTTCACTAT